>OZ004585.1:5892555-6492555 GCA_963924555.1 Crambe crambe
AGTAATGTACGTATATGTAGAGATTGTTGGCTGGATATACCTTTGATTGCTCTCAGGGTGAGATAATTTTCAAAATTCTCTTCTTGCTGCAAAATAGCTTCTGTCTTATAAACCTGCTCTAGGAACTTGCACTGCTGAATCACTAGTCAGGGCTGGATCCAGGATTTTTAGATAAGTGGGGTTGCAGGACTAAGAGTACAAACACTGGATCATGAGGAAGGACCATAGTTATTTGGAGAACCCATGTGGGCTTCACTGGTACTCAAACTCAAAGTGACACATACAAGGTCACACCTCAAATTACGGCACTGTTATGTATCTAATGTGTGACCTTGAAAATGTAAGCCAAACATATCTTCGAAGTGATGTGCATGGTCACAAGTGTGATCGTAAAAGGAAATCACTGTTAGTATGCACCAAGTTATCCAATGTGTGACCTTGAAAGTGAAAGCCAAAATGGATGTGTCATAAGACTGTTTCTTTCTTTGACCGTAGCCTTAGATGATATAGTAAACGCATTACGTAGTTCCTAGTTTAGTTAGCCCACACATGTAACATGTTCTCTCTTCTAATTACACTACTATTTTAGAGGAGAAACACAAGTTGTCAAAGAAAAATAGAATAGCTAAGCAAGTAGCTAGGTATGGTCAAATTGCATTTTTATTTTATAATAGTAAAAGGGGGGGGGATTGCAACCCCCACAGCCCCACCCCTGGATGTGGCTCAGAATCTTTCCCCCTAAGACAGTTGAATACCTCCACACTTTTGGGGGGCGGAAGAGACGCCAGAGAAAACTGATCTTGTGGGATGAGATTGGAGTGATGTTTTGAATTTTCTTGCCGAATTCACCTTGGAACTGACAGTCTAATCGCCACCGTGAAATATACGGAAATTTAATTACGCGATGACGTCACGCCGGAAGTTATAATATTGATTCCGGAAGTATCACTAATTCATCGTCTTTCTTCAGTGCCATTCTTGTTTTTCTGTATTTGAAGAAAGAGAAAATTACTTCAAGCTTCAGTCAAAAGGTAGGGAAGTAGGTTACCATTGTGTTTGTACTGCCTACATAATTCCTCAGAAAATATTATGCGTTGAAGTACATAGTGTAGCTTAACCATTATGTTCATGTTTACAATAAGGACTATCTTTTTTCAAGAAAGAAGCTTGGACACAAAAGGTCTTAATGTCATTTCACACCCTATTGCATGTAGAAGTTACATACACAATTGCAGCATGTAGCATGCTCTATTCAGCAAATGGCCCACCATCCAATATGTGACCGGCTCTGGGAAAACCCTCCATCCGGTGAAAATAAAAAAAAATTTGTTATGGTAAAATTTATTATCTATGGCCCTTTGGCTCTTTATTGCGCAAATTTCAAAGCTATAGCTTTTATGACGCCTGAGGAACAGCTCTTAGAAAGATCGAGGTAGCGTCCATTAACGTTATTGTTTTTTCGAGAAAAGCTGACTAAGCAACGTGAACATTATTTTCTTTTCGATCACCATTTTGTTTATTTTGTCACTTCAGAAATAATTGGTTCAAGCTTCTCTCTGATAAACTGCCCAGGAATCTCATTTTTAATAAGTAACTGTAGAGAGATGATGGATAGTTGACCGGTGGCCATTATGTATTTCACAGTGTATAAAAGTTGGTATGTAGATCAAGCTCCTTCATCTCCATACAGACACTACAGCTTCACTTTAGCTATATGTCTTTAAGGCTTCTTCTGATAAGGATTCAGTATAATGTACTCATCCTCCTTGGCCTCTAGCTCTGTGTGTAGCTAGCTAGAGAACATACATTTTTAAGCTTAACTCAGAGCTAGATTTGCTTACCAGTGAAGGGGTCTTGGTTCTGGCTTCACTAACTCGTTCTCAGACAAACAAATAAAATGAAAGGCCTGGGAACATTATCTCCTATTGTCATGGGCATGCGCACAACTTGGTTCAAAGGTCAATATGGAGAGTCTGAAAATTTTTCTAAGTCAAAACCTCGTCCAAAAAAAAAATTCGCCAGAGCCGGTCACATATAGCTAACTTATGAAACAACATCAATAATATCGGTGTATAGAAGGCTATTATTAGTCACTTTCTTGCTCTGAGTCACAAAAAAACATGGCTTAGAATTTCATTGATCATCTTCAATGTCTTCTTCATCACTTGTTTCAGCCATTTCCTTTTTATTGTCATTCATTTCTTCCTGGTGATATGTGTTAGCACACCCAGTGCATTGGCAACCAGGGCCACATTTGCTATGATTTTTTTCTGTATTTGCATCTCAGTGTTGTGCAACTTGTTTTCACTTGCAGCCTTTCAAGACATATACTCAAGTCTTCTATTGGCCTATTGGCCTTGGCAATGTTGCCATCGGTGTCCCACACCACATCAAGTTTTCCCTTTTCCATCCATACTCAACAAGTGCTGCATCATAATAATTGGCTATATAGAATGGCAGGTGTTAGCTAGCAATCTTTATAAATGTAGCTAGCTATAATGAAGCTGCATGCAATCAACCAAATATAATATAGGTTTGCCCCAAGCTGCATAGCTATGTACATACTACATACCTGGTAACTCAATCAGTTGCCAAGTGACACAACTCCAAAACCCATAGACATTTATGCCAGTGGAGCCTCAGTGCATCAGTTGTAGGAACATTATGATTCTCTAGATCTGCCTTCATCCATACTCTTCTTTGAATAATGTCTAGCCATTCCTTACGTTCAACAACTTGAACTGAAAGATGATTGCGAGTATCATTGCATGCCACAGCTCCTAAATTATTCAATATCTTCACCAGCTCAAGACTACCTCCATGACAAAGGATCATAGGTGTAGGAAGGGGGGGGGGGGGGGGGGGGGGGGGGAGGGGCAAGTGTAATACTGTGAGACTGTAACAAGTATGCACCTTGCAAAACTAGGTACATATTTACCATGCTCACTGTTGTCATAATGCCTTAAAAAGAAACAAAATAGATTGTGGGGGCAATGCCCCCCTTGACCCCCCCCCCCCTTTCCTACACCTATCACAGTTATCATGCCACATCTAGATGTGATGGAATTTTCATGAGAGGAAAGCTCACTCACCACACTCTCCATGCTTGTATACATACTTGACATGCTGCTTGTGGGTTTTGCCTGCTCAAACACAACCTTGGAGTGCTTGAGTTGTACGACTACATTGCTGAAAAGCTTGTAACAGTGACTACAGATGGTACTTGATGCAGTGAGTGCTGATGTTTCAATACATATGGTGGTAAGATACGAGTTAACCAGGTCTGGTTCAGGGCAATGTCTGGTGTGCATTTTGGTTTGCTGTTGCAGGATGAGCATGCATGGCTGCGGGGCATATAGTGCATTTTGCATGTAGTTGTAATGACCCTTGCACAGTGGAGTGTCCTGCTCAGAACCAGAGATAATATGCTTCCCAAGTATATGGATTGAAGGGATGTTGGTGAAGCCATCTGTGTTCGTCTGTATGTATCCTCATTATACCCAGCCACCCCACAGTATCCCTTCTTGCTAGTAAGTTTGTCTCTCCATCTGGGGTTGAAATTATTGGTGCCTACATTTCTGGTGGCTTGTCTATAACATGCATGGCATATGCAGGACATGTTATCAAGTTGTTGCTCCTCTTCCATACAGGAACAAACCAGCTCAAATAGTAGCTATATTGTGGATAATAAAGAGAGCTATGATGAACTCTTAAATAAATAAGTAGCTATTATATATAATAGCTAGCTAAGTGCATTGCATGCATATCATAAGAAACCAAACACTACTTCAAAAACACCTCTGGCCTATTATAGTTAAGGAATTTTGCAGCTAATTTTCTCAATGTAGGAATATGGGACAATTAATATCTATTGGTGTTTAATACTGCAGCTATTTGCCTACTTATCTTACCTGTGTGAAAGTGCCAAGAGGACTATTCAGCAAATGGCCCAAGGTTGAAGGATTATGCCCTTCAGAACTGTTAGTAGCTATAAATGTCGCCTGGTTTGTGGTAGAAATCCCTAACTTGAGCTACATTTGCAGACTATTCAGTGCAGAAAGTTTCGCGATTTTGGTCCTTAGCAACTGAACGATTCGCGAATTAATGAGATTCATAACGATTTAGTATACGGAAAACCGTAAATTAAAAGGAGTGGCTAGTGCAATTAAATTTGTATTGTTCCTATGGGCACTTCCGGTAGGCGGCGACTAGACTGCTGATCCAGTGATGAGATCATTGGCTCTGTTAAAATCCAGTTTTCTGAGCCATACAGACAGACCACGAATACTTCACTGGATGAGAGCGGGTTCTGCTCACCAAAAGCTAGCTATACCATTAGCTCAGTGAGCAAATAAGGCTTTATCATGCCTTACAGCTACATGTATCTACACTCCACAATTACAAACACAAAGCTTGTTTTTACAGCTTTCCCGCATAGGTACGTACTTCAAGCATAACTGCTCTAAGGGAGGGTAGAGAGGCTAGAACTACGTACGTACCTACCTTATAGACTAAATTTTAGTGATTTTTGTTGATTTTGGCGATTTTGAGGAGCAGCTCAAGAAAAATGATGCAAATCAAGTCTGGCATTGTTTAACATCACAATATACAATCGGATTTGACCATGATTCTGGTTATGGTGGATACAGAAATGGAGATGACCAGGCATAAGCATATAATTACTATATAATATTGGCATGATTAGAATGTTATGAGTTCAGAGGTCAGAAGTAAAAGTTACAGGTAGCCAGTAGCCATGATTTCTTCAAAGAGGTTAGCAGGAGGAGTACAGTAGATCCATCAATAAGCCCACTTATACCAGGAGCCAGTAGTAGATAGAAAGTTTGAAGATATCATGGAAAATATTTAAGAACTCGGCTCCTCCAGCGATGAAGAATCTGAAATCTCTAGCTAGCGAGACATGTGGGTGTGGTCAATCATTACGTGAAAATTACAAAAATTGGCTAAAATGAGTACCCGTTAACAAAATATAAGGTAAGTTATTGGTCACATGAGCTAGTATGAATTGCCACGTGATAGGAAACACATACGTATGTCCTTAAATCTTAAGGACAGTCCTTAATTATCCAATGGCTTGCTACTGCCCTATTAAATTTGTAAATTGTCTAGCAAGCTAGCAGTTGTAGTTATAGCACATTATAATATTATGGTAAATATGTAATGCATGCTCTTTTGGGCATGTGCAAGCAATTGTATTGCATAATTCCATTAATGAAGGTGTGGTTGGGGGTGTGGTGATTAAAATATAGATGGGTGTGGTTTATGTCCTTACAGCATTTTTGGAATGCTGGAGCCTATGGAAACATCTTCTTAGGGAATAGCCTTTCTGATTCTGATGCTACTGGACTCCATTAGTGTGAGTATACAGTCCCTCCCTTTCCAGGAGCCATGGAAATGTTTTTCCCTTTTCTTTTATGAATCAGCGCACAGCTACTAGTATACATGCCTGTGTGTATGCTTACAGTATCTCTATACTCATGCATGAATAGTCCACTTGCAAAAGTAAATTAATGTAAACACAAGTTGCTAGTTTACACTAACAATCCCTAAAATCCTTACCGTTACCATCCCCAACAATAATTATGCCGATTCCTTCCTATTAAATAGTAAGAACTCTCTAGACTAGGGAGACACAGAGATAGATAGCAGCTATTATTATTTGCTAGATACGTAGCTAGCTATATAGATAATAATTATTATGATGGCATTAGGGCTTATATTTTGGAGCTTCATGATCCATATGGTTTTAGGCACTCCTACTCTGGACTTCCATTTGCGTTCAAAATTTGATCTAATTGTAGTACGATTTGAATGCATAAACAATGATGGTGAACCTGACTCCACTGCGAGATTTGAGTTCCGCAATAGTACAAGAGATTTGATTGCACAGCGAGGTACTGATGCTAGTCAAAACTTTCTGACCTACAACATTACCGAAGATTCTATTATTCGATGCATAGTAGGGGAGGAACACTCAAACGAATTTATATTTGCTGGTAAGGACACTATGAGCTAATAACTATCCTCATCAGGCAGTGCCTGCCTTACATCACCCAACATGTGATCATGTACATAGCTACTTAAATGGGAAAAACTAAAAGGAAAGTGGGATAGATATATATAGCTACGTATGGGAGTTGCCTCAAATATTTCAAACACCTTAGCAGCCACTCAAATTGAATGACTAATACACATTCTTACTGTGGCTTGTTGCTGCAGGTACATTAAGGATAGGAAATTTGCATAATAATTCTTGCTCCTATGTGTGCCTGTGAACTGTGTGGAAAACTGATTGGGTTATAATTACTACTCTGTAGCTTTTTACACTCATTTAATAACAAACCGTTAGATTCTCAAAATACGTAGAAGTAGAGAGTTGTTGTAAACTATACAGTCAGCAAACTCCCAAGTATATGACACTTAAAAAAACTTTTTGAATAATCATGCAAAACTGAGAATAGTGACTAGCTAGCTAGCTACTGTTCTAGATCAAAAGCCTGGATGATAATCATGATGTTTATGTGTACATTGTTTGAAGAAATGACACATTCAGATGGACAGGTTCATTAATGTGTGGGGTGTATATGGTTCATTAATGTGTGACAGCACACTGGCATATACTGGATTGCAATCTCTGTCATGAGAAAGGTACTCCAATTATTATGCCTAGAGTATTATCGTAATTTACAACTCAATCTCTGAACTTATATTATAGCCTTCTCTGTCAATGGAGTTTGTGTATCTGATTGATATGAAACATTTGTCTGTACATAATATAGTATTAGCTATTATGAAATAATGATGAAAATAACTTTGCAATACATATTCAAAAGCCACAGCAGGAGGACACAGATTATATAGCTACATGAATATTCGTAGTTCCTATTGTGTATGCAGTATAATTGTATACACACTAGCTAATGTGATCAACTCTGATTGTGCTGCCTATGCTTATTTACCTTCTCATGCAACTTATAGGGAGTTTGTTTGCATAACTTATGCTCCATCATATAACTGTATATCCGTATAATTTCATGCTATACATGCCACTAGTAACAGCATACATGTCTCTGACATGGAATAAAACATTAATTTTAGCAGTTATGCTTCTATTGTTGCCAGTGCAATCAACTGGCCTGCATGCTTCAGCCAGCTCTGAAATATCTCATCCCTTAGAATGGGATTTGTCTACCTATAAGTAACATCAAATTCTGAATCCTTAATTTCACTTAGCTATTGTTCTGTTCAGCTTATACTAGGGCCAACTACTACTAGCACTATTATTGCTGCAGCTATTCCAACTGTGTCAAATCAAACTGTGTCCATTGGTGCATTCCGTAATACATCTGCAATGTTGATGTGCCCCATACCACTGCCTACTCTACGCAGTCTTTACACTATTATGTGGGAACAAATAGTGGACTCAACTCCAATACCATTAGATACAGGAAGATATATACTTTCTCAAGATAACAGAACCCTATCCATATTAGTGTTAAACTCTTCTCAGACGGTATTTCGATGTAAGTTAAATTTGCGACAGTGCTCACCATCTAGACCTGAGAACTGTTTACTATTTGATGTGGAAGGACCTTTCATGGAAATCAATGTTTTGAGTAAGCTCATGATACATGTATGCAATACGTACTAACACATTAAACCTATGATTTCAGAGAGAAGTGAAATAACTGCTTTCTCTTCATCCCAGACAGTAACAAATGGTGACATTGCAATATTCCAGTGCAATGCTAAAGGAAGTAACATCAGTTTGAGATGGAATTTTAATGGATCATTTTGTGGTCTTGATAGCTGTGAACAGAATGGAATCTATATAGATAGGACTCAAGACACAAACCTCATGATCAATTCCACATTAGAGATCAGGACTGGTGAGCTGCACTCCATAATAATGGAGAAAATAAACTACACTATTCAGTGCATTGTGGAAGAAAATCTGGATTCTTCATCACTTATGATAACAAGGACATTGACTGTGGATCCTCAACAAGTAACTGAATCAGATATTGGTGAGTAAATTCTGCTTGTTTGCATCTGCAAAATGGTCATTCATAAAATCATTAATTTTTAGGAGTCACAACTACTTTCATTTCATCTTCTGATACAAATGTATCTACAGTGGTTGCCAATGACAGAGTCAGCTCTTCAACTATGAATGTTTCCAGTACTGCTAGTGAAAACTTAAGCTCTTCAATTACGGCTATCATAATTTCAGTCCCTGTTGTCGTTCTACTATCAGGAATGTTGATTGGAATAATTCTGATTATCTATTGGACAAAAAGAAAACGAGCCAAAAAATTTGACACTGAATTAAAAGAGAAAAAGTAACTTTTTAAATAATATCAGTAATGAGGACCTAGCTGCATGGAGTCAGCTAGAGTAGATATCATCTCAATAGGAAGATGGTCAGGTCCCAATAGCTTCATGTGGTGCTTAATAGAGACCATGATGGTCATTTTGGATGTCTGGATAACCTGTTAGCCAATTAATTGTAAATCTAGAATATACATTTTATCACATACATCCTTTTTTCAGGTCACTAAATATAAAAAATGAATGTCCACAGCATAATTATGGTATGAAATAAATACGTAAGATAGTTAGCTACATAATCTATTTTCTTATAAAAAAATGGTATTAACTCTAGCAAAGAATGCAGCATTGAGAGTTGAAACTATTGGATCTTCTGAATTGTATGCTAAAAAATTTCTTGACTCAAATTTGCTGATACCTGGTCGTCACATTCAGCTAAATCATACGATTGGTCAAGGTTGTTTATTATAAGAGGACTTACAATGGAAACTCCAGTAAAGGATACCCCTCACAAAGTAGTATCTTTGAAAGAGGACAATCTCTATACAAAGAATAAAAGATCTTAAGTGTGTCCATTATTTGGAGATATTCCACAGTAATCTATTTGAAATTAACTAGGATCCTGCAGATTATACTCAAAAAATTTTCACCAAGATTCTATCCTCAGATTCTCACTCAAACCCTACTGTTATTCTACAGTATGCAGTGGAACCTCTGATTTAATTGCTACGTAGTTTTCAGTACAGTACACTTGTTTTGATAAAACTGTACACTTACTAATAGGCTGAAGACTGACATTTCTAGTGAACCCAGAGATTGAGAACCCAAGCTCAACCCACATTTACATAATTCCTGTCTGACCTAAGTGCCAAGAATCTCAGCCTAAAGTTCTTAGATTCCAGTTGTTCTCTAACATAATCTACAGGAGCTTACAGCACTATATCTATAATTTCATAGGTGAATTTGGATTGGTATATAAAAGTTATCTCACAGGCTGGCAAGGAAGGACTACAGCAGAAGTTGTAGCTGTCAAGACTCTGAAAAGTAACAACTGCATTAGTCATTATGACAATCCATTAAAATTAGGCATTTTAATTCATTAAAGATTGGTAGCTAAAAACTAAAATACTATTGTGATGATGAGCTATAAAATTGCTGTGCCTATTATACTTCATAATACGAAGAGGTACATGTGGGTAGCTATATACGTACTTACCTCCAACATTACTTTCCATGCCAATAATTAAGTCATGTGTACACAGGTTTTTATTCAGCCAAAAATATTGAAGACCTGATAGCAGAAAGTGAAAGAATGAAGAGATTCAACCACCCAAACGTTATGGGTTTAATTGGAGTTTCTATTGATGTGGGAGAAAGGCCATTTATTGTCATGCCTTTTATGGCAAATGGCTCTCTCCTGACTTACCTGAAGAAGAATAGATCCCAATTCATAGTAGAAGAAGATGCTGGAAAAGAAAAGGTAATTAAATATATATACAGTAGCTAGCTGCAATTAGCTATTATAATTTTTTTCCTTCAAGATTGAAGATGCCCAAAGGAAGTTACTATCAATGTGCCTTCAAGTTTCAAAGGGAATGAAGTATCTTGCCAAACACAAGTTTGTGCATAGAGACCTAGCAGCCCGCAATTGCATGTAAGTTGCTAGCTATATGAATTATTTGTTAGAGTGTAATTTTTAGCAAAATTAATCGTATAAAAATAGTCAGTCCTTGAATCTCATTCAGGATAGATGATAAGTTCGTGATCAAGGTGGGAGATTTTGGCCTCTCTGAAGAAGTATACTCCACAAATTACTTCAGACAAGGGGAAGGAGCTTCAGTAAAGCTTCCAGTCAAATGGATGGCCTTGGAAAGTCTTCTTGATGGGATCTTCTCTGAAAAAACAGATGTAGTAAGTAGCTATATAGCTAGACAGTATTACTATGATATGAGTGGGTGAGTACAGTTCTTTGAAAAGGTCACATAATAAACAGAGAAGGGGGCAGTTCCTCTCTCTCCTTCTCTCCAAGAAAATTCAGCAAAGAGTTGCAATCCTTCTCACTCCAGACTCTCTCTGTCCAAGAACTGATAATCCATGTTCATTAGTGCAGTCATAAGCTATAGAACTTAATTGCACCTGGGCAGCAGGTGAAATTGTGGCCAGCTATAAGATTATTTTGCATAATTATAAATCACAGTGGTCATTTGGAGTAACTTGCTGGGAGATATTCAGTCTTGGCCACACCCCATACCCTGCTGTTGATCCATTTACACTGATTAAATATCTTAAAGATGGAGGGAGATTGGAGAAGCCCAACAATGCAGGTTGCAGTCATCAAGTGTAAGTTTTGTGTGTGCATGCATGCATGCACTTGAAAGCTATACTGACATAGAGAACTAGCTAGCTAGTTTGCCTGGCATACATTAGCTATATCAAAAATAATGGGTGACTTTATAACATAATTCCTATAGGTATGACTTGGTCATTCAGTGCTGGGAAGAATCACCTGAAAAACGACCTTACTTTGAAGATTTGGTAAAAGAAATTAACATACTACTTGAAGAAGTAGCTGGATACCTTGAATTCTCAGCATTTTCTGGTAAAGGTCCAACTGCATAACTTTAGCTAGCAGGAGTGCATTATACAAACAGTTAGCTACTCCACACACATTAGCTATTTTGAGTGTCTTATAACAGTTATATCATTATAAGCTTTAAGTCAGACTACTTGCTAGCTATAGCTAAAAAATTTTTTCGTGGTCATGAAAATTACAGTGTAAAGGAGGCTGTGAGCCTGTGACAGAGTCTGAGGCAATGTGATCTCCATTCTTTCATTGCTGTGGAAGGGTAACATGGACATACGAAGTTGCTACAGTTTGTCACTGCATAGCTATGCATGTATCAAAGCTTGGATGATAGCTAAGTTCCTCTGCTTAATGGTATAATTCCGGTCACTCTTTATGACTGTCCCTCAAAACACAGATCTCAGGTTATGATTCAAATTCTGTAGAATGTAGTTTGTAATTAAGAATAATTTAAAGTGTACAGCTAATAAATCAAATTCATAAGGCAATTCCAGTTGGCTAATCTATTTTGCAGTTAAAGCTTATTTGCACCTGAAGATTAAGATTTCATCTGTGATCATAACTAGCTATTATCAGTGACAAAAAAATTTTATGGTGTCAATTATTTCTGTCAGTTTTTCATTTTTTAAAATCTGTTTCGAATAGTGCAACAATCTATTTTAGTTCATTTTCAATGATTATTTTTACTATTATTATCACTTACATTGAATGTAGGTGTTATCATGACAGTGAAATAATAATAATAATAATAATAATAATAATAATAATAATAATAATAATAATAATATAGTCATCATACTCATTTCATACTGCCACGATCTTTGGCTTTTCATTGTCGGTCTGCATTGCCTTTCATTGTCCGTCGCTTTTCATGCAATTCTTGAAGACTTGAAGACTTTCTTCACTGCCAAAATTCATCTGCCAACTTCTCTCTTGTGGACTTGATGTTGTAGCAGATGGAAGCAACTACATGTCTGGTTCATCTTTTGCAGTGCAAGCCACCAAAAACACTCTAGCTACAGGATGTATTTAGGAAGTTTTGGAACGAGTTTTCAGATTACAAGAATTGGAATGGAGTTCAATTGGAACTGAAATTTGATGGAAGTGCAGATCTGAAAAGGTTGTGGGCAGGACAACCAGTGATGTGATCACTCGGGTGACAGCGTTTGCATCAAGTGGATCTTCAGAATTTCATTTCCCCCCACATTGAGTTCTTATGAGCGACTCTTAGTCCACGAAACTGCTGAAAGGCTCAGAAGAGGAAACGAATGTCACATTGTAATACACAAATAGCTATCCAGTCCTACATGTAGCCATTGTACTCCAGCTCTCTGGATTTGTGTATAGTAGCTAAAATTTTAATAATGAACCGTTAGTCTATTTTCTGTTTGATTTGGAGCTTTGAAGCAGATAACTTTGGTGGAACTATGTCTGTTCTGACTATGAAGTACATATCTGCCAAGAAGATCACTATGCCACAGATCAAGTGCTATACAAACACACTAGAGGAGAGAGAGAGAGAGAGAGAGAGAGAGAGAGAGAGAGAGAGAGAGAGAGAGAGAGAGAGAGAGAGAGAGAGAGAGAGAGAGAGAGAGAGAGAGAATAATACAGCTTGAACATTGTGAGCTATCGTACAACTAGCAACTTACCGATGTTGTGGTGTAACCAGCATAATATGCCGCAAAGTATCCAAATAAGGGGCTCAAATGAAATGCAGGACTCTTTCCTGCAGTATATGGCTCTTTCTTCACTCCTGCTTAGCTGCTGCCATTGCTTCAGTTCCTTTCTCACATCGCAGCTGCTGAATTTCAAAACACGCCTCACAGCGTCCTGGATCAGGTCTGTGGACTATACGTAACATAAGTCCAACTAATGTAGCTAGCTAGCAGTGAAGGAGGCGTACAACTCTAAATAAAGCATACCTTAAGGGGGCGTGCCATGGGTGTGACATCACCGTCGTAAACATTGACTTATAGCCGGCGAGAAAGTTACGGCTATGTTGGGGTTCTTAAGACCCACCAAGGTACCTCTAAGGACGCTGTACTTGAGACACATCAGCACAGCAAAACAGGATAAAACAACATTCGAACACGAGCAGTTGGATTTCGGCAACACGAAAGAAGCGTACAGATCTAAGACTTTCTCTGAACTTTTGAGAAACTATGTCGTGTTTAAAATATTCTCCTTCAAGATTTTAGTGGATAATAATAAAACAGTAAGACCCTACCTAATGAGTGAGCCTTTTAAGACCATACAAGCTATTATGACTATTGCATATGGTTTTATATAGCTAATGGAAGTATGCCAGAAACTGTTTCGTCAAAGAATTTTCACATGGATCATGAAAAAGTCTGTTTATGGCCAATTTGTAGCGGGAGAAAATCTTGCTGCTATCAAGCCAATGATAGCCCGTCTTCGACAGAGTGGTGTTCGTTCTATCCTTGACTATGCAGTGGAGGAAGACTTGGGGAAGGAACAAGAAGTAGTGATGGAGGTACGACTGACTGATCCCACCCAGGCATCATCGTTACCCATAGATTCCACCACCGTTAGCCTTCAGTTCAAGCCCAGGAAAGTCAAAGGGGCTGGACCCACCACTAAATCAAGTGCACGCACACATTTCTATTCCGGTGAAGAACAGTGTGAAGAGAACATCAAACATTTCATGTCTTGCATAGAGACAGCATCACAGGCCAATGAACCTAACAATCAGAAAGATGCATTTGCTGCCATCAAACTAACGGGTTTGGGCAGAGTTGAATTCCTTGTAAGTCAAACTTATTTCCACATGAAAGAAAGTGATGCAGACTCATTTATGTCTCTCCTATCATCCTTAGCTTCGATTTAGTGAAGTGGTAATTAATAACCAGCGGATTTTCCTGAAGCTGGCAGCCTCAAATGATGTCACAAAAGGCTGCATCACACCACAATCATTCTATGAGGGTTTGAGGGAAACCAAGGTATAATAAAGGCTTATAGGTGTCCATGTAACTAGACTTAGGTTATAATAACTATTTCAATACATCTTCCCTTCACTTGTCTGACACCTTGAATCACAGTTTCAACTTAGCGAGTCTGAAGCTGAGAGGCTATTTCATCAGCTGGATGAAGATAAAACAGGGTAGGTAATTCAATCATTAAAAATGTAACCCATAAGCCTTCCATCCCTCTTATTAATCATGTGAATCCCTATTCACATACATATGCAGGAAAGTGAATATCTACGAGTTTTGTAACAGATTTCAGCCAGATACAAAACTCCATCATTTATTCCAGAAAAAAAGAGTAAGCAGTTGAGACTTTGCACAGGCTCATAATTATCTTCCCACTTTTTTCCCTCCCTCGCCCCCTCTTTCCTTCAGGATGGATCACTCTCTGCAGTCCTCCGCAAAGATGAGCTAGATCAAATGGACAAGGTTGTCAAACGGGCAGAACAACTTGCAGACTTTGCACAGGAGAAAGGCGTGCGTCTGCTGATTGATGCTGAACAGACCTACTTCCAACCTGCCATCAGACACATAGCTGTCAATGTACTCATGCCTAAATACAACATGGACTCACCTACCATCTATAACACCATTCAGTGTTACTTGAAAGTAAGCTGATAGCTTAAATTAATATCAGTCTATTAAGATAAAGTGGGTTATTCTGATGAGTTCTAATACTTCTGGAACTACTACTTCTGAGCTCAGAATTGGAGGATATGACAGTAGAATATTACTTGAACTATTCAGAATTACCCTACCTTTCGGAATTACCTTTATTGCGTAAATATCACTTGTTCTGCATTTAGGATGCTGAGCAATATTTAAAACTGGAAATTGCTCTGGCCAAAATGACTGGTTGTTTGTACTGTGTCAAGCTAGTTCGTGGGGCATACATGGAACAGGAAAGAGAAAGGGCCAAGGAAGGAGGGTATCCTGATCCCATTTGGCCGAACAAGCAATCCACAGACGATTGCTACCACAAGATGATGGAGCTGTTGATGCAAGAGAAGACGGGAACTCCTCCTTCGCCGGTTTACTTCATGGTGGCATCTCACAACGAGGCCACTATCAAGAGAGCCATAGAAAAGTAAGTTGTGTATGCCAACCCTTAATAAAATTATTATCCACTTACATTTTAAAAAGTGTTACTTATTTTTCAAAGATTTATAGCCACAATACTGCAAATCATTGATTGCTATTAGGATGCAGGAGTACATGATGTCGAAGTCTGATGGAACAGTGGTGTTTGGGCAGCTTCTCGGGATGTGTGATCATGTAACTTTTCCACTAGGTATGAACATGTAACCATCCATGTAGCCAATGCTGAATCATTCCATGCACTTTCCAGGTCAAGCCGGTTATAGTGCATACAAGTATATGCCGTATGGTCCAGTGAAGGAGGTATTACCTTACCTCTCACGTCGGGCCAATGAAAACAGGGGAATCTTCGCAGGTGCTCTCAGAGAACGTTCCCTAGTGTGGAAGGAACTGATAAGACGTATCACCAACAGAGAAGATTAAGATTTCATCTGTGATCATAATTATTATCGGTGACAAATTTTTTTATGGTGTCAATTATTTTTGTCAGTTGTCTCATTTTTTAAAATCTGTGTAACAATTTATTTTGGGTTCATTTTCAATGATTATTCTTATTATAATAATTATCACTTACATTAAATGTAGGTGTTGTCATGACAGTAGAATATTTGAATGTTTTGTCTTTTATACTAATTGCTCTCACATGTCATGGAATTTTAATGTCATTCATTGAACACTTTGCACGTTATAATGGTATTCATTGAACACCTTGCACATTATAATGGTATTCATTGAACGCGTTGCACTTATGATTATTCATTGACCATTTCAAACCCAACAAGCTTTTCAGAGAGTAGCCAGCATAAACTTATGAGCTTTGTAACGGCGTGGCTGGCATTCTGCACCTATAGCTGCCCTGGGCACCACACAGGCTGCTTTGATGGAAGCAGCAAAACCTTTTTTTCACTGCTTTGTATTGTCACTCCCAGGGACATCAATGGAGTCCACCCGTTTCACACTCTTCACAAAAAGCCTTAAAATCATGGGCTTACTGCCAACTTGTTGCAGCAAGTATTACAAGCTCATTTGCAGATTATGCTATGGAAGGCAGCAGACCAGCAAGCCCCACCTGATGAGTCAACTGATATCACCAACTTTGGGTGGGTCTTGGCTCCACCAGAGTTGATTGATGTGATCAAGAGCACTGATCAAGGCATGCAGCTGCCACAAGCAACACCTTGCATGCACATCCTATTGCAATTGCTATGGCGGGGAAGACTGTTGTAATCCACACATTCATGACTCATACACTCACACCGAAGAGAGGAGACTATTGATGCTGAGGATGAAGATTTTGAAAAGGATGCTGCAATGGAAAATGTTGGGGAAGAAGAATCTTTTGAGTATAATGATCCTGAGGAAGATGACTTTGAATTGGAAGAATTTTGATGAACGATGTGTGCCATTTTTGCTATTAAATTTTATGTATTTCATTGTTCCTTGCACTATACAGGTCACCACCAAGAGGTCAAAATTTCAAATTACCTGGCCCATAGCACCTTAGCTTGACCTCAAATTGGAATAATAATACCAGAAATGGATTCTACACACTCAAAAACCATATTACACTGATCAGGGGTCAATTTTCATTTTGGATTTTTGCAAATTCCTATAGTGTTCTCCAAAGTTTCAACTTGGGCAACCAAGCTGAATTTGTTCTAGGACCCCATAGGAACACAAATCTGCAATAAAAACTTCATAGGAAAATAAATTACTAGATTCATGAAAATTCAACTGGACTATATAGAAAGTGAGTTACGGTTAATTATAGTATAGCTACATGATCATACCATTACAATTAGCTATATGACAGCCTGCGGCAGTGCAAAGTACTGAGACAATACATATCTTGTAGTGGGTTCCAAAAACCATAGATGAACTTGTTGAGTCATTAATATCTGAGTCTTGGTATGTAGGTAGGTATGCATAATGGATGGTAACAGGAACAGGAAGTTTTGTGCATGCATGATAGTGAAGAAAATCAGGTAGAATTAGGACTCTGAAGAAAAAAGAACACTCAATCATTGCAGATCTCTAAACAACTTTTTCAGAATTTTTTGATCATTTTTCAGTGTTTTTTACTATTCCATGTCTCAAATAATCCAGTGATGAAGAAATCAATGAATCTGACCTATAACAGGAGAAATCAGCATGACATGGTATGTAGCTATGTAGCTATATATGTATGTATGCATGTATGTATGTATGTATGTATGTATGTATGTATGTATGTATGTATGTATGTATGTATATGTATGTAGTACCTGGGTCCTGCATGTATGACGGTCAAAGTCTGGTGGTAGCTTCCGTCGCTTTTCATTGAGGCCAAAGATCGTGGCAGTATCTATAACTAGCTATGTACCTAAAAATAACAAGAAACAAACAAAATAACAACAACAACAAAAAAAACAATAGCTAAAACAAAAACATTACATAAGTTTAGCTATACCAAGTAGAAAATAAATTTATAGCTATATGTACACTCCATACCTTCATTCTTCCCATCTCCATACCATAAAAGAGTCAAAAATTATACGCCATTTTGGTATGTGGAGGCGGGCCTGTATCTACTGTTTGCGAAAAATTTCACACGAAATTCCCGCTTAAGCAGCGGCCTCTTCCCTCCAGGCCCTGGGGGCCTGCGGGGACGAGGCTACGATGGTGAGTCTGCTGCAGTGCTGATTCAGCAGTTTGGGTCATAGGTCACGGAAGATTACTGGGAGATTACAATTTCCCCCAATCAGCTCAGGGTACGCGGGTGGGGGCCGGGTGGGGCTGGGGGAGGGGGGGGGGGAGGGGGAATTGGCGCATGCGCAAACAGTGGGTACACAATGGCCGTGGACTAGCATACGTAATTTCCTGCTCAGCTAATTAACTCCTACCTTATATGGAAGTCGCCGGGAGCGTTATTGTTGACAGTGAGTCATGACCAATCCTTGCGTGGTGTTTGACACAGTAGGCCACCGGATTCTTGAGCTCAGGTATAAATATGTTAATGGTTAGTAGTAGCTAGTAAGTCTGTACCCCGCTCACAATTATAACAACAATGAGCAACACTATTATAAGATTATTTTATCTTGATGAGCAATCAGCTACTTACAAGCTGATTTTTGCTCTACACACTCCTGTAGTGTTGCTTTACAACAGTTTTCCTTACTTTTTCAAACCAGAAAATGTTTTTCAAAGGCTACTTATGCTTGATGTAGGAGCCAGGTTCCATTTGTTATAATATTGGCACGAAATGCCAGTTACATAGCTAGCTAAATTTGTAGATATTTAATTCTACATCATGCACATCATGAGACTAGTCTGACAAAAGCTAGCTAATGCCTCACTAGCCTTGAGCCTAATAGCTAGCTATACAAGCATATAGTTTGGAGCATAATAGGTACTCCCTATAGCATCAGGCATAAAAATACTAGCATAATCGGTGATAAATTTAGTAGAGTGCATGCAGTGCCTCATATTAATGCAGCTTATAAAGTATTAGCTTGTGTACAACCTTATGCTGCATTGGAATGCGCATTATCATTATTAGGGAATGCAAAGCATTGTGGGGCGAGTGTGCATGCTCAGTTTACCCAAGGTCATCACGTACAATGTTTGATATATAGCTATCAGTATACAACTTTATTTGACTGCATATGAGGGTGAAGGTCATCATCACTAGTTTGGGGGTCTCTTTGCTTGTCCCAATGAAGCTATCACTCCTACCCCAATACAACTGCCACTGACTATAGTTTGTGACTTATTGAGTAATCTACAACTAGCTATAATTGACTTTTCGTGCATAAAATCTCAGTAAATTATTGGCATAACTTGAACATAATAGTCGAGCATATTGATAGGTATAGCTTTATGGGAATTGCTCAAAACCATAACAGTGAATGTGCGCACTGGCTTAAAATGACAGAGAAAGACTAGCTAGTGCTCTGTGTGCTGTAAGGACTGACTTTTGTATACTAGTCAAAATTTACAAGAAATGTGATAGAAACAAGCAAGTGGCCATAGACTGTAGTAAGCCTAGGCCAGTGAAAAGAACAACAAGCAATGAGCCAAACACTGTAGTAAACCTAGACAACAAGGTGCCAGAGATAACACAGGGAAAGACTTCACTGAGTACAGCAGTGGCTTAACTAGAAGAAATTGCCCCAATAGTATGCAATTTTAAATGTGATTGTTGCATGCAGGTGTAGGCTAGTTTATATTTTATTTTCTCTCACATATTTCTAATTCTCTGAAGTTTAGCTACTTTCTCTTGAAGATGTATTCATTCACTTTAGTTTCTTGTGAACCAGTGTAGACTAGCCTCATCCCCCAGGCCTCCTTTCTTAATTATGATTGTGGACGGCCTGGTATGTGAAAATTTTTAGAAACCACAGAAACTCATAGCATGGGTGTATCCAAGGAAACACATTCCTATCACATATATCACAATGACGAATGGGTGCTACAACCTTGACCACGCATGAGCACATGGCCAGACCTAAAAAAAGAAGAGGTGTTGAGCTGCCACTGAATTTGAGTATTGCTACACTTTGCTAGCAGATAGTATTGGAGCTCCTTGTTGTCAAGTAGTCTAGATTTTGTTCATCCCTTTAGGCTTAGTTGGATCACAGATAGTAAGTCCTTGGTAGTATGATTGGTCATTTTGTTGTAGCGAAACAGCAGAAGCTCTTCTGAACATATGGTTCCTTTAGCTAAGTCAATCCTGCATGTACTCGCTCCAGTCCATAGTGATCTGCTATCCCTAAATAGAGTTATTTGGAGATGTAGCTGTTTGCACACCTGTTTTTCGGTTTTAAAACACTAACAACCTGACAACATGCCACTGCTGGATGCTGTCCTGGAAAAGGTGAGGGCAACTATTATTGTGGGACAGACAATGATATATTAATGCAGTAGAGCACTACAGCAAGTTTCCTCACCTTTGCCTTGCAAAGCCAGAGGTCTTAAAACCACAGTTGACACAGTGTACATTGAGCCAGGAGTCTGGACCTATAATTAACTATTGCTCTAAAAGATTCAGCATGGGATATAGAATGGGGCAGTTATAAGAATAAGCATAGGTTTGGTAATCAAATTATTTTTTCAAACACTGTAAATTTAAACATTGCTCAAATTCAAAATTAATGAATATTCAGTAATTCAACAGGAAAATTTTTGGTTATAAGGAAGGTTAAGGAACTTTTTTAATCAGATGAGCTGCACACTTACTCACTTTCAAATGTTACATAATTATTATAGTACCAATACTATTGCTCTAGTTCTTTTCCAATATCCTTCTGATGTAACAATTTCAGTCTGATTATCTTCCAATGGTAGACTATAATGTCCTGGTATTCAACCACAAACATGATGTGTTAACGGACTATTGATTCTGCAGATAAAATGATTGTGTGGATACTACTATTTCAAGGAGCTATTCTTTCTTCTGTTTGGGGATGTGGATTGGAAGATTTATGTACAGATGGTGGCATCCAAATTAGGAGTAAGTCGTGATTGCTAAAAGAATTGTTTAATGATCCAAAATTAATTAACTTGAAATGATAGTGGTTCTGAATTGGGGGGGGGGGGGGGGTGGAGATGCATATTTTCCAGTATCTGCAGTACTAGTACACCATACATAAGTCAGTGGATGCTTGATACCATTATATTAATTCAACTGTTTTGTTTTCTTTTCGGTAGACCAGATTCCTCAAAATTAATATCTTGATACGAGCACAATCATTATATTAATGGTTCTTAGTATCCTTACTTCAATATGAAAGTAGTGAAGAAAGTTCAGAACCAATGAACGAAACAGCAGAGAGATAAGTGAGAATCATCCCCACTGCTTTGCTCTGCTTCACATTCCACAGCGTGTAGTTCAAAATTCCTTCTTTTTTTTTACACTGAGAGGGAGTACACAAAACATTAAAATTATTTTCCAAAAATGTTCTGCCTGTGTAAATTCATCAGCTACATCCTTTAGCTTGAGTTTATCTGTATATTCCTTATGGACATGCAATACCATAAGGTTACTTAACCTAGTGGCTCACAGTGCTTCTCAAATAATTCTTCACCCTACGAAGGCACTAAACGATCTCTCTGAGAAGTCCTCATCTTCTTTTGCCTTAAAATCAAGTTTGCTACATCATAATGTATGTACGTAGAAAAGGCCACTGTTGGAACCAGGATGATTGATCCAAAAGAATGCTTTGGAAAAGTAAAACTTTCTGGTTTATGTGGAGAATCAGCAATGTCTGGTAGAGTACAAGAACCATTACGTGAAATCATACGTCATAAGTCCAGTGTTAGTGAGCTCCAGAAGCATTAATTATACAGCTATTCAGCTGAGCAGCTGCAGACTTAAAGTGCTTGTATTTACTTATGATGATTTTGTGGCTAGAAAATTGACATTTTTGACATTGATATAACTACCGCCAGGCTGAACACGAGACTAGTGAAGAAAAATCCTGTCCAGAAATATGAATGTCATTAACACTGGCCTAATTGCACCTCCAACTAACATGGGAATGCCAATAATAATTATTATTATAGTATAATATATCCACACATACCATCCGGCCAATGCCTGACCTGCCTGACCGCTTCCTCCGGCCTTGCAAGCAGAAAGCAAAAAATTCTATACCACTGCAGAATGCCTGAAATCAAGGCCCGTAAAGGGTGCTCTGATGATTGAGTGTGGCAATATTAACTGAAGAAGGTGGTACCATGTATAATAATTATCGTGTTAAAATATGAAAGACAAAGTTGTAGAAATTGAAAATTATTTTGTCAAGATAATCAGAGAGTGTGTTAACACTCTCTAAGTACGTAAGGATCATTAGCACTCTCTAAGTAGGGATGGCAGGTCAAAGATCATAAGACTGTATAAACTAAAACTCTTCTTCGTCTTCTATACCCTTACTCTACAGGGCTACAGTGAATCATTACATCAATAAAGAATGTTCAAGAATATAAATTCATTCGCTAATATAGTTCTAAAATTGACTTTTATTACTGGCTATAGTCATCAAAATTTGTTCGGGCCATCCGTTAGAGCGGCACCTAGAGGCTGATCTTTTGCTATTAAGGTTTTGACTACAATTTTATTTCTGATACCAGAAGCACTCTGAACACTAGCTAATCTATTTTATTTTTTTTTTTGGAAACCGCATACATGCTCTAAGGGGCAGGGCCACGTAGAAGTTAGGTGCGAGATTAGGTTCATTTAGCTAGCTAGCTATCTGTTCTGGTCATTCTTCAGCACAGACATAGCCAGTAATGCAGTTTGCTCACTTCACCCTGCCAGTGCCTCCAACCTGTCAGTGTGAACTTTGATTTCAGGCTCTCATTTTCACCAGCTAAGCTAGCTCTTCAGTTTGATGGTGTTCCAGGCACTCCTCAGTATAGATATTCATCCTACATGGCTGTAGTAGTCTGTTCACTTCTCCATGCCACTTTCAACCTGTGAAGTTTGATAAAAATGCTCCTGAATTTCAGCCATTTTGAAAGTAATATATAGCTAACAGGGTTTAACCAATTTCTTAAAATTACCGCACGGGTAAGCACGAAAAATTTTAAAACCACACCCATTTCTGATTAACCACACCCTCTTTTCCGTGGCACCTCAGACAATAGGCTGTCTGTGCAGGCAGTAATTTCGTGCATGGCTGTCTCTTTGCCATGATTAACCAGCAAGATCAGAGCGTACGCGTGCAAATTGTGATTTGAGCTCAATAGACTAAATAAACTAGTCTGAACTTTGACCATTTTCCAGAAACTTTATAAACCCCCCCCCCCCCCCCCCCCCCCCCGGATCCACTACTGTATAAGTTGAAAATTCTTCAGACAAATTTCAGTAGGAATCAGTAAGGTTAGAGGCTCTACCATGCACATGTCATTTACATTGCTGTCGCTTTCAAGTTCGTTACTGTATAATAATACACAAGTGCGTAGTCTTCAATCACCAGTTCTACATACCAAAGATTATGTCATGAATTTCTGTATCTAGCTAATTACAAAGAAAAAGAATGGAAACAGGTGAGTGTAAAATTTTCTTCTAAACTATTGTATGTTCGTGTAACATATTCAATCGGCGAGCAAAGCAATTGGTGAATTTGTATTTTGACTTATTGGGCTAAGATATTGCAGTGGTTGCATACACAGGAGGCTGTATAATGCTTACCACAAGCAGAAAGCCGAGCACCTACGTACAATCCACTATGACAAAATGCTGAAGAAAGCAATAAGCTCTAGCTGTTTGTTCTAAGTGCTATGGGCATGCTTCATTTGTGGGGTCAAAGGTCAAACAAGCAGACGTATGCGCATGCTTATTATTAACTATTGGAGCATGCCCGCTAGCTATTGATGTACCAAATACGTATATGTCGCGAATCTCAATTTGCATCACAAGTGTGTCGCTTGTTTGCTTCGCTCGCTTGCTGATAAAAATGAAATAGGGATAGGTACCGTAAATCCGGAAAATTTCGTAGTAGATTTAATTTCATAAGTGAATAATATTATAATTACGAAAATAAAAAACATGAATTTTTTTATCAAATGAAAAATAATAATGTACGAATAAATAGAGCAATGAAAATTTGGATAAACAGTTGTGATCATGATAGATTGGAAAGCCAAGATGTATGTCTCTAAGGAAGTTTCTCAAGGCTAGAGATGGATTCCCAGACCGTACACTCTCCATGCCCTCGGCAATAATTTCTTTAGCGAAAAGCGAACAAAGTCTAGATACTTTCCGTGGTAAATGTCCTGTAATTGTCTTGTTCTTTATCACTGCAAATGCGTATCTATCTTCAGGATTACTTGGCTCTCTCCTGCAGTCCAATACTTCTCCGATAGCTGCCATCCATGTCGCTTTATAAATTATGGTAGTACTTCCAATTCATCCATTCTGCTGCTACTGTAATAAAAGCACATGATACGTGCGCACGTGCGTTATTTTGAATCCATGTTTACGAAATTAATTTTACACGAAATATTTCATTCTGAATATTTTCAACACAAAATTTTCCCGATTTGCGGTATAAATTTTTGCTGCATTATTACTATTCCTGTCACTCTTAGCCCTCCTAATTTCAATAACCACACCTATTATTACCCAACTTAAATCCCTATTTCACTCCCCCTTGAGTCAAGTAACCCTACCCGATACCCATAACCAAACTCAAGAACCACAGCAATATTACAAAACTACTATTCCTACTTCACTCCTAGGCCTCCTAATTTCAATCACCACACCCATTTAGGAGGCCTAGGAGTGAAGTTTGTAATATTGCTGTGGTTCTTGAGTTTGGAGATAAGGGGTTACTTGACTCATTCCTAGTTGCTTGTGGTGCTATACAATGCAGCAGGTACATACCTTTGTTGGTAGTGGTAAGTGTTCCAGATTTTTGTTCTTTTTACAAAAAAATCTAGCTGCGCTCATTAATGGATTCAAGGACACTAGTTTCGTCATAGAATAGAATGGTGAATCTCTCCAACAGAAGGAAACGGGCGATTTGATATCCACTTGAGTATAATTATTCTCACGTATGAAAACAAAAGCTTCATTGACTTCAGGAAAAACATTCCAAGTAGCCCATGCACTTGGTTCTTCCAAAAAATGAAGATATCATATCACACCCAGTGAAGGCATGAAATGGAGGGAGACAATGGAATCGCTCTCTTCCTAAATAAGCACATTACATTGATGCTGTAATCACAGACCCTGTTCCAAAGGCTACCCATAGTTCTGCATTGGGGTAGTTATGAACCATATACGTATTATTGTGAAATTAACAATCAGAATGACAACTACATCAGTGTCCACATAATGTTTCTCAAAAAACTTTCTAATGAGTCATAGACATGAAGTATGATGGAGGTATCTGCTTTCTAATGGACTGAATTGGCCATCTTCCACTTGCTACAAATGCAGAGCACTCAATCATCTATAACATTACAACAGTCAAAGATCCCAAGAAATGGAAAGACTTTCTGCATGACTCCCAAAACAAGACAGAACTAAAGGGGGGGGGGGGGGGGGGGGGGGGGGGGGGGGGGCAGGAACAATCATAGTAATATAATAGCTGAAAATGTCCAAAGTAATCACTCCTTCTGTCATTACATTGAGCAGTTAGCTGACATCACACTGCAATAACAACATTCATGCTTGCTTGGTCCTTGGTGCTATATTTTTACTTTCAATATACTCATTTTAGCTGTTCAGATTATTATTGGGGGGGGGGGGCAGTGCCCCTCCATGTATAATATTGGGGGGGAAGTAGCCCCCCCCCCCTATCCCCTATTCCTACTCCACTGCTGTTACATCTATGTATGTATCAGTACAAATACGTACATAAGAGATTCCTTAATTGTCACTCCACTTCCTCTAGTCAAACCTTTGATGCTATTAGCAAGGTAGTGATTCCAAACTAAGTCAACTTCACCTGTACCTTCTAACTGTTGCAAGAAAAGGGGCATGAAGACTAGGTCAGTATAGTGTGTTGGTTGCTTTTGGTGACAAAAAGTACACCACAGCAGCACCATCAAAATCTTGCAATTAAAAAGAGGACATGGAGATAGATCGCTAGGATCTATACACATGATAATAGGAGTGACTTCTGTCCAAGCCGGATTTTACCAAACAAAAAGGGGGGAGTGGTTTGATTTTCAGGGTCTCTGTTGATTGGCAATGTATATAACCTACCAAAAAGACTGGCATTATTAATTTTGTTTGTACTGTTAATTGCTGTGATGTCTTGGACTTTGCTTTCTGTTTAGGTGAACTGAACAGTGCAGTGGCGTAGGAAGATGATTTTGAATGGGGGCCACCACAGCTTTAGCTAAGACCACACCTATAGTTTTTAGAAAAAAATCAAACTCCAAAGTAATTTATTCTTCTTTGGTTCACTAACATTAATGTTTTGCTAATCTCAGTTACGTTGTTAATTCTTCATGTATGTACATGGCAATTAATAAGTTATTTAATCGACATTCAGTCCTAGATCATGGCCGGAGGCACTACTACGGCTGGTATGGCCATGGCCATACCACCATTCAGAGTTTTTTTTGTTATGTTTTGTTTTGTGTGTGTGTATTCAATTTGAATAGCTAATAACAATGATTTATAAGTTAGTACATGGCATATTGCCTACGTAGATCATACCAGATTGAAATTGAATCCATAACATTGGAGGCTTCTCCCAGATGGTAGCTACAAATGAGCTGGCTGTAGATAAGTTTTAATTTGATGAAGGGAGCATTCTGCTGTGGTAGTTATAGCAATTAATAATAGCTGGGGGCCCTGCCCCCTGTCTGAAAATAAGGGGGGGGGGGCCTGGCCCCTGTGGCCCCCCCCCCCTGTTTGTATGCCAGTGCAGTGCCAGAGAGTTTTTCATTATTGCATCATAAATGGACTTTGATCACTCTGTGATAACTACCTTTTTATACTCCTGATACTTTGCCATTCCTAGTTTCAACAACTGAATCATCTGCACATGCGTGTTCAATACAAGAAGCTCAGGACAGTCATCCTCAAAGGGATTACTAAAGCCATTGATCGTATCAATAAGACTTTTAGGCTTGCTGCTTGAAACTCAGCTGTACAGAAAACCCTTCTTCGTGATGTTGAAGCAAAGGTGTATCATTTTCTTCACTCTCATTCGCAAATTCTGAAATACATTTGGCAAGTTTAGTACCACATGTCTCAAAGCTACTAGGTATTGGGTATTTTTGCGCATTTTTCTTTTTCTGTTCGATATCATATAAACTCCCCAAAATTTTTTCAGCAATATAATTATTGCCCTTAACAGTCAAATCGCCATCGTCAATTTTTAATAATAAACCAGTAATGGGCATAATTTTAATGGAAAAAAAGAAGCAGGTGTGTTGGTGTGCTGGTTACTCTCCACTGATGGCTACGTATCATGACTTCTTAAAACTTCTTATATGAAACTTCAACAACTTCTTCACTATAAATAATACTTTACTAGACCTTTTAAAATAAATACTCAGTGCATGAAATCATGGCTGATAAAAATACTAATTGCGGTCAAAAACTATTTCTCCTGTTCAGTGTAAGACATGCATTGACTCAATAGATGTTCATGTTTTTATCATATTATTCTCATTGAATACTTTTACTCGCTTGCTCACACACTTTCAAATGTTGCATATTGTCCTCATCTATAATCATAATGCCTTTAGCTGTAGATCCCCTGTCTGTTCTTGTTCCTCAAGTATCAGCACGGTGCTCTGGTCCAGATGCATCATCTTCATCCTGGTACATACGGAGATACATGAATGGGAATGACTCACTGGATGGTTTAGGTGCACCTTTAACTCTGAATGATTCATTTCACCAAAATGGAAATGAGTTGATCATACAACAAGTTAACGGTTTTGCAGAAGGCACCTACCATTGTGGAGTGGATAATAATACCATACAACCAGCATCATTGTGCTTGTTTGTACGAGGTATGTATTATTATACAATGAGTTAATTGCAGCGAGCGAGCACAGCGAGCAAGCTGACTCTCAGGTCATGACTCATTGAAATTGTAAATAATATACATTGATACTGTGAAATATCATGAGTCTGTTGGCTAGTATTCACACGAGTGCCACAAATCTATTTATTATGTGACTACTGAGCATGCATGATACATTTAGACTTGGATTCGTTTTGTTAACTTGACTTGTTACAGTTGCAACAGATTTCTACAGTGTTTCTGATTGGCTTATAATTGTCTATTGTAAAGCGCTAAGTGCTTTGTGGCTAGCAATACAGCTTCCTCTGTATGCAGTTGCCAGGCTGAACTGCCACTTCTACAGGAGCTAGCTGAGGCACATCTAATAGGTATAGTTGTACTTGTTTCACTTGGTGTCAAATGTTTTTACTTGCTTTACTTGCATGTTGCCATAGTATAATTAGCTACTGTGATTTTTTTCCCCTAGGAGTTTAGCAGAATGTCTTATTTTTTTTTAAACTCTTGAAAAGGAAGTAAAGTCTAGTTATACACTTATATATTATCATGGCTATAAAATAAATCATTATGTATTTACAATTTCAATGAGTCATGATCTGTGAGTCAGCTCGCTTGCTGTGCTCACTTGCTGCAATTAGGTAGCTACTGAGCATGTCCCATAGAGAATAACAGTGTCACAACTAGGGTGATATTTTACAATATCACATAGTTATATCGTGTAGTTATTACGTCCCCCTAGGCATACATATCTAGGTCTACACTCCAAAATGCCCCACATGTCATGCAATAGCACCCTGCCATGCATGATCCAATTGATTGATTTCTATATACATCACTTTGTTTATACTAGCATGGTGGTTAGTAGGGCTAGGCTTATCAAAGTGATTGTAGGCACTAGGCATATCTAAGTGCTTTGAGATAAGTATTTAGCATGCAGCTACATGCCACTTACATAACTCAACAACAAAGCACAAATGAACTATCAGCTCAACATTTCTACAGCCTTTTGAGTGCAGGCACAAGGCTTATCTAAGTGGCTTGTAGGTACTAGGCTTATTTAAGCGGCTTGTAGGCACTAGGCTTATATCTAAGTGCTTAGAGGTAAGCATTACAGTTTTCTATGTATGCAGCTGCCTGCCACTTACATATAAACTCCATCAAAATCTTCTGAAAGCACAAATGAATAGCTATAAGCACAAAAGCCTATAGGAATATTTGCTTGCTCGCTCGCTATGACTCAAATATTGTACATTGCCCTAGTAATTATACAGATTTATAATTATTTGTATGTCATGACTTGATATGGGAATGGGACTGATCATCTATTATGCTAGTCATGTATTTTGAGGAGCTAATAAATAGATGACAAATTCAATGAAAGTGGTGTTAATACTTAAAGTCAATGCAAAGTTATCTACAACAATTTGGAGGGGGTGATATATTACCCCAGACCCTGCCACATAGGCGATGGAACAGGTAAGGCCAGTCAGGCCCAGGCCTGACCAATATTTTGGGAAAAACAAGATTAATTATAAGTGGCTATCAATCAATAATAAAATATTTTGTGATTAGCTAATTATCATGTGGCTATATATCAATTGATAGTGTCATATACGTATGATGCTCAAGTATAGCAAACTGTACACTGTAAAAATGAAAGTGTTTACTGCACATCATTTTGTCCCAATACACACACTGTTTTGTTTTTAGTGTGTGTATTGGGGCAAATGGTGTGCAGTAAACACCTTCATTTTTACAGTGTAGAACTTCGGTGTTCTGGGGGATTATATGTTTCAATTTTGGGCTTGACCAATCGAATCTTGCTTCCAACACCTCTGTGCCACATGTACATACATTACCTGATGCATGTGCATGTACAGTCATACGTATGTAAGAATAATAATTATTAGTAAACTAGCTGCTATCAACCCAATCTGCCTTTACATTTTGCTGGAAGTATACGTAGCACACACAGCCATTCATTAGCTACATCAATTCAGTTCATAACCTATAATGTTTAGGACAACCAGTTTTCACTTCTTGTTCTGGTGGATGTTCTTCAACTGAAAATATCACTGGTACAGCTAAGGATAGTGTTTCAATAGACACCAGAGTTACTTTTAATGATGGTGGATTTTGTGGAAGGACTAAACCAATCAGATTATTAAGAGTTTTGAAGGACCAGGAACGAGTGTATCTCTGTTCTAATTTAGTAACTTTTGCAAGTCAACTCTGTGAAAATAATGACAAGTTTAGAGTGGAGCAGCAACAAACTTGCAATGGATCTGATATCACCCTCTGTAAATATGACATTAAATTAGTGCTCTTGGACTTCAACGAATCTGATAAGGGAATATATGAAGTTGAGATAGACTTTGAGAATGACGGTCTTGAGAGAGAAATGCTGAGTCGACAATTCATTATAACACTATTGAGTGAACCATCAAATAACAGTGAGTCAGACATTATTTTAGTATTATGCTGATATTTCAGCACAATCATAATTAGTTATTAGCTAAGTACTAAGTAACACTCCTAACATTTTGGTCCCTGCAATCACAGCCTTTGCTATGCAAACATCTAGAACCCATGGTGCACTGTATTATAATTGCACAGGAACTTTAGGGAGAACATAACAACTATGCTATATTTGGCATATTGTGAATCTAGAAACTATTATGTATGAAGGGGGAAAAAATTATGCTAAATAAAAGGCCATGTAGGGTTAGTCTGTACTTTTAGTTTCTGTGAACAAACATCAAAACTGTGCTACCTTCAATAATAATCCTACATCACTGCCTCCCACCAAGCTGCTTTAATTCATGTCAGTGTAAAAGTATTCTGCCTGATTTAGGCAGTGATATAGGGATTATTATTGAAGGCAGCATAATTTTGATGTTTGTTCACAGAAACTGCTACAGGTAAAAGTACAGACTAACCCTACGTACATGGCCTTTTTATTAGCATAAATTTTTTTCCCTTCACTTGTTTGTTTACTTTTTATATAATCTTTAACCCTCAGCGCGCATGCGCGAGAGGGTTACAGTACTCAGTTTGTCCTTCTGTCATTCTGTCTGTCTGTCATTCCTCTCGCAGGAGCCACTTCAACTACTGGATCTTGAAACAAGTTTATATAGTGTCTAGACACTATTTTCTAGCTTTAAAATTGAGCAGATCATTAGATAAAGCTTTTCAGTGCTTTTCATTACTTACTGTATCAACTTCTTATAATCTTTAGTTATTTTCTTCACCGCTTGTGCGGCAGGTACGCATGTGATCGTGACAGACACGCACACAAATGATGTCATTTTTTAATGGCTGACATTGTAATGTCTCCATATGACTGATTATTTTGGAGGAAAACTGTGTGGATAACAATGGTAAAAGCACATTGTGTGGTTATAACTGCACTTATAACTGCACAAGTTGATATGAATTTCATTGTCGTATGTTAAAGGATCATGAAGTTACAGTCTGCTAAGAAGATGAATCTGAACGAATCAAAAAAATAGATTTAGACGGCAGCTGGTGACACTGATCTGGAGCAGTCGTATCATCATCTTTTGCATTATTTTCCAGATGTAAGAAGTTTAGTTGAGCCTGTAGCAACAATAGAAGAGATACAGAGAGTCTATTTCGTATTGTTCTAATGAGAGAAGCCATGCCCATTCTGTACTAACCCTACATAGAGAGTGCTACTGCACTCTCTGATATTCCAGCACTTTCTTTTTTAAAGCTTACATGACTTTTGATTTCTGTGTAATAAAACTTAGAATTGCTAGGGGTCACTTCTCTGTAGCGATCCCTTTGTACTATAGCAGCTAGTTAGCTATCTCAATAGTAGGAAATCAAAATGATTTTTATTTCAAATCACAATAAACTGGTCGACAACAAAAGCAATGAACACGTGCGTGTAGCTATTGAGTCAGGTGATTTTTAAAGGTGACATCATAACTAGGGCAATGTTCAACATTCAGTTGGCAGCGAGCGAGCATTCTTCAACTCTTTAGAAGATTTTCATTAGCATTTGACAGTGAGTAAGTGAGTAATAAAAGTAGCTGATAGGCTCCAGTGCTTGATTTTGCTGTCAGAGACAAGAGTCATGTAAGTGGTGGTTCCAACCATGAATCTCCATACATAAAAAACTGTAAATACCACAAGCACTTAGATAAGCCAAGCGCCTACAATTGACTTTGATAAGCCTAGCGCCTCTATGACAAAAGACTAGCTGTAGAAAACAATCTAGCTCAATTACAACATAGATACTGTACATATGATGTACAGTATCTATGACTAGGGCAATGTTCAACATTCAGTTGACAGCGAGCGAGCAAGCAAGTATTCTTTAGTGCTACAACTCTTTAGAAGATTTTGTTTAGTTCATATGTATTAGATAAGCTACAACTATTTAGACAGTGAGCAAGTGAGCATGATAGGCTTCAGTGTTTGATATTGTGTCAGAGACAAGAGTCATGTAAGTGGTGGTTCCAACCAGAAAACTCCACACATCAAAAGCTGTTGACAGTGAGCAAGCAAGCAAGTTAGTGCTACAACTGTTTCAGAAGATTTGCTGTTGAGTTTATATGTAATTAAATAAGCCAAGCCAGGCTAGAGCCTCTACAAGTACTACTATAGTAATGTGCAGCATTTGACAGTGAGCAAGTGACTGTGAGCAGCTGATAGGCTCCAATACTTGCAAGCTTGATAAGCTTATTGCTGTCAGAGACAAGAGTCATGTAAGTTGTGGTTCCAACCAGGAAGCTCCATACATAGAAAGCTGTAAATACTTACCACAAGCACTTAGATAACAAGCGCCTACAATCCACTTAGATAAGCCTAGTAGCAGCTTGATTAATTGGAGCATGCGCATTATGCACGCGCACAGCGCTACTATTTCGGGACACGTACCTACGTACGCCTGGGGCATTTTGGAGTGTAGACCTAGATATATATATATATATATTTAAAATTTCAATGAGTCATGACCTGAGAGTCAGCTCGCTCGCTGCAATTATGCATGATTGTGCAATGATTGTGCAATCAAGTCAGGTTCTGTTAGGAAAGCATTTCTAGCATCTCCCCCTTTTCTCCTGGTTGGAGCTGTCTCTCAAGAAATCTTCTCCAGGGTCATCTCTGTCAGTCAGGTCATCTTCCTCCCAAGCTTGTTGGGAGAGTTCATCTGCGTTGCCATTGTTTCTCCCATCTCGGTGAACAATTGAGAAATCAAACACATAGCCATAGCCCATCTGGTCAAACGACTGTTTGTATTCTTCATCTTCTGCAGATACTGCAGGGTCAGTGTGTATGGTAAATTTTTTCCCTAGCAAGTAGACCTGGAAGTATTTCAAAGTGGATACAATCCCCAAGCATTCTAGCTTGATGGCTGTATATCGTCTCTCTCTTTCCAGTAACTTTCTGGAATAGAAAGCGATGGGTCTTTCCTGGTTGTTTTCATCGAGTTGACTAAGTACTCCACCTATGCCTCGACCTGAAGCATCAGTTTGGATGATGAACTCCTGGTGTAGTCAGGACAAATGAGGACGGAACCACCCATCAAACTAGACTTAAGTGCCTCAAATTCAATCTGCAGGGCATCTGTCCACTGTATCTGGTTTGGACAATCTTTTCTGGTTATACCCGACAAGTTAGCTGACATTTGTGCAAAATTTGGGACAAATCTTCGATAATTTCCCAAGAGCCAAAGAAACGCTCTGACATGTTTCTTTGTTCGGGGTCTCTTAAACTTCCTGAGAGTATCAATTTTTAATGGGTGTGGTCAAATTGACTGACCTCCCACTACATGTCCAAGCAAGAGAGAGTGCATTGCCATCTGGCACTTTTTGCCTTTGACTTTCAGTCCAGCTTTCTTCAGTTTGTCAAATACAGCTCGAATATGTTGCAAATGTTCTGCACTGAAGATGATAATATCATCGAGATAGGCTGAAGCATACTGAGTGCAAGGAGCGAGAACTTTGTCCATAAGCCTTTGAAATGTTGCTGGCACTCCCTTCAGTCCGAAAGGCATCTTGGAAAACTCAAATTTCCCTTGGGGACTAACAAATGCGGTTTTCTGCTGGTCCTCCTGGCACCTGGTAATATCCCTAGCTTCAACATTGATTGTATTTCATCTTTGACCTTCTCTTGCCATGCTATCGGGATTCGGTAGGGGTGTTGGAATACTGGGGCTGCATCACCTGTAGGAATCTCGTGAACAGTTAGTGAGGTAGCTCCAGGGATATCGCTGAGGGTCTGGTCAATTTCCTCCAACACCATTTATAACTGTTGTTTTTGTTCCAGTGTGATGTCACTATTCATAGCTAATGGGCTGTGATCTGGTATCACATTCTTCGTTCTCCCAGGTTAACACAGGCAGTTCAGAGTCTGTATGTACTTCGTCTGGGTCCTCTTGAATGCACATAACAGTGTGGATCACTGCTGGTATCTTCCACAGTTTCATCATAATAATATGGAATGTGTGTTCTTTCTTCTTGTGGTCAGGTAGACAGACCTTGTAATTGACGTCTGACAGCTGATTTTTGACTGTATATGGCCCATCCCATTGGGCTGAAAATTTCTCCCTGGAATCAGGTAGGAGGACCAGAACTTGCTCTCCCACAGAGAACTTCCTGGCCCTAGCATTCTTGTCATACCATTGCTTGGCAGACTGCTTAGCTCTCTTCTCTATATCTCGGGCCAATTCTGAAGCATCCTCCAGCATCATGTAGAGTCCAAGCATGTACTCCACCACGTTCTTGGCTGTTGTCTTGCCTGTCCATTGCTACTTCACAATTGAGAGGGGTCCTCGAACTGCTCTTCCAAATAAAAGTTCAAACGGTGAGAACCCAGTAGCGGAATGAACAGCATTTCTTGCAGCAAAAAGAACAAATGGTAGCCATTGGTCCCACTCCTTTCTTGCTGGACATCCCTTCCTCATAATGGTAGCGTGAAACCTCTCTAGCATACCATCACACTGTGGGTGGTATTGTGATGTGGTCAGGTACTGTATTTGAATGTAGCTCAGGACTTCCTTCATGAGGTTACTCATAAAATTACTACCTTGGTCACTCAGGATCTCTTGAGGTAGTCCAACCCTCGAGAACACCGACATCAGGGCATCTGCAACCGTAGCTACATCTATTTTTCGTAGTGGTACTGCATCTGGATATCTGGTACCAAAATCAATCATTGTCAGGATATACGTACTTGTTGCCACGGCTGGTTCTGGTCAGAGGTCAGACTATGTCTATATATATGGCAACATGTTTAAATGGTTCTTCCACTACTGACTGGTAATGGAATCAGAGGAGCCTTTCCTGAGTTCCTTCTTCCACCCTTCTGGAATTCTGGCACTCCTGGCAGAAACGCTTGATGTCTGCATTCAATCCAGGCCAATAGAAGTGCTGTAGGATTTTCTTTGCAGTCTTCTTCCATCCAGTGTGGCCTGATAATGGCGCACCATGTGCAAGTGACATGATTTCCTTTCAAAGGGTTTCGGGGACCACCAAATAATCCAACCCCTCTTCAAGGTCATCCAAGCTTCTATGATGTATGAGGTCAGGGTCTTCCGCCTTCTCCCAGAGATCACCTAGTGTGTTGTCATCTTTGTGCTGAGATTCAGGTATGCTTCCCCAGACTTCTGGCATCTCTCCTTGCCGAATTTCCTCTTTGCTGATCTGGTCAACTTCTGCTTACAGACTGTCATCCAGTGGCACTAACCCGGTAAATTCCTCTAGAGCCTTGGGCTGGGCTCCAGATTGAGCAGAGAGCAGATCATCCTCCTGGTCTTCTTTGGCTTTCTGGGCTCTTGTAGTTACAGCAGTCTCTGCTGCTTTGATCTCATCCAGCTTCTTGCTCATATGCTTCGTCCAGAATGGAATGTCTATCCCCAACAGGAGGAATTCTGTCTGACACGATCAACTCAGCTTCTGCTGTGTGCTCATCAACCTCTATAGAAACAATGGCAGTTGGGAATGAGTGACATTCATCAAATGCACCTTTGGCAGACCAATATCTACCAGTGTAGCATGACTGAGGTACCACTTTGGAATCCACCACTGAAATCTCGGCCCCCGAGTCAAGGCAAATGCTAGTGCATTTGTTGCCTGCAATCTGGCCTGTCACTGTGAGTGGGGCAAATACTCAGCAAACCCGTTTCGGGCACTTGGCCTTGACATGCCCATATTCCTTGCACACAAAGCAACTGACTTTATCCAATCCTCCGAGGATTGTTTGGGTGGTGGCTTGTTGGGGTTATTTTGTTCGTCTTGGCCTATCCTCTGAGGTGGTCTGGCCTAGCTGGTTAGGTGGCTCTAGCTTTCTCCAGGTCCTTGGTTGGAACTTCCATCGTGGATCATCTGGGGAGGAGTTTCGATCCCCATGGATCAGCCTTCCTAAGTCTTTACCGCTGCCTTGACGTGGTCCGGCGATTCTGTGTTTACCGCTGTCACCAAGTTTTAGGGGTCACTTCTCTGTAGCGATCCCTTTGTACTATAGCAGCTAGTTAGCTATCTCGGTAGTAGGAAATTAGAATGTTTTTTTAATTTCAAATCACAAAAACTGGTCAACAGTAAAAGCATGTAATTAAAGGAACACGTGCATGTACCTATCGACTCAGGTGATTTTTAAAGGTGACATCATAATTATGCATGATTGTGCAATGATTATGCAATTAAGTCAGGTTCTGTTAGGAAGGCATAATTCCTAACAGAATGTATTGAGCAGGCTCAATGAGATTGTACTTTGACCTTTCTAGCTAACTTGAAAGGGTTGCTAAAATCTTGTGGCTGTCCATAGAGAGGTAGTATAGTTAAATTTGTACATGACATAGTTGTAAGATCATAATCATTAATGCATCATAATTATGTTGTGCAGTTAGCTTCCACCTTGGATAATTATTTATAGTTAGTTCATTGACTCCCATAGGTGCATGCAGTGAGATATCCTAATCTTCACTGCTTCTGTCAGTGTTTTATTTTATAGCTAGACTTCTCCTAGTATACACTATTCTGTTAGCTTGCACAGTATCAGTATGCATAATAATATTACAGATTCATATTTTAATGACAAGTAATGTAAAAATTATCTTGCTTATAGACTCCCTCACCACAAGTTCAACAAGTTTCACCACAAGCTTCACCACCTTAATAACTCTCTCAGGTAACTACATATAACTCTTTATACTCCATATAAATATATGTTAGACACCTTGACTAAGAGATCTATGGTCTATTTAGAAACGGGCTATAGCACCCTCGCTGTGCTCAGGACAATACAGCCCAGAGTTCTCAGGATTCTAAACAAACCGTAGATCCCATTGGTCGAGGTGTCTAACTAATTTAGACTATAGCCAATCACTTGAGTTGATCTTACCTCAACACTAGTCTCGCAAGCCAACTGCACTTTTTTTGCAAGGGAGGAGGGGGAAAAAGTACATTTGGTAACAATTGCCAGGATTCTTGACATACGACAGAATGCTTTTGCCACCACAAAAATTCAATAACGTGTGCGTGCGCGTGGCTCATGAGCAATTATCTGGCCTGCCAAGGCTAGCTGCGAGTGTCTCTACTATACTCAGAGAGTTCTGTCAGTGCAATCTCTGCTGCTGCCAACAAGTTGGGCTATCAAGCAAGCAAGATTTAGAGCTTTGTTTCGGGAAACATTGTGTGTCTTCCAACAGGTAGGTCAGAATAGCTAGCTATATAGACTAGTTGGACTGCAAGACCTTTCTTGGCACTTGAGTTGGCCATGGCAGCCCATGCTATGCCTGAGTATGGCTCGATCTCAGCTACGTAGCTTTAGCTATAGACAGATCTAATATTTAATTGTGTGCGCACGCACATTATCCAGTTCTGATCTTGTGAACTGCTAATGACGTCCATCCAGGCTTGTTGTCTAGAGTCTTGCCTGTAGGTCCTGTTTCTGCTTGGTTTGGAGGTCTGGGTTAATCACCGAGTCTTCTTGCTTGTCCATTTCCAGTGTGCACAACTCAAGCTCACCATCTTCTTCTTCCACTTCTTGAGCACACATCACAGTAAGGATACTTGCTGGTGTTGTCCACTCTTTTAACATGTTGATATGAAACTGGCAGACCTTCTTCCTTCTCTCAGTGCCAGGACTTGAGAACCCACTTCAAATGATCTCTCTCTTGCTTTCTTGTCATACGTACCAGTGTTTGCTCTGCTTCTTGGCCTTGCTTTCCTGTTCCCTGGCCAATGCTGCCATCTTCAGTAGTCATTCTTGGAGGTGCAGCACAAAGGAGACAACGGATTGGGGGGTTGAGGACTTGCCAGTCCACTGCTCCCTGACGATGGTTAACGGTCCACGAACATGCCGGCCATACAGCAATTCAAAATGGACTGAATCCTGTGGCTGAGTGAGGTACATCACGATATGCAAAGTTTATGTAAGGAAGCCAGGTGTCCCAATCTTTAGCCTCTGAACAAGTCTTCCTAAGCATGGCCTTCAGCGTAGCATGGAAACGTTCCAGCATGCCGTCTGTCTGGGGATGATATGGTGAGGTTCGGATGTGCTTGATCTTCAAAAGGTCGAATACTGCTGCCATTACCGATGACATGAAGTTGGAACCTTGGTCACTTAGCATCTCTTCCGGAATACCCAATCTCGAAAAAACCTGGCGCAATGCCTCTGCTACTGTCCTGGTATCAATCTTCTTGAGAGGTATGGCTTCTGGGTAACGAGTTGCAAAATCCATGAGTGTTAGTATGTACTTATTTCCACTTGCTGTTCTTTTAAGGGGGCCTACAATGTCCATGGCCACTCTTGCAAATGGAAAGGAAGGGGGCCTTCTTTTTATTCTTCTTGCTGTTTTTTTTTTTTTTTTTTTTGGCATTCTGGACACGACTTGCACAGGTTGGTCACATCAGCTCCTAGCTTCGGCCAGAAGAACAGCTGGAGTATTTTTGCCTCTGTTTTTTTCTTGCCCAAGTGGCCTGACATCGGTATCTGATGGGCCTTCTTGAGGATCCACTGTCTGTACTGTGTGGGGACCACTACCTGAGTGAACGTCTCTCCTTCCGTCTGGTGTGTAAAAGGATACCATTATTGATGACAAACTGGGAGTCCGTCTCTGACTTGGCTTGATCCCAAAGTGTGCAGAGAGTTTGATCTTCTGTCTGGGCCTTCTTAAGATCTTCACGGGAAATGCTCTCCATTGGGTCCTCCGGTCTGCTGGTTATCTGAAAGGTCTTGGCATGGAGTCTCTTCTGGGATTTAGTCTTCTTCCGCCTAGGTTCTCTAGGTGTACTAAAGAGACTGTCGTCAAAGAGGTCTAGTCCTGGACTGGGGTCTTCATCATTTTTATCATCTGTCGGGGGTGTAGGAGTGGCTCCAGAGTTCTGCGAATCTCTGTCATCCTGGATCTCTTGCTCAGCTAACCTCCTAGATTGTGCCCTGGTTGAAACAAGTTGCACTGCAGCTGCCTCTCTTCTCCTGCTAGCGATATCCACTAAAACATTATTGAAGAAGGGCAGATCTCTCCTGTTGGAGTCTTGTCGTCCTACGAATACTTCCATCTTGGCTGTTTGCTCTCCAATTTGGATAGTGAGGTTAGCTGTGGGGTAGCTCTTTGATATACCCAGGACTCCTGTCACTCGTCTCTGTTTTCCTAGAAAGCACTCAGCTGGCACTGCCTGTGCTGCACAGTCCAAGATCAAATTTGCATACTCCTTGCCCTCAATAAGTCCTGATACTAGATAGGGCGGTTCAGGTTCTCTCTTGATCAGATTTTTTTCGTTAACCTCCAAAACCTTCTTTGGACACTTTGCTGCAATGTGCCCCCACTCATGACAATGGTAGCACTGGGGACCCTTTAATCTCTCTGTTGTCTTCTTTCCTTGTGCTGAACTGGGGGTGAGTTGGCCTGGCTTTTCTGTTTGTGTAGTGTCTTGTCTCCCTCAGTAATGGCTGGCTTGTCCTGCTGTTTCGGTAGAAACAACTTCCTCTGCCATCTGGGATGTTCAGGATAGCTTTGCCTATCTTCAAAAAATCTGTCAGCCATGATTGCAGCTTCCTTCACAGTAGTTGGGTTTTTATCTCTTACATGTGTTGCTGCCACAGGAGGTAGTGTCTGGAGCAACTTCTCCCTCAACATTGCATCACGTACTTCTTCAAATGAAGATGTCTCTCCCACATAACGTGTATAGAGTCTGGCCCACTTAGTTATCGTGCTCACATAGCTGGTTCCTTTCGGCTTTGTTGCTCTCCAAAATCTGTCTCCCAACATTCCCTGCCTGATTCCACAGGACTCCAGGATACTGGCCTTGATTTTCCATAGTCTGTTCTCTCTTCCGAAGATAGAATGGCTATGGCATCCCTTGCATTGGACGTCAGCAGTGGCCGTAAATAGGTCATCCATTGATCAACTGGCATTCTGAGATCCTCAATGTGTATTTCAAATTCTCCCAAGAAATCTTCTACATCACTGTCCTCCTTCATTGGTGTCATCTTTGGAGCATCTCTCTGTCTGATTTCTAATTGCCTTTCCTCTGCTTTCCTGGCCTCAGCTTGTCTTTGCCTATCTTCTCTTTCTTTCTCCTCCTGGTGGCGGATCTGCTCAGCTAAACGTTTCTGTTCCTCTTCATATCTTCTGTGTTCTACCTCAGCTTGAGCTCTTGTGGCCTCTCTCTCAGCCTGAGCATTCAACATTGCCATGAATGTCTACTGCATTCTGTCTTCCCTGGCTCTGTCCTCTTCTCTTCTTCTTTCCTCCTGTAGTTGTATCCACTGCAGCATCAAGGTAAGCTGGTCCTGTGGTGCCCCTGCTTGTATGTTGGGCATATTTACTGATACGGTAGGTGTTTCTTCTTGCTCTCTCCCTGAGCCACCATCATTGTCATTGTCCGTATTAGTGGCTCGAAGCCTCTTGCTGTGGGACTTTGAGGGCGCATTTCTAGACATACTGTGTGAGTCTGGCTACTTTTCTATGATCTAACCTTCTTTTCTCTTCCTTCTTTGGCTTCCTCTGCCAGACAACCAGGTCCTTAACCGCTGCCACCAAATGTTAGGTTATCTCCGCACAATATAACCCTGACATATAGGTTCTACCCAGACACCTGGTGCCAAAACAAGGGAATCAGAAAAGAATCACTTTAATCAGAATCACAAAAAGTCCAGACTAAAAGGACCAACTATATCAAAATCTTTTACCTACCCTAATGATCTCAGAGTCAAGTATGTAAAGAGTCAATAAGGTGCTGATAGAGTTATGTAAAATCAGTGTTTGAAATTCTAGTAGCACTGGGTCCACTGTTAGAGGGTGTCATCCTCTAACAGGCTCAAAGCATAGAACAGAAGTGCCCTGTTCCAATGTGGAGACCTTTCTTTTTGCTATCATGGTACATTTTGGAGGCTTGTTTGGCTTTAGCTTCTGCTGCTTCTTTAGCATTTGCCATTATGGTGTGCAGGAATGCTAGATAATCTGTGATATCTACTTGGCTTCCCTCCAGTGCTTCTCTGAGGGAGGAGATGGGGGTATTGGGCATTCTGCCAAACAGTTGCTCATACGGTGTGTGTCTGGTTGCTGAATGGTCAGTGATTCGTACTGCATGGAGCACGAAGTGCAGCCACTTGTCCCATGTAGTCTCTGTTGCCCCTGCTTACTTGATGGCTTTCTTCAGGGTGCCATTGAGGTATTCTATCATCCCATTGGCTTGCGGGTGATATGGAGACACTGTTATTTGGGGTATGCTGAGAGCTTTAAGAACTGAGGTCATTAGCTGGCTGGTGATATTGCCCCTGTTGTTGTGGATCACCTGTGGGGTGCCATACACTGAGAAAAACTTTTAGCAATGCTTCTGTTGTAGTTGTGGAGTCTACTTTCTTGAGAGGTATGGCTTCAGGGAAGTGGGTGGCCATGTCTACTAGTGTGGTAGCCACTGGTGGTTCTGGTAAAGGGTCCCACTATGTCCATGGCAAGTTTGTGCCAGGGGGTGTGGACTAGAGGTACAGGCTTCAGTGGTTGGATGTCAGGCTTGTGACTATTGAACTGGGCGCAGGTCTTACAGGCTTTACAATGCCTGCCTATCCCTGGCCAGTACAAAAGTGGGCTTCTATATGAGCTTTTGTCTTTTTGGTGCCAAATTGCCTGGAGCAGGCGTGTCATGTGTTGAGTACCTTTGGACATAATGGTGTGGGTACGATAATCTTGTAAGGGTTTTTGTTGGGTTTCTGCTCCAAGTTCACTGCGTAGAGGATAGAGTCCTTCTGAACGAATTCAGTTTGAAGTGGGTCTGCTGCTGCATCCCAGAGTGTCTTGAGGCTTGTGTCGGCCTTCTGTTCTCTGATCAAATCTGCAGAGGAATAAGGAGAGGTTATAATGGTATAATCAGGTTGAATCTGATTGTTTGTTTGCTGTGAGGTAGTTTCTTCTACCACAGAGCCAGGTCTATCTGCTGGGTGTGGTACATCTTTGAACGGTGGTGGGTGAGAGGAATCTATAAACTCTCTTCCCAAAGGAGAGGATTCAGGATCCAGTGAAGTTGCTGGTGGAGAGGTGGGCGTATCTGCCAAATGCAGAGTGGAGTGGTTATTGATATCCTACTGGGTCTATCTGCCAGGTTGTGTCACCCAGGTCAGAAATATCTCCTGGAGACACTTCACCACAAGGGATTTTTTGTCTCTGGTAGAACCAGGTAGTCTCCAGCTGTCTGGGAAGTAAGCTGTTAAAATGGTCGGTGAAATCTCTTTCAAGAAGAATGAAGAGTCTCCAGGTAGCAATATTCCAGGTGATCACTGCACGGTAGCCAGTGGGTAGGAGGAGCCACTGCCACCAATGTTGGCCAAGAAGATCAACCTCACAGGGAGCAAGGGTCTAGGTCCTCTTGGAGCCACTGAGTCGCGCAGCAAGATTAGAAGTTAAAAATCAGATTTTACTGCACAACTGATTGAATGCAATGACACATGAGATTAAATATTTAATCAATGGGTGTGGCTAAATAACAATATGTATGAATAGATCATTAGTCTTGTGGCTCTTGCTGTGTCTTGTAGAAGAGGCCAGCCCAACAGTAATATCAAGGGCGTATCGACCCGCCGAAGGCGGGGAGAGGGCATGCAACTCCTATACAGGCTGTATAGCCACCGAAATGCTGGAGGTTACTAAAAATAGATTGTGGTTTGGCGTCACATTTCATCACTAAGTATACCGCACACGCGCGCGCAAACAGCTAGCCGGCCGGCCGGCTTTCAACTCCAAAGCCACAGTCCTTTGAAAGCATGCATGGCTGAGGCAAATTTCGAATTAGACCAGGAATTGATAACTAAAAGATTGAGCTTAACGAGCCTACTTCCGCCGTTGAGGCTACAGCTGGAGAAGCAAACTTAGTCAGCAACTTCTGACGAACAGATTGAAGTACAAATAGGTTCTACAGTCCTTCTACTTCTTCAACACATTCCTTGCGGAGTTCTGGTGACTCCATCTCGATCTGTAGGGCTATACTATAGTACTTGTAGTGCTAGCTGGTGTAGCTACGTCATATGATAATGGTCAGCTGATTTAATACATGAGCTCACCACGCGTCATCGCATGCGCACGTATAGCGCACTGAAATCTATTTTTAGTAACCTGCAGCATTTCGGTGGCTATACGGGAGTTGCATGCCCTCTCCCCGCCTTCGGCGGGTCGATAAGCCCTTGGTAATATTAGACCTGGGCCTATAATGGCTCTGTATTTCATCCCTTTATGGTCTTTATAAAGATTATTTTTTTGTTTCCTCCCATTCAGATGGAGCTATAAGTGGAATTGTGGTTCCTATTATTCTTCTTGGTATTCTAATTCTTGCTGCTGTTCTTTGTGTTTTTTGTTATTGCAAATGGAAGAAAAAGAAAAGTAAGATCAGAATGATAGAGGTACATTAGGCATCAATAATATGATTATAATCAAAAACAATAGTACCTCAGGGAATTGGGGGGGGGGGGGGGGGGGAATTCAGGATTTTAAGAAATGGGTTGCTGATTGGTAGGAAATGGTTTCAAATACTGTGAATTTGTTTGTACAATTAGGGATGACATTACCTGTTATCATAGAACTATACAAGGTGTTATTTCATTATACAGTTATAGAGTAGCTACAGCCACTATACAGAGTAGTTAGTATTTTTATTCTACGGTTAGAGTAGCTACAGAACTGCACCACAACGTTTTGAGTAGAATTTTAGTCGAAACAAACACAAAAGATCAGTTCCTATAGCCATGATGGAAGTGTAAAAATTTTAATCAGTGATTATCCTTATTATTATCTAGCAAGTACCAGCAGAAACTCTGTGCATGCATGTGTGTGTGTCCACTCACTGGCAGTGAGTAGTTTGCAATCTGGGCTTCTAATCAGGAGATTATGAGATTGAGTCCTACCAGTGACATAATTATGTGAAGGGTACAAGTTAATCAAATCGTTCATATAAGAATAAATTTCGCAAAATACACATTAAAGTTAGTGCAATTAAATAATTAGATGCACATCAAGTAAAGAAGGTCTATTTCTGCAAGAAACGCAAAGGCATTATCATGTCAGATTCAGTCGTTCTATTGTAATGTGCAAACTTTAAGCGAAATTTAATTGTACGAACATTCTTGTACCTTTCACATGTGGTGTTTAGTCTTCTTTTTCACAATCATTCATTAACCCTCAGCGCACATGCGCAAGGGTTATAGTAATCATTTTTCTGTTTTTCTGTCACGCCTGGATCTAGAAGCTAGCGCACTTACCACAGCTCAAACAGCTACGAGCAGACAGCAGCTGAAAAATTACACATATAAAAAAAGCGAAATCCTTCAATTCCGTGCCATCTTTGAAAAAAACGTGCATTCCTGTTATAGTAATACTATATGGCCTACACTTACCACAGTTCAAACAGCTACGAGCACACAGCAGCTGAAAAATTACACATATAAAAAAAGCGAATTCCTTCAATTTCATGCCGTCTTTGAAAAAGTGAGCATTATAGTAATAGTATATGACTAGCGCCTAGGGAGAGGAACATTGCCAGTTGACCTTTGACCCCAAGTAAGCTTTTTAATCGCACATGCTCTAGAGTGATGTGTATGGCTGCAATTATTATGTACAGTATGAAGGTATATCAACACTCCAACTTTAAATGTGTATGAGTTACAATTCTTCTTTCTTTTCATTGGAATATAAAAGTGATTTTAAAAAGCAACAAAATAAACAAAAAGGGCTGACTACAAAAGACCGTCCAATTCAGGGGGTAGGGTTGCAGTGCAGCCATAGACTTGCATTCCCGTGCCACAGAGCAATGGTGACACGCCCGAAGAGGTGCTTGGTGGATGAGGCAGGATCAGGCGAACCTGTCCTCTGTCCGATTGCACGGATGGTGGTGATAGCATCCTCCGCAAGGCCACCTAGAATTTCAGCCACGAGAGGAATAAATTCAATTCCCGCAGAGCGGCAAGAGATGGGAAGTCAGCTTGCGGCGAACTCCAACTTGAAGTGCGTGGCCAGGAGTGGAAGCAGCTTCTGCTACTGTCTGTTGTTGGAGAGGTGAAATGACATGAACATCCACAGCAGCTGGCCATCCGTCACTCCAATTTGGGGAGCAGGACATCTCCTGGGCGTTCAGAATATGTACATATTATAGTAGTTGTTGAAATTCAATTCCAGGATGTAGCTGTCTTTTATAACATCATAACCTACGAAAGAACAACTCTGGATTGAGCCCACCACTTCAGAAATACCTGGATGGTTAGACAGAATAATTATAATGACCACTGTTAACTGTATTATATTTTAAACCAGGGGGCATGCTTGTGTGAGAAAAAATGTGCTACGTATATAAAGACACATTCAATTTCAGGATCTCAATCAGAGGGGGATCTCCCCCTTTCCTCCTCCACTGTATAAAACCCTGATAACTTATGGAGAGCAAGCAGATGCAAATAAATTTGATATAGGTCTGATGAAAAGTATGTACATGTATGAAAAATGAGCAACACTTCTTAGTAATGACTTTTTAACCAAGTACATGTATTTACCTTTCCTGGTTTAACATTTTTCATGTTGAATTATTTTCATATCTACTAATTGACTTTAATACTACTTACACACTTCTTTTGCAAATAATTTTCGTCATTTAACATGATACGAAAATATTTTAACAATGAAATAAAAGTGATTTAAGGGTATGAAGAGAAAAGTAAGTAGTTAAATTCTGCCAATTACATTAAAGTATAGGCACACTATTATAGTTTCTTCATCCAGACAACAGTAGTCAAATCTTATTTTGAGAATGAGCTTTCTTTCTTGTAAGTGGCATGGACCTACTAGCAGTGTTCTCCCCAAATATTAGTGAAGGAATAGGAGTGATTTCACACATCAAAGGCTAGTATTCTATTGACCACATAGAAGTGAAGATGGCATAGTGGACTACCCTGCATAAGACTCGTAACAGGAACTTTAAAAATCACCTGAATTTTATTGTTCTCCAGCAGGCGGAGCTGCTGGAGAACCTATACAAGACAGAACCTCCTACAGAGACGGAATTCATCATGCTAATGATATCAACACAGTCAAAGACAACAAATCCCTGATCAATACAGCCGTGAAAGCCAAAGAGAACACCCTCACAGTATTGCCAGTACCAAAACAAGACCCTCTGAGATCTTTTTTGAGAAAAAGGAAACCTCAGGCTTATAAAGCCAATCTCCCAACAAGGTCTTTCCTAGATTTCTTGAATGGAAGAAAGTACCCCACATCCTCTCTCTCTCCTTTTGCTTCACTTTACCACTGCCCGATATTAATCTACTAGGATCATCTGATATTAACAAGCTTAACATGCAGGAGAAACCACATTAGCTACTTATTTCATACCTGTAGTTGAAGCTGATGCAATTTTTCAGCAGACTCAGAGCTTGTACTAGCCCCACTAGCATCTGAAAGCATTGCACTAACTTCCATTTTATGCATGTATCATTGTAATTGCCTAGCAATACGCACGCGCGTTTTGACGCATGCGCATTAGAGGCGAAACCCGGATGGTCTGCGCGTGAGCGGTGTGGTTACGTAGTCTATATATTATTGCGTACTTACGTGCTTTAGCAGATCATACGTACGTGTAATTGCGCATTGAATTCTACACGGGTAGAGCCATGGTTCCCAAAAAATTCCCCCCTCCCCTTCCTAGCCATAGACCCAAATTTGGAAATTGTAGGAGAATTGGCCAACACTGAATCCTCCAAAATAAAATTTCCTTTCATGCTCTGCGCGTGAGGGGGCACATCCCCACACCCTTCTTCTCACCATGGCCTAATAGCCACACAGTTATTTCTGCAATGTGAGATCTACTTCCCCTCCTCAAAATAAATCCTGTATGAAACCCTGACAGCTGACCATAAAAAAAAATGACGTCCCTCATCAGCATCTATATACAGTGGAACCTCTCTTAACGGACTCCCCCAAGAGCGGACAACCTCCCTAGAGTGGACAAACTAAGTGACACCGAATGCTCTCTATGGAACTGCTAGTATAAACTTACCTCCTAAAGCGGACACCTCTTATCTGAATAGCGGATGCATTCCAATTAATAATCACCTCCATTAACAGACAAGAGACCACACCCACCCAATCAATGTATTAACAATGCATGCAAAGTAACTGTATTTGAAACCTGCGTTTGTTAAAAGTTGCTTAAGTTTGTCATAGTATGCCTTGCATGGGTTCGTAGAGTCTATATCCACAAGGCATAGCCAGCCCCTCTGTGAAGGCAGAAATTATTATTAAGTGTTTCAGGACAGCTGGGATTTTGCAAGGAGAGGAAATGGGAATTATTGCATGGCCTCAGAATGATGGCACGAATCCATTTGCTGATGTGGGCTGCAAGATCTTATAAATACGTAGAACTCTCCCTCCAGAATAAAGTTGTTCAGCTACTGAATACTTACAAGGAGGGGCTGATATCCCAGTTAGTGTAGATGTGGGTGGTGAGAATTGGGATATCAACTTCTTGGCAGAACTCAGTAATGAGCAATATGCCTCAGCAGAGATGGATGAAGATGAAGATGAAGGTATATGGATGAGGAGCCTGTTCCAAGAACTTTAGTCAAGCAATAGTGTAATTGGATGATGTAAAACTTTTTCTTTGAGAGCTGTGGCTGTATTGAAGAGGCCACTACACCGAGTGCAGTAATTGATAGAGTAGCCTGTGCCCACATGCAGGCCACCAAGCAAGTCACCTGGTTGATTTTTAGCCCCAAGTACATCAAGTAGCTAGTGCATGGTTATAGTTCTTAAGTTACAAAGTCTTGTTATTGACATCTGATAATCACAATAGCTACCCTGCAATATGATTTTTGTGCATAAAAAATTGCATTCTGATATAACCTCTTGGAGAGGACAACCTCTCTATAAAGGACAAAACCCCTGGTCCCAATTTGTCCTCTCTTCGGAGATTCCACTGTATTTGTATCTGCCCCCACTGGATAATTTTCTGAATGAAACCCTTTAAACATTTCATTCCTAGCAAGGAGGAATGTGCTACTTTAAAACTTGATCACACATGTTCGTCTTCTTTCTCTTCTTCCCTTACTCTACAGGTTCTCAGAAGGCTATAATGAAATATTACATCTACATAGAAGAGAGAAGAATGTTTAAAAATTTAAAATTCATTCGAATGAAATTGACTTTTGTTCTTTTATAATAAAATTGATGTACTGACTCACTCACTATTGTCTGTTGTGGCCATCTGTTAGAGCAGCACATAAAGGCTGATCTTTTGCTATTAGTTTTGACTTAGGTTCTATTTCACAATTCAGTGATATCGATAGCACTCGGAACAGTATAGCTAATTTTTCCCTGCCATTTTGAAGTTGCACACATGTGGTGGAGGGGCAGGGCCATGTGAAGCGTGCATTTGGCTACAGAGCTTCAGTTTTGTGTTCTTCAGTTTTTCCAGTCACTTACTGCAGTACAGATGGTGTGCTCATCCTTTATAAACAGCACTTGGTACACTTTGATGTTGTACTGGATATTTGACTTAATCACTAGTGTGCTTTCTGCAGGATATCACCTCATTTAGTAACATCCAGTAGCCTACAAGAAAACAAAAAAATGTCTTCAACTCATGCTATTCAATCTCTATCTGCATTACATCAAAAAGATGATAATAAGGTTGGATCCAGACCACTGACACAGAGAACTTTGGTCTGTACAGGGTGAGCCAAGTGAGACTAGCATTGGCATGTCCTCAGATAAATACCAGCTCAAATCTTGCCTCTTTCTGGAATAAAGCCTTGATCAGCAATTTAATGCTGGAGAATATCATTATCGAGGCAGAAATTGAAGCATTCTAATTGCTATATACTATCAGTGTAGATACACAGACAGACACACACAAATGAGTACTGTAATCCTAGCACATGAGCTAAGGGTTAAGTACTAGGTTATTTGGATGAAACCTGGTTTTTTTTTTCCAAAAAAAATTAGGAGTGTCATCAGGTACCAAACCTTCTCCGAGTTTAATCAGTTCATCCTCACTGGCAAAGTTAAAATGAGGGAGTGTTAGCTCACTCTTGAGGCCTTAGCATGTCGGGGTTGCTCAAGAGCACTATGAGACTAACACACAAATTTACAAGGAAAATTACAAGGAAAATATCCTAATTCATTGGTCTTTTCCTGTGTTCATTTCCTTTAGCTGCTGCCCCTGGACCTTCCCCTCTGTCACCCCCCTCTGACCCTCCTTGTAAGTAAATACAGTGTACTGCATAAATGAAATGTGGGAAATAAGCAACTTGATACTTAATCCTTTTTGATCACACGTGTTTATTAAGTTATTTGGGGTGCTACATGTATATGCCTCGTGTGTATTATTATGTTACATAATTATGTTATTATGTACTGCTGCAAATGTTGAGGGGCAACATTAAAAGGGCTGTATAATCATGTATTTATAGGAGATAAGCATTCTTAGGAGAGATAAAGTAATGTTTTGAGGGTAGCTATTAGCTAAATATTGTTATGTACATAGGTGAGGAAGAGAACTTTCCTTATTTAAGGATTAGAGGCTTATCAAAAGAAGAAAAGAAAAGGCTTATAGGAAGACTGGAAGAAGAAAGTCTTAATATCCGTGATAAGTTTGGTGGACTACTTGTCAAAACCACTGAGTCTTTATCAATCAATGAAATTTCTATCGATAGCCTAAAAGTATTACTTCACACATTCAAAATAAAAATAACTGAATCGGATGTTGAAGTTGGAAAATTGTTGTCAAAGGCATTTGAACACTGTTCTTTCTTTAGCTTTCGAATTTTGAAGGAGGTTATCCAGAACTTTGGTTTAAGCAAAGATAACGAGAATTTGAAATCATATGAGTCAAGTTTCAAAACATATTGTAAACACAGGCTGGATGAAGTACCTATTAATAAAAGAAAGCCCTCCATGGGACACAAAATTAATATCAAAACTGACAAAACTTTTAATGTTCCTGCAATAGAAGTTTATATATTACAGAACGAATTGGAAAAAATACTGGGGAAACCAGTATACTTAGCTGCTGTGAAAAAAGGATGTGTTGAGCTCATTGTCTATGTTCTTCATGAGTTAAATGAAATTTTTCCTTTAAATGAGAAGCAAATGGATCAACTCAAGGAATTGGGGGTGTTGAAAGTGTACAGTGACCATGAAGAATACTATTCCATAGGTATGACTTTTTGTAATACGATTGCTGTGGTTCTTGAGTTTGGTGATGGGTATGGGTAAGGGGTTAACTCACTTGTTGCTGAAAGGGGAGTGAAGTAGGGATTTAAGTTGGGTGATATAGGTGTGGTTATTGAAATTAGGAGGGGTAGGAGTGATAGGAATAATACAGCTGGCTACTTCACTCTCTATGTAGGGATGACTCGGACGGCCGCGCGCGCCGCCTATAGACTAATACTAAAGTGAAATTCTAGTTCTCCCACTTAGACCTAACAAAAGCTACTGTGAATGATTATCCAGCCTACTAGAGCCTACTACAATGTGCAGACCAAGTTTCAGGACCAGGGAGCTTACCGTTTCAGAAATACGGCAAGCAGGTAAATCGCTATATTCTTCTTCTTCTCTATTATTATTATTATTATTATTATTATCAGAGAGTGCGGTAGCACTCTCTATGTAGGGATGACTCGGACGGCCGCGCGCGCCGCCTATAGACTAATACTAAAGTGAAATTCTAGTTCTCCCACTTAGACCTAACAAAAGCTACTGTGAATGATTATCCAGCCTACTAGAGCCTAATACAATGTGCAGACCAAGTTTCAGGACCAGGGAGCTTACCGTTTCAGAAATACGGCAAGCAGGTAAATCGCTATATTCTTCTTCTTCTCTATTATTATCAGAGAGTGCGGTAGCACTCTCTATGTAGGCTTGACACGCAAAACGCCCACGCTCATTAATAATAATAATAATAATAATAATAATAATAATAATAATAAGATAATAATCTTCTTCTTGACAGCCATAACTCCCGACTGTTTCATCCTATATCTACGATCTTGGTACCATATTGAAGCTCTACACCTGATCTAAGGAATGGTCTTGTTCAAATTGATGTAAAGCTCAAGTCCTAACTGTCAATTGCCGTTCGCATGCCTTCGTGGACGCTTGACAGCCATAACTCCCGACTGCTTCATCCTATATCTACGATCTTGGTACCATCTTGAAGCTCTACACCTGATCTAAGGAATGGTATCGTTCAAATTGAAGTAAAGCTCAAGTCCTAACTGTCAATTGCCGTTTGAGTGCCTTCGTGGACCACTCAAATTCTCGAATGCTTCGTAGACAGCAAAGTTAGTTTATACACTTCATAGACGCTACGTAGACGTTTAGTAGACAACATTTAGAACGCTAGAACGCTTCGTAGATACTATTGAGAAAAAAACTGTCTTGCTGAGTTGCGGTGGGCGTGGTAAGATTATTTGGTAAAGGGTCGTTCTTGACGTCTTTAGCCACGCCCCTTGAAAAAAGTGTGCAAACAAGTGAGAGTAAAAAAATTTCTTCTAAATGAAAGAGTGATGTAGGCTTGAGTACATGACTATAAAAAGTACGGAAACAAGGTGCTGGCTATGTACTGACCCTACATCGCTGCATGGACTGCTCTGCTAACTGTCATAAAATTGACATAAACCCTACATTGCTGCAAGGTGTAGCCAAAAAGGATAGTATGGCAGCAACAATGTAGGGTTTATGTCAATTTTATGACAGTTAGCAGAGCAGTCCATGCAGCGATGTAGGGTCAGTACATAGCCAGCACCTTGTTTCCGTACTTTTTATAGTCATGTACTCAACCCTACATCACTCTTTCATTTAGAAGAAATGTTTTTACTCTCACTTTTTATTATTATTATTATTCTTATTCTTCTTCTTAGACAACCATATCTCTCGAACCACTCAAGCTACAGCCATGATTTCTGGACAAATCCACTCCAAATTCTACCAACTACGATCTTTTCTACTCGTTGATCCTCGAAAGAGTCGATGAAAAAGGAGACACTATGGAGCACAGCACTCGACTAATTCAATTAGGAAGCCATCTTTTCTATAATACGCATGCGCATGTATTTGAATATCCAATTAGGCCTATTCGAAATCATAATATTACTCAGCTGTCTCTAGCTAGCTAGCTAGCTCTAGCTCTGGATAATGATGATGATAGACTACTGTATCGATTCGGGGATTTAGATTCACCACAGTAGACTCTATTTCAGCATCTTCGACCTCCAAGTATGGCTCAACAACACAACACCTTGACTCGATAATGATTGGGCTGGTATGCTATTGGAGAACTATTGGAGAACTTCTTTCATCTGTCCCTGCATACACATAGAAGAATGAACTCTAATCATAGCTAAAACCATAAAAGAGAGGAAAAAAGACCAGGAACAAGTAAGAGAAAAAGCATTTCGTGAAATAAAAAAAAGATGTAGGGATGACCACTGCTCAAAAAAGTAAGGAAACAAGAAGGATGGAAATGGGATCAATCTTTGTTCTATATATCCAGCCAACCCCTTCATATACGTCGGGTAACTTCAGATTATAGTGTAGTAATGTATGTATATGTAGGGATTGTTGGCTGGATATACAGAACAAAGATTGATCCCATTTCCATCCTTCTTGTTTCCTTACTTTTTTGACCAGTGGTCATCCCTACATCTTTTTTTCATTTCACGAAATGCTTTTTCCCTTACTTGTTATTATTATTATTATTATTATTATTATTCTTAGACAACCATATCTCTCGAACCACTCAAGCTACAGCCATGATTTCTGGACTAATCCACTCCAAATTCTACCAACTACGATCTTTTCTACTCGTTGATCCTCGAAAGAGTCAATAAAAAGGAGACACTATGGAGCACAGCACTCGACTAATTCAATTAGGAAGCCATCTTTTCTATAATACGCATGTGCATGTATTTGAATATCCAATTATTCGAAATCATAATATTACTCAGCTGTCTCTAGCTAGCTAGCTAGCTCTAGCTCTGGATAATGATGATGATAGACTACTGTATCGATTCGGGGATTTAGATTCACCACGGTAGACTCTATTTCAGCATCTTCGACCTCCAAGTATGGCTCAATAACACAACACCTTGACTCGATAATGATTGGGCTGGTATGCTATTGGAGAACTATTGGAGAACTTCTTTCATCTGTCCCTACATACACATAGAAGAATGAACTCTAATCATAGCTAAAACCATAAAAGAGAGGAAAAAAGACCAGGAACAAGTAAGGGAAAAAGCATTCCGTGAAATGAAAAAAAGATGTAGGGATGACCACTACTCAAAAAAGTAAGGAAACAAGAAGGATGGAAATGGCATCAATCTTTGTTCTGTATATCCAGCCAACAATCCCTACATATACGTCATGTAACTTCAGATTATAGTGTAGTAATGTGTGTATATGTAGGGATTGTTGGCTGGATATACAGAACAAAGATTGATCCCATTTCCATCCTTCTTGTTTCCTTACTTTTTTGAGCAGTGGTCATCCCTACATCTTTTTTTCATTTCACGAAATGCTTTTTCCCTTATCTTTATAATTAGGTAAGTGATTATGCAGTTAACAGACAGGTAATAATGGGTGGGTTTGTGGTTGTGATTAACATACCACGAAGGTTTTTGCTGTAACATCTTAGGTAATTTTTGAGGTGGTTATGACAGTTTTGCAGTTTGAGTTCTAACAACTGAACAAGTGGCCTCAAGTTACAAGCTCAAGAAAGATGACCTACTGGTTTTAGGCAACATAGTGGCAAGTAGTGCAGAGCTGGTAGCATTTTTCTGAGTCAGTAGACTTTGCTCTTTTCTTTTGTTTCGGTTGCTGGCATGTAGAAAATTGATATCAACCCTACATTGCTGCAAGGTGTGGTTATGGCTAACATACCACGAAGGTTTTCGTTGTAGCATCTTTTGGTTATGTCAGTTGCAGTGTGAGTTTTAACAACTGAACAAATGGCCTCAAGTTACAAGCTCAAGAAAGATGACCTACGTTAGAGTACTAGTTTTAAGCAACATAGTGGCAAGTAGTGCAGAGCTGGTAGCATTTTTCTGAGTCAGTATAATATAATAGACTTTGCTCTTTTCTTTGCTAGTGTTGTATATGCTATTTTACGCTCTGCTGACTGTCATGAAATTGATATTAACCTACGTACATTGCTGCAAGGTGTAGTGTCCAATAAGGATAATATGGCAGTAGCGATGTAAGGTTTATGCCAATTTTATGACAGTCAGCAGAGCATAAATGCAGTCCATACAGCAATGTAGCTAAAGGGTTTGTCGATTCTGTAACAGTTAGCAGAGTAAATGCAGTACATAGCCAGCAAGCTACCATACTTTTAATAGTCATGTACTCACTCTTTCATTTAGAAGAAATGTTTTTCCTCTCATTATAAATGCAACCCTGCATGGTGGCTGTAGTATTCCAACTCTATGGATGATACTAGATTATAATGGATTCTTTAATTTTTTTTCCAAGGTCTACATAATCATGAGGTCTATATCACATGTCTATCTATTACATCATAACATGTTAATGATACAAGGAAATAACAAGAGTGATACATAATACAGTCATTGTGTGAACGTCGAAATTTTCAGCGTTACGGTCAGAACATTTATGATCAGTATAGTGTGTAACTCTCAAGTATTTATCAAAGAAGGGGAGGGATGTAGTGTTTAGTGATTTATAATGTATCACAATGACTGTATCATTGTGATCATCATGTGACATCATGTGATATCATGTGACATCCCAGGAATTCCCGAGATGTCCCGGGACAGAAGGGACCCTGGGATTCTCAGCAGACAACTGCATAGGACATCCCAGGAATTCCCAAGATGTCCCGGGACAGAAGTGACTGATAAGTGGACAACTGCATAGGACTCCTAAGATGTCCCGGGATGGACCCAGTTAGGTCTGGGATTACAGGACACCCTGGGAATTTCCAGGATATCCCAAAACTGAAGGGACCAGTTAGGAAGTAGGCATACAGTATAGGATATCCTGGGGTGACCTGGGACAGGGCCAGTGGATATTGTATACTGTTTGGACACAGGCTGGATAGAGAGCCCTGTATTCTTCTAAGTCCCACAGAACCTTAAGGACAAGTGATGGCAGTCCTGGACATCACTGTTGTCCGCTTGACACCATCAAGGCTATAGAAGCGGCTAAGAGTGCTGCGCAGTTTAAGAAATGCAGGAGAAGAGTCTCAGATTAAAGAGAGACAGGTCTATGTCTAACGAGATTAGTTGGTTCTCGCTCTCCTTTCCTACAGTCCTACAGCAGCAGCCCAAAATACGTAGCTTTGTATTCGTGATAGTCACGAACACAAGTGTCTCTCTCGAAATAGCTAGTCCACCTGCCTTTGCGCTTCAACAGAAACTGGGCAGGGGAAAAAATTTCGTCTTCAATGCGCATGTGTGAAGATTTGTCCATTCAATTTTTCATTAGTATAATGATTCCGGATATGATGGAATTTTTTCCTGACGAAATTAACCCTCCCTACAGTATTCACTCACCCCACACTATAGGGAGGCAAAATGTGCATAATTTTAGTATGAATGCATAGGTCCTAACAATGTAGTTATTTCCTAGACCACCTTCACATCATCAAGAGCTGTTTTAGTTCGCAACTTTAGCCTCCACATGTCACATTCTTCATATTGCACCAGTACACCAACATCGTTTATGTGCTACTGAGAATAGTTTTGATTGATTGTCTATCAAAAGTGGAGTTGAGATAGCAGCATTATACATTTCAAGTTACGTACTTAGCAGCTCCTTAGTTGCAAAACAAAAAAAAACTCCTGCCGTAGCTTAGTTACAAAACCAAAAACAACTCCTGCTATAGCTATTCCTACCCTTTTATGCTTTGAGATGAAGAGAGGAGCCTTAGTGCGGTTGCCTATTTACAGCCTTAGTGCAGAAGCCTGTTTGCGAACGTGTGAGCCAGCTGCTCTAACATCTCAATGAGTCAACACTTTGGCGAGTGTGTTTGCTGAACAGAAGATGGCATGTAATTCTTGGCCCTACTATGACAGTAGTCAGTACTGAGATGGAAGAATGAACCTCTAGAGAGTGCATCAGAAACATCACTTTATTGAATCAGCCCCCAATGAAGAGAACATAATTTAAAAATAGAACTATGTATGCATTATAATGTGCAACTAGCACCATGTCAGGGACTAAGTTCATCCTGACATTCTATACACACCCTGACTTATACAGACAGCCATGTTAAGATTTGTACATTAGTATCATGTTCTGAACATGCTCAGAGGAAAGATGTTTTGTTATCTTTTTTGGTGCTGTCTGAGAGTCTCTTTTGTGTGCTCACTTTATATTCAATTAGCTATTATTAATTAACTTGAGCTCAACCAGCTATTTAGCTAGTAGAACCCTCACACAGCTACAGCAAATACCCTCTGTGAGTGTGTAGTCTATACCACCAACAGTGACAGTTTTACTTAGCTATGGCTGAAATGATAATGTGAAATGTGAACGTTTGAAAATTCATCTGCAAATCCGTCAGCAATTGGTCTGAAAATTCAAATGGTAGGTTAACATGCATGCGCTCATTTGGTTCAGAGATAGCTATTACCTTCATTCCTATCACTAAATTGTCACATGCACGGTAACATTTCCTACAAATGAAAGTCCATAGCCTTCTGAAAACAACCTCAAAATCCGGGCTCTCTCGCTAGCTCCTTGGCTACTGCTCTATTCCTCAAACTTGTTACATTGCTATTCTTTCCCTCTTCACCTATCAGCCCCCTATCTCCAGACACTGCAGGACCACCACAGTGACAAGCAAGACACTGACAAACATCCATAGCGCATGCAGGACTAGTGGTAAACCCCACCCATCAATTGCAAATATGTACGTACGCAAAAATGTGATGATATAATCTGTGATGTAATGATCATATGACATGAAACTCTATCAGCATAGATACTATAAACTATAGTATCTATGGTATCAGAGAGTGTGGTAGCACTCTCTATGTTAGTACGGAATGGGCATGGCTTCTCTCATTAGAACAATATAAACTAGACTCTCTGTATCTCTTCTATTCTTACTACAGGCTCAACTAAACTTCTTACATCTAAAAAAAAAGGCAGAAGATGATGATATGACTGCTCAAACTCTTCCAGAACAGCGTCAACGATCGGCACCAGCTGCGGCCTAAATCTAAAATTTTTATGATTCGTTCATCATCATCATCATCATCATCAGATTCATCTTCTTTGATGGCTGTAACTCCATGATCCTTTCACATACAACAATGAAATTCATATCAACTTGTGCAGTTATAACCACACAATGTGCTTTATATCCACAGTTTCCCTTCAAAACAATCACTCATATCGAGCAACTTTTCATTATAACTACGTATGTCAGCCATTTTTAAAATGATATCATTTGTCATGCACACGTGTCTGTCACTATCATGTACACACGTGCCAACCAGCTATTTTTACTTGAAAACAATATTCAACCTTTAGGTCATACAAAAAGTAAATAAACAAGTGAAAGGGAAAAAATTTATGCTGAATAAAAAGGCAATGTAGGTTAGTCTGTACTTTAAAAAAATCAAAATTATGCTGCCTTCAATAATAATCCCTACATCACTGCCTCCCACCAAGCAGAACACTTTTATACTGACATGAACAATTAAAGCTGCTTGGTGGGAGGCAGTGATTTAGGGATTATTATTGAAGAAGATAGATAGCATAATTTTGATTTTTTGTGACAGAAACTGTTGAAGTACAGACTAACCCTACATGGCCTTTTTACTTAGCATAATTTTTTTCCTTTCATATTATATGCTGACCCTCAAGAAAAAGGAGGTTAAGTGTTGGCGCTGCCAGACATAAAAAATTATAGGTCAATGGCATATGAAGATAGAACACCTTCAATGTGCTAGTAGAGCAGAGAACAAAGCAGTATTATTACAGTGACTTCAAAAATCACCATTTTCATCTGGTTCATCATCATCATCATCATCATCATCAACTTATTTCAGAAAAATTAATGGTTCATTCAGATGCTATAATTCTTATACCAATCTATCTCAGAAATAACTGCACTATAATCCTTTACCTTTAAATCAACATGAGCACGTCATTTTCCAACTTGTTAGCTTTCAACCTACAACGAGGCAGACATTTTTATGCCCCACCCCGTACACGTAATTCTTGGACCTTGACTTCGCAACTGACTAGTGAATCTGTCATTTGCTTTCTCGGTCTCTCGATGCTCAGAGCGTAAATCCTGGGCACTAGTAAGTCTGGTTATGAATGAATCCTTGATATGACAGTATATCAGGTACATATCAGTAAAGGCCTTAAAAATTATATGTCAATGGCAATCTTATTATAAACTGTATAGATCTTCAGATCAGATTCATTTCAGCTCATACAATATTATGATGAAATCTCCAATGAACTACATAGCTGAACTTTAACTTTTGATAGCATCCAGTTGCCTGTAATAAAATAATAGAGCATTATTATCAAAAAAGATGATGAACAAGTAATGGAAAAATATTTATTCTAAATAAAAAAGAGTAGTAGGGATGACTGTGTGCAGTTCAAAAAAGTTCAGCAACAAGAGAGTGAACTTCAGTCAAATAACCCCTTACGCATCACCAACTACGAGGTAAATATGTACTTTACTCCCTTAAATTATATCTCATCATGGGAGTGAAGTAGGAATAGTTGAATCGTAGTTGGTGATGGGTAAGGGGTTACTTGACTGAAGTTCACTCTCTTGTTGCTGAACATTTTTGAACCGCACACAGCCATCCCTACTTCTCTTTTTTAATATTTTCCCCATTATCTTAGTTCATCTTCTCTGTTTGTGAATGCACTAATCTTGCACATGTCCAGTCCTATTCCTACTCCCTGGGTATGTGACTAACTAGGGCAATGTTCAACATTCAGTTGACAGCAAGCGAGCAAGCAGTTGAGTATCTGTAGCAATGTGCAGCATTTGACAGTGAGCAATTAAAGTAGCTGATAGGCTTCAGTGCTTGATATTGCTAAGAGTCATGTAAGTGGTGGCAGGCAGCTGCATACATGCTTACCACAAAGCACTTAGATATGTCTAGTGCCTACAATCCACTTAGATAAGCCTAACCCTACTATCCACCATGCATGCTACATACAAAGCGATGTAGACGCGCAGGGGGTGCTACTATTGCACGACACGTACGTACGTACGCCTGGGGCATTTTGGAGTGTAGACATAGATATATATATTTAAAATTTCAATGAGTCATGACCTGAGAGTTAGCTCACTCGCTTCACTCGCTCGCTGCAATAAATACAACCAGTTTCTGCTGGGGTTGCCAACATTAAATTTTGATAAAAAATGACAATTAAGTATTAGCCAAAATCCTAATAATTTGGCTATTTTAAGGATCTATATTAGCAAGATTTGGCAGCACTACCATAAAGAGGGATGGTGTCTGCCAATTATGGTAGGGGGGGGGGGGATAAATGCTTCTAGCATGTTACGAGTTAATATAGGATCAGCTATCAAGTGATCTATTCACACGTGTGCATGACAATCACTTGCAATTTGAATTTCCCTGAATGACTTAAGGAAACTCTACAATCTCTTTTGAGCCCATGCTGCATGTGTTTGCAGGGTAAAAATTTTAATACTGACCCAGATAGTACTTCATTTAAGTGCAACCATTGAAGTAATTGTGTTCAAGTGAGAGAAAAAACATTTCTAAATGAAAGAGTGATGTACATACGTACGTAGGCTTGAGTACATGACTATGAAAAGGACAGAAACAAGGGGTAGCTTGCTGGCTATGTACTGCATTTGCTCTTCTAACTGTCACAGAATTGAAAAACCCTACATCGCTGCATGAACTGCAAGTTGATTAGCTATTATTCACTTACAAGCTGTGGAGACTTCAACAGTAAGTACGTACATATTTATCAACTGCAGTATTAAAATGTGGTAACTTAGTGATAGCACGCAGAAGCAGTAATAGCAATGTATCAAATTGACAACAGAAGACAACTGACAAATACTAACTATTTACATGAATTAAAAGAACTAGTTCAGGATGAACATAAAACCACAATTATACACAAATAATTATATTAATAATGCATAGAGTTTGTAGAGAGTACCACACTTTACCACATAAAATAAGTTACTATCTCACATTACCCATCCCCATAGCCCCAGAATATCGCATACAAGCTATGAAAGCTATCGACTTAAGTCTTATTTAGTAAGGACTGTAGGATAGATTATGACTGGACACTGTATGAATATGAAACAAAGACCAATGAAGACTGTGTCCAAAGAGTATCACCTCAATCCAACAGAAAGGAGAATTTCTACAACAGTTCCATTCCACTGTTAAATTGTGAAGCAGTTTATGATAGAAAAGCTTCATTCATTTTTTATAAAAAAGGAATGAAGCAATCCCTTACCTGTACCCATCACCAAACTCAAATATGTATTATTACAAAACCTCTATTCTTACTTCACTCCTAAAGGCCTAGGAGTGAAGTTGCTAGTGAAGTGCTGTGATTCTTGAGTTTGGTGATGGGGGTTACTTGATTCACTTATTGCTGAAGGGGGAGTGAAGAATAGGGATTTAAATTGGGTGCATAGGTGTGGTTATTGAAATTAGGAGGGCTAGGAGTGATAGGAATGCAGCTAAACTCCTAACTCTCCTAATTTCAATAGCTAACCACACCTATATCCTACTTCTCTCCCCCCTAAGTGAGTCAAGTAACCCCTTACCCCATACCCTCAGCAACATTACAAAACTACTATTCCTACTTCACTCCTAGCCCTATAACCACACCCATTTAAGAGGCCTAGGAGTGAAGTAGGAATAGTAGTTTTTGTAATGTTGCTGTCACTTAGGGGGAGAGAAGTAGGATATAGGTGTGGTTAGCTATTGAAATTAGGAGGGCTAGGAGTGATAGGAATAGTAATAATGCAACTAAATTTTACTTCATTTTTTTTTAGAAGAAATTTTTTGCGCTCACTTGTTTCCATTCTTTTTCTTTGTAATTAGATATAGAAATTCACAAAAACCTTTTTCATCTATCTTTAATCTTCCTCTTTTGTAGGTACGTAGCACTGGTGATCAAAGATTAGCTAGCTATGAATAATATCAAACTTTACAGCAACAGCAATGTAGATAAATGACATGTGCATGGCAGAGCCTCCAACCATACTGATTCCTCAATATTTTTATTGGAATTTTCAGGTATAGTCATAGTATTAAGATGGGCTGAAATCAGGTTGGAGGCACACACACTGGCATAGTGAAGTGAGCAGACTATACAGCAATGTAGTATATACTGAGGAGTGGCTGGAACACCATCTGACCAGAATAGCTACACTAGTACAGTGGATAGCTATTAAACTGAAGAGCTAGCGAAAATGGGAGCCTGAAGTCAAAGTTCACACTCTTTACAGGTTGGAGGCACTGGCCGCATAGTGAAAAATCTGTATTAATCCATGACTGAGACACCATCTGACCAGAACTAAACAGCTCTAGCTCAACATGGCCCCGCCCTTTCCAAAAAAATGACGCTGCAAGGTGTAGCCAAAAGGATAATATGGCAGCAGCGATGTAGGTTTATGTCAATTGTAGGGTTTGTCAATTCTGTAGAGCTTATGAAGTACATTCCAGCACCTTGTTTCTGTACTTTTTATAGTCATGTACTCAAGCCTACATCACTCTTTGTACTGTCTGGGTCTTCAAGTTTTCACCCTGCAAATATGTGCAGCAAGGGCTTAATCAAAAGAGGTAGTACAGTGTCTTTAACATAATCTCTTCAGGGAAATTTGTCATGGATTAAAATGTTAAACCATCGTGAGTAGATCCCTGGTGATCTTAGAGTTAGTAAAGTAATTGTTTATAGCTGCTAGCTATTTGACCATTCAATTATATTTATTTCCAGCTCATCCCCTCAAAGTGGACTGTGTCATGGAAGTCCTAGAAACGCTTCCATGGAGGGAGGTTGGTAAAATGCTATATGTCCCTGACTCCAAGCTTGATACAATGGATGCTGACCACACAACAAACAAGGGAAAAAAAGAAGCAGTGATAGAATATTGGATTTTGAAGGATCCCTCTGCCTCATGGAGGAGGCTTATATATACGCTTGACAAATTAGACAAGATTGACATAGCAGACCAGATACGGAAGTATGCAGAAAAACAAACAGGTCAGTATAACTGTCATAGCACAGAGCAAAACCTGAATAATGGGGTAGTCCTCCTGAATCCTTCTGTTATTCTCTACATACTGTTGTACTTCATGATTGGAGTAGGTATGCCTATGTACTTGTCATGTTTAGGCCATGTTTAGTAGTAAGCAGGAATGTGCTAAGTGGAAACTTTACAGTAATAGAGAGGGATAACCTGACAGTCAATTGTGGCTTGTAAGAGTGATTTATGATTCTTCTATGTGTGTTTACATCCATGTAGTCCATAATTATTATGCAGGCATGCAGTATTGCTTATCAGAGAGGGTGGTAGCTCTCTCTGAGAGAGAGATGTAAGATGCATGATAAATGCATGGGAGACTAGACCACACTTCCTCTGCTGTTGGCCTGTAGCCGATGCCTTACCTGTGCTTCCTAATAGACAGTAGGTCATGATAAAGTTGTAGCATGGGGTATGTAGAAGCTTAGCTCTAGTCTCTCCCAGCTTCCACCACAGGCGAGCCACTTCCTTTGCGTTGGCTAATACTTTCTTTACTTTAAACAAATAATCCTTAGAGGACTGGAATCCTTGGTCTGTTCGATGGCACCATTACTCTTCCACCTTGCAAGATATTTACAACAAAAATAAACTTCTGTCAAAGCTGCTATCTATTATTTATTGCCCAAAAAATCGCCAATATTTATACCCGTTAACTGTCAAAACCAAAAAATCGCTAACTTTCGTACCCATCATGAATGTTACCTTAAGGTATTTGATATCATTCACAAGTCATAGATGTAGATAAGGGGTGGCTTTGGGGGCTAAAGCCCCCCCCCCCCCCCCCCACACACATTTTAGCAATGAAAATTTTACTATCCAAATAATTATGCATTCTACTACAATAACTTTTACAACAAATGAATTCATTAACATTCTACATATCTCAATGAATTGCTCTAGAAGGTGGGAGGAGGCACATCCACCTGCAGCCATATTGGCATGCATACTATAACCTTTAGCCCTCCCACCCTATTTACACCCCTAGCGAGCAAGCAAGTATTCTTTAGTGATACAACTTTTTAGAAGATTTTGCTATTTAGTTTATATGATTGTATCAGATAAGCTACAACTACTACTTTAGCTGAGTAAGTGAGCATGTTAGGCTCCAGTGCATCAGAGACAAGAAAAGCTGTAAATACTTACCACAAGCACTTAGATAAGCCAAGCACCTACAATTCACTTTGATAAGCCTAGTACCTCTATGACAAAAGGCTGTAGAAAACAATCTAGCTTGCATTCTCCTTTGTCATAGTGATTTATTCTTTGCTACTATACTATACTTTGTGTTATTGTTTTATTTTGATTCACAGAAAAATTTAAACTGCCATCAATTTTCAAACTTAGTGCTTGTATTTTACAGAATTGTATGTTATTGATAGACATCACATGGGTGGGAAGAGTCCTAGTGTCCATCCTCTCTAGTTAAAACTTGTATCATGATAGAACTCTTTGTGTCTCCCCAGACTCAAGCCTAACCTGTCAGACTTTGTTGAATGTTCTGGACACTGTGAAGAACGCAAACAACATTGTTGAACTCGAGTTCCAGATGACTGCTGATCATGGTATTTTGGAGAATTTACTTCAGATACCAAAAACCAAGGCGAAGGAGATGAGGTCATCACAGCTAACTGAAAATGAATACAGAAAGAAACTTGTGGAATACTACATATCAATATATCCATTGGCCAGTTGGAATTATGTGGCAGGGAATATTAACTACTATGGACAGTTTGGAGCATCTAAGAAAGTGAAGGAGAATAAAAATACATATAAAGGTAAGCATGTGGTAGACCTGTGATACTTAGGAGAGGATATCATTAATGTGAGAGGTCTACAGTGGAACCTTTGATAATTCTAAGTTGAAGACTATTTTTTTAAGCTACAGATTAAGAAAAGCCCACTCTCCACTGTAGCCTTCCCCCAAAGTGTCTGTTATTTTATCCACACTTATAGCTACAGTGTATTCAATATGTGGCTAGTGTGGTCAAAGTTGGAGATTTTTAGGGAAGGAATATGATTGACCCCATTCATCCCTACCCTTGTTTGCTTACATTTTGAGCAATGGTCATCCCTTTAGCTACATTTTTTTTTTCATTTGCTCACTTCTTCCTGATCTCTATGTATACATAAATGCAGGAGTTTATTCTTCTATGTGTATGCAGGGACGATGAAAGAAGTTTCTTGAGCATGTATAGTTCTCCTGGCCAGCTCAATGGCATAGCAATAACTTCAATGACCAGCTAGTCAAGACTTGAAGTATTCTGAACATATAGATGAATCTGAAATATTGGTAGATGGATCGGTGAATCGAAAACCCCCAAATTGAGCCATGAAGAGACTTACTTTAAATAATTAGATATCAATTACATGCATTATGCACATTATAAAAGAAAAAATGGCTTCCAAGTTATGTCAGGAACTCTAGCTAACAAAACCACTATAGGCAAGGAGCAGGTGCAGCTTTAAAATGTTATTATAGTAAATTAGGTTAACAAAAGCAAATAGAACTACCAGAGAGAGCCCGTAGATCAGCTATCTATCTCACTACATCAAATCAAGGGACCCATGTAGAATTCAGCTCGCAATTACATGTATGATCTGCTAAAGTGTGTAAATACACAATAATACATCAAGCTTCACATTTGTACATTCGGAGATACATGCTAAAGTGCGTATAATTCCATAGAAAACGGCCACAAATAATGGCAATAATCTTGCATTAAAAAAAAATGTCTACACGCGCCGTTTATTGTCGCAATTTAGCGCGCTTTAGCGTGCAAATGCGCGATAGAGTCGACACGGGGATCCACATACACAGAAAGTTCTAGACACACATCAAAAATCCACACATTAGCATGACATAAAATTCACATGACACACAGAAGTAACACAAACATCCATAGTTCATCAAAGTTGTGATTACATGTCAGGTGTGTATCTTCCTGACAAGTTAGTAGAGTACTGTGCTCTGTAGTGTCTCCTTTTGCATCGACTCCTTCAAGGATCAATGAGTAGAAAGATCGTAGCTCGCACAATTTGGAGTGGATTTATCCAGAGATATTTGCTAGGTTGAGTGGTTTACAAGATTAATTTTGGTTGTCTAAAAAGAAGAATAATAATAATAGAGACTCACCTGCTTTCCATATTTCCTAAATGGTAAGCTAGCTCATTCTGCACCTTATTGTAGTGTGCTTTAGTAAACAGGATAATCATTCATAGTAGCTTTTGTTCAATTCAAGTGGGGGAACTGGAATTTCACTTTTGTATTAGCCTGTGGTACAAGCTGCTAGCTAGTTTAAGAACTTTATCAGAATATCAGAGAGTGCGGTAGCACTCTCTATGTAGGGATGACTCAGACGGCCGCGTGCGCCGCCTACAGACGAGTGAGCAAAGCAGTTGATGAAAGTCATTTGTACTTTGACTTATTGGGCTAAGATATTGCAGTGGTTGTGGCAGCTGCATACATAGGAGGCTGTATAGTGCTTACCACAAGCACTTAGAAAGCCAAGCCCTACAATTCACTTAGCGCCTCTATGCCAAAATGCTGTAGAAAGCAATAAGCTCTAGCTGTTTGTTCTAAGTGCTATGGGCATGTTTCATTTGTGGGGTCAAAGGTCAACGAACGTGCACATACGTATTATCAACTATGCCCGCTAGCTATTGACGTACCAAATAATATTATATATCGCGAATCTCAATTTACATCACTAGTGTGTGGCTCGCTCGTGAATTCTTCTTAGACAACCATATCTCTCGAACCACTCAAGCTACAGCTATGATTTCTGGATAAATCCACTCCAAATTATAATGACCCTACTTCATGACCCTACTTCATATTATTGTTATTGTATCATTCATTGCACATGCTCAGTATTGTATCATATTGCACATGCTCAGTAACTAGTAGTTACATAACAGTGTCCCTTTTGATAATAAGGGGAAAAGCATTTCGTGAAATGAAAAAAGATGTAGGGATGACCACTGCTCAAAAAAGTAAGGAAACAAGAAGGATGGAATCGTTGTTCTGTATATCCAGCCAACAATCCCTACATATACGTCGGGTAGCTTCAGATTATAGTGTAGTAATGTACGTATATGTAGGGATTGTTGGCTGGATATACAGAACAATGATTCCATCCTTCTTGTTTCCTTACTTTTTTGAGCAGTGGTCATCCCTACATCTTTTTTCATTTCACGAAATGCTTTTTCCCTTACTTGTTCCTGGTCTTTTTTCCTCTCTTTTATGGTTTTAGCTATGTATAGAGTTCATTCTTCTATGTGTATGCAGGGACAGATGAAAGAAGAATAGTTCTCCAATAGCATACCAGCCCAATCATTATCAACGAGTCAAGGTGGAGGTAGAAGATGCTGAAATAGAGTCTACCTTGTTGAATCTAAATCCCCGAGTCGATACAGTAGTCTATCATCATCATCATTATTCTAGCTACATATACCTATACCTAGGACCTAGCTAGCTAGCTAGCTAGAGGCAGCTGAGTAATATTATAATTTCGAATAATTGGATATCAAATACATGCGCATGCGTATTATAGAAAAGATGGCTTCCTAATTGAATTAGTCGAGTGCTGTGCTCCTTAGTGTCTCCTTTTTCATCGACTCTTTCGAGGATCAACGAGTAGAAAAGATCGTAGTTCGTAGAATTTGGAGTGGATTTGTCCAGAAATCATAGCTGTAGCTTGAGTGGTTCGAGAGATATGGTTGTCTAAGAAGAATAATAATAAGAATAATAATAATAATAATAATAATAATAGAGAAGAAGAAGAATATAGCGATTTACCTGCTTGCCGTATTTCTGAAACGGTAAGCTCCCTGGTCCTGAAACTTGGTCTGCACATTGTAGTAGGCTCTAGTAGGCTGGATAATCATTCACAGTAGCTTTTGTTAGGTCTAAGTGGGGGAACTGGAATTTCACTTTAGTATTAGTCTATAGGCGGCGCGCGCGGCCGTCCGAGTCATCCCTACATAGAGAGTGCTACCGCACTCTCTGATAAAACGAGTAAGACATTTTCTGAGTCTCTCAAAACGTTTTCATTTACAGCTAGTTCTACCTTTTCACACGTCCAAAGACCCAGACGTGACAAAATTCTACGAACTACGCTCTTTTCTACTCGTTGATCCTCGAAAGAGTCGATGAAAAAGGAGACACTACGGAGCACAGAACTCGACTAATTCAATTAGGAAGCCATCTTTTCTATAATACGCATCCGCATGTATTTGATATCCAATTATTCGAAATTATAATATTACTCAGCTGTCTTTGCTATATCTAGCTAGCTAGCTAGACTATACTACTGTATCGATTCGATTCACCACGGTAGACTCTATTTCAGCATCTTCGACCTCCAAGTATAGCTCAACAATAGCACAACACCTTGACTCGTTGATAATGATTGGGCTGGTATGCTATTGGAGAACTATTGGAGAACTTCTTTCATCTGTCCCTGCACACACATAGAAGAATGAACTCTATACATAGCTAAAACCATAAAAGAGAGGAAAAAAGACCAGGAACAAGTAAGGGAAAAAGCATTTCGTGAAATGAAAAAAGATGTAGGGATGACCACTGCTCAAAAAAGTAAGGAAACAAGAAGGATGGAAATGGCATCAATCTTTGTTCTGTATATCCAGCCAATAATCCCTACATATACGTATATTACTGCACTATAATCTGAAGCTACCCGACGTATATGTAGGGATTGTTGGCTGGATATACAGAACAAAGATTGATCCCATTTCCATCCTTCTTGTTTCCTTACTTTTTTGAGCAGTGGTAATCCCTACATCTTTTTTCATTTCACGAAATGGTTTTTCCCTTACTTGTGTAACATGAGGTACTCTAGATCTCTCGGATCCCACGTACTTTGCCCAACACCCTCTCACATTCTGCACTCACCTCTCTGAGAGTTGGTTATCCCATTCCTCCATCACTCTCCGAGTTTCTGCCAGCTGCCACTTCTGGTCCTCCACTGTCTTGCATAGTTCCTCAGCCATGGCGTCCTCAGTCTGGTAACTGACTTCGTGTAGTAGGCCTCTTCTGGCTGCTAGTATCATCTGTAGTCCCTTGAGCAGCTAGTAGAGCTCTAATCTCTGTTTGATATAGAGAATACTAGGCAGGGTCACCAAATGTGGCACAAGCTGCTAGCTAGGCTTCCCTTGGATTTATATGTAAGAACTTTAACACGACGGACTCTAGATCTCTAAGTTATACATCATATGACTCATGACCCATGATAATGTCTCACAAGTCTATATTATGCAGCATTTATGTCATTCCTACATAGAGACAGCTACTGACTGCTCTCTCTTATAAGATACTAGCTAGTCGAGCAGCCACAGATCTTAAGCAATTGAGTTTTTAATGTCTTGCTTAGCCCAATGATAAGAAGAATCATTCATCCCCCCTCATGTTTGAGTCTTGCATCCCTTCTTTTTCCCATGCTTTCAAACTTTATTTTACACAATACTTGGAACCTCTGAATAAAGGACACTTGGAGGAAAAGACCTTTGTCCTTATCTCAGAGGTTGTCTTTCGTCGTCGTCGTCATCATCATCATCATCATCATCATCATCATCAAACAACTTATTTCAGAAATGGTTCATTCAAATGCTATAATTCTTATACCAATCTACTCAGAAATGACCAGTGGCAGATCCAGGGGGGTTTGAAGGTTTCCATTGAAACCCCCTTTGGGCTGCTAGCAGCGCATCGTACTTGTGCCTTCTGAATAAGACTTAATTTCATCATCTTTATTGTCTATTATCTCTATATCTTATTCTAGCTACGTATATCTATTAAAATTTAGCTGCCTCACAGCAGTCAGCCTCAGAAGTGTGTGTAGTCAAGTGAAATGGGCGTGGTCCAACAAAAATTTTCGTGCGCTGACACACACAACCCCCTTTCTCACGTCCTGAATCCACCACTGATGACTGCGCTATAATCCTTTACCTTCAACTTGACATGTTCAAAAATAGCATGTCGCTTTCAACCTACAACAGGGCCTCATACATTTTTATGCCCCTCCCCATACACATGATTCTTGGACCTTGACCTCGCAACTAACTGGTGAACTCTCTTGTATGATGTTGGTCTCACATCACAATGCTCAGAGCGTAAACCCCTAGGCTCTAGTCTGGTTATGAATCAACCCTTGATGCAACAGTATATCAGGTACATATCAGTAAAGGCCTTAAAATTATATACGTACAAAATTAGGTCAATGGCAATCTTATTATGAACTATATAGATTTTCCAGATCAGATTCATTTCGGCTCATACAATATTATGATGAAATCTCCAATGAACTACATAGCTACAATACATGAACTTTAACTTTTGATAGCATCCAGTTGTCTATAATAAAATAATAGAGCATTGCATTAAAAAAGATGATGAACAAGTAAAGGAAAAAAGAGAAGTACGTAGGGATGGCTGTGTGTGGTTCAAAAAAAGTTCAGCAACAAGAGAATGAACTTCAGTCAAGTAACCCCTTACCCAACACCAACTACGAGGTAACTATTCCTACCTCGCTCCCTTTAGCTATATCTCATCATGGGAGTGAAGTAGAAATAGCTGGCTTATAGTTGGAGATGGGTAAAGGGTTACTTGACTGAAGTTCACTCTCTTGTTGCTGAACTTTTTTGAAACGCACACAGCCATCCTACTTCTCTTTATTCATATTCAGTATGAACTTTCCCTACATTAGTTGATAATTGATAGCCGACAATAGATAGTGGTTGACTTACGTATGATGAAAGTAACTTTACAGTGTAGCTAAGAAATACTATTTGGAATGTGTAACCAGATTAGGAATCTAACATGTTGCCAGGGTAATGTTGCGTTGAGTTTATCACACATTGCCTTGGATATTACAATACCTCAATGTTACACCCTCAGATTTGGACTATTTATGGTCATAATCAAACTTATTATATTCTATGATGTTACAATAGCTAACAATTTCCCTATAATCGCTGTGCTGTTTATTCATGTCAGCTCATGTTGTTATTCTTATGTGTCCTCCCACAGACCTTTCCCTCATCTCTAAAAATCTCACTGAGTTATTGAAGGATGTGAAGGATTGGAATAAAATAGCTTATGGTCTCGACATCCCTGAAACACAGTGTGCTAATTTCAGGACATACTCTAATGAGTCCGAATGTAAAGAGGCTTGCTGGGATTGGTACCTGAAAAACCGCCCTTCCCCTACATGGAAACGAATAGCGAATGAACTGTATCAGATCTATGAGCATGAAGTGCTTGAAAAGTTGAAGAGGCAGTACTTCGAATGTAGGTCTCATGATCAGTGGTATTTTCAAAGGCAGATCCTGGAAATTAATGACTAGTTCCCAACAGCAAGACTATGCCCACTTTTGTTCATTATACATATCCAATAATGCAAAGTTGATTAAAGTTTCCTTCTGCCTTGTCAGTCAATAGATACTTTTATCACCAGTCTCACTAATAATGGAATACATGTGAAGCTGAGATGGTGTTTTGTGTCGGGATTCAGATTATAAGTTCGTTCCTCATAATGTGCACTTCCTCTTTGGTTGGTGAAAATAATTGTGACAGTACTTGGGAAAAGGTACCTTTTCGTGCAAAACATTAAAAGCTGTTAACAAAACATTAAAAGCTGTTAAACGCTTGTAAAGTTTATAAGCTACATATAAAATGTGCAAGAGATGTAAAATTCAATTAAGTATAACTCAGGAACAAAGTGGTGTATAAATTTGATTTAAAAGACATGTAAACCTCCAGATTAAGAGCTTTAGAATGATACCAATAACTTCGTTTTGAATTTTTGCTCCATTAGACCCCTTTTCTCAAGTACTATCACATAATAAGCAACATACAAAGTAAGATCCAAGGATGCCTAGTGTTATTTAGTGTAGAATTATCGGCTACTTGCAGTCATCATAATATTATGATTGAGGCAACTGTCTTTAAGCACGATACATATTGCTATTGCCATTATATCATTTATCATTGTACAGTTTATTCATAGTCCTACTACACCTTACCAATTCTCCACATGTGATCTATCATTGCCTTATATCTAGGGACCCATTCTATTAAACTTAAGATGACTGCAAGTAGCTGATAACTCTACAAAATAACACTAAGTGTTCAAATTTTATGGTACCTTACTCTGGTCAACTTGGCCGGAAAAAATGGCTGTGACCTTGCACACCATACAAGTCATTATTATGTTGCTTTTTATACTGGATATTCTATATGGACTTTTTCATTGTTTATTGCACTGAATATGTCTCCATGTCATATAGCTGGTCAACCCTTGCCATGGTCTGATATTTTGTCAGATCATTTTAAAAGAGTGTATTATAAGCCATCTGAACACAACTATTAAATCTAAACTTTCTGGGACAGTTGGAATAAATACCGTATAGCTATCCCCTAGATCTCAGTATCTAACAAGAGGCATACCTTTAGGACACTTTTAATTTTAATTCTTAAAACTGTAATTAATTTTACCCTTAGTCCAGAGCTAAAAATCAGTAGTACTCACTGGTAAAATATCAATTAATTGTGTTGGTGTGTGTACCACTGCTATAACGCACGGTGCAAGGAAAATTATAGTAATCTTTCCTGTATTCATTTCCTTTAGATGATCCCACTCAACCCTCCTCTGATCATCTTCCTTCTCTGGTAAGTAAAATTATACTTACATAAAATTTGACCCTCTCTGGGAAACCCAGGAGTCAATTGATATTCATTATCTATGGCCCTTTGTACGGTGGCCCACAGTCAAAGTAATTTCCAAACTGAACTTTTCCAAAATGCACCTTTCCAAATTTCCAAAATGATCACTACACAGTGGAACCCCACATACATGTTATTTACCACTTACTTAGGCTAGCTTCATGGATAATTTTAATGGCAATTGAAGGCTACTAGTTAGGCTCAAATTAATAGGATTGGGTTAAGCTAAAGTTGTAATCCAAATAGTGCATGTCTAGTCAAGAGCTCTATTGAATAGTTGGTGGGTGATATTTTTTAAGCTGAAATGTTTTGTTAGTTGGCCTCTGGTCAGCTCATATACACAAATATGTATTATCACTGCAAGTTAGAGAACAGATTATTGCGTAACATACATTCATCACACGGTACTTTAGTGTAGCAAAAAGAGCTTCCATGCCAGTTATTTTCTCAACCTTCTCAATATCTTCCTAACCCCATGGGGTTTTTACAGGAAAATTTTGTTATTAAAAAAATATATATGTCTTGTCTATTGTTCTTCAAGGAGTTGTTACTATGAAATACTCCAGCAATTCCTGAGTGGATGAAACTATTTGTGATGAACTGGGCTTTGTCAGCCATGTATTACTAATCTGCCATCTCTACTAGCCACTGTGCACCTAAATTCTTTCATGATGCCAATTGATTACAGTTCTAAACTCTTTTCTTCTTTACTTCTCTGTACCACAGCTGGAACTTAGCTACCCTAAGAGATTCTTTAGCTGATTTGTTGACTACTACCTTGCTATTGAGAAATTCCAGCCAGGCAGCTGCATATAATTATAAGAAGCTGTAATGCATAAGCCTATAGGGACTACAATCCACTTTGATTAGCTAATTAAGCTCCTACAACAAAACTGCTGTAGTTAATGTAGATATCTGAACAATATATTGGAGCGTGTGCATTATGCAAGTTCAAAACAATTTGCATTTTGGAGTATAGACCTAGGTATGACCTGAGAGTCAGCTCACTCACTCTATAGCCTGCATTTCTGTGCCTCAATGCAAATCACCCCAAGTGTCCACATTGAGAAGTTCCATACACTATAGCTATAATAAATGCTTTAACATAATTTGGCTTTTTTTCGTTGTTAAAATATTTTCGGATGCATGTTACTATCCAAAAATATTACAATTGTAGTGTTAAAAGCAAACTACACATCTGAAATTAAATTAACTTGAATATTGCACTCATGAATAATTATTTATAACATGAAATATTATTGCCTAACTATGGTATACTTTCTGTAGTATTGAAGAAAAGTAAGAGGCTATCAAACTGCATGGGCACATGAACTGAATGATTAACAATTATTTTTTTTTAATTTTATAGCTAGTAATAGTATTATAGTAGTAGTATTATAATGTAGTGTAGTAGTAGTAGCAGTTAATTGTACATACATAGCTAGCTGTTATTATTTTTACTTGATATTTTTTGTATAATCAAGTGTTTAACTATGATCAAGTCATTCGCTCTCCGTTGCAACTGCAGTCTAAGATGTTAATAAGGTTTCGCTGCAACTCAGAGAGTGCTATAGTGCTGTGGCAGTTGTTGATATCTTGCCAAATAAGGTTGTCTGCACAGCCATGGGGATTGTGTTTGTGTTTGCTTCTTCAGCATAACATCATGTGACTTACCCCTCTCCCCAAATGTCAATATGACGTTTTGGAGATGCCCACTTATAGCTAGTCTTATGACCTTTGACCTGCTATCCCTTAATTGTAAAAATTAAGTGGTAACATTAATTTGTGGTGCAGTGAACCTCACTACAACCATAGTGAACATCACCCAGTCAGTTTTTACAGTGAGAGTGTTAACACACTCTCGATACTGTAATAATTAGCTATGTTTTGAGCATGTGCATCTCAAACATTGAGGTCAGAACTTAATTGTACAATTTGAGTGGAAAATTTATTAATAATACGTATCCAACACAAATAGCTACACTGACAAAACAATGTTACAGTACTTTAAACATTGCTATAGATTAACAATCATTGCAGCTTGTCTTTGAGTTATTCACCATGAGTGCACTGTACAGTTTTATAATCATGTTGTGAAGTGCTAACTTCGATATCAATATTTTGATAAATTGCTTGCTCAGTAAACCTTACTTGTCCATATGACATATTCTCAGTCAGATCTATTTTCTCTTCCCCAATTGAATCATTAGCTTCACTTTCTCCCCTTTTCTGGACGTCATATGTGTTTGCTTTGAGAGATCAACTTTGTGAGGTTGCGTACGAAGTGTTGTGTTCATTCCAGTTGAGTGTGATAAACTCATCTCATTTGGTGATTTGGCAGTGCTCTTACTGGTTATCATGAAAGACAAGATCCTCCTCCTCCTATCCAATCTAAACCAACATTGTTTCCACAAATCGCGAGCATCACCATTTCGAATACCATAGAGAATAAAGAGCAGAGCTCCTTGTGCTCCAACAAATATGGAGAAAAGAACCTGGAGAGTGATGGTTACTCCCATTTCAGTGAAGCTTGTGGCCAGCAAACCAAAACCCCATCCAAGACCGAAAACAACTGAAAGTGAGAGTGCAATGATAAAGTTTTCTTTGTATGTCTTAAAATTTCTTTCATCACTCTTTTTCCCTCTGCTGTGGATACTGCGTTTGTGCTTGATGATTGACACAAGTATAATAATGAACATGATCCAGTCAAAGATATACAGCAGCAAGAATGGTAGCAAGAAACCAAACCAGAAAGGCCACTGAGTTGCTCGACAGCTACAGAAAAATATACAATATCAGCATTGCATAATTTTGTTCGCTAATGTAGCTTATTAGCTATGTATAGCATTTCTTACTAGAATTCGCTAATGTAGTGGACCAGCACACAGTATGACAATCAGTAGAGGAAGAACTGAGAGAAAAAAATTTTTTTTTTTGAAATTAGCTGATTGCATGTAGTGGGAAACACAAAAGTAAAGTAGACATAGCTCGATAAAAATAATATTAAATAATATTAGCTATTAGGAAAAAAGAATTAATGTTGACATCAATATGAAATCAAACAAGGATGAAAGGTCACTGAAATATTGAACGTGTACATTAATCTATATGGCATATCTGTGTGATACTCACCCCATGCTGGGATTCCTGCCTTTATCATGAATTTGTTTTCAAGAGACTGTGTCCCAATAATCTTTACCAGTTTGATATACAGCCAGACTGTTTCCACTGCTGTCCAGGTAAAGAAAACCAGCATGAAGTAATGAAGCAAGGCAGAAGTGATCCCACAGAGGACTGGAACAGTTGTCACATGACCTCCAATCAAAAAGAAAATGTAGAGACCAGCCAAAGAGGAACTCATGTTGAGCAAAATTTGGTTGTGTATACTGTTTCTCAGTTTCCTGCATACAATCATGCATGGTTATTATAATTAGTGTAATTATTGGGCTACATGGAGTATGTTGCGAAGTGAGGAGGACATGCAATTCTGGTATAAAGAGAGTGAATGCATGCAAATAGTATAGTAGAGTATAGTAACTAGTTTTATGGAAACTCGAGCCTGCAACCTATAGTTCCGCATAATTCTTGTATAAGCCTATAGTGCATGACTTACTTTGAACAAACATAAGTCAAAATGAGTGCTGCGAGACAGAGGAGTGAGATGATGATTCCTATGTAAGTGATGACGAACAATGTCAGAGCTGCTGCAGGTGGAAGTGGACGAGGATTGAGATCCTAAAATAATACATTGCTATAATTACTACCATGAGACTTTATTAGAATGGTTATTTGGGTTTTTCTAGTATATTATAACCAGAGGGGGGAAGCCCCCCCCCCCCCCCCCCCAAAAAAAAAAAAAAAGAGAGAGAGAGAGAAAGGCCAGAGGGGGAACTCCCTCCCAAATTCCTTCCCATTCCACCAAAATTTTTAAAAAGATATTGAACTCAAAATATGTATTGATTCTTTTGTTCTTTCCAGATGTAGCTAGCTATTAAATGCTTTCCAAGTTTTGAAGTTTTGACTTTTTTTGAGGGCACATACGTAGCTAGCCTGATCTATAGGGAGTTAGGAAATTGGCTAGGCAAAAAATTTTTCACATGCAAGCATGCGGATATTCTTCCACCCCTAGTTTAAAAACCTGTAGCTAGCTACACACAATTTTATTTTCACATGTCTAATTAGTGAAAATTGGACTATCCCTTAGAACAAACAGTTCATTATAATTATACATGCACTTAATAGTTGACATTCTTCAATAATTTTTAAGCATGTAGCTATAACACCCAGAGCTGATTATAATCAGTACCTAGATTATTGTGGGGTCTAGGAGTCTAGGGCCCCGTTTACACGGGGGTTCTAACCCAGATTTGACCCGGATTCGCTTCGCGTGTGAATGGTACCAACCCGGATTCCAATCCGGGTAGCCCAACCCATATCAATTAGGTGGATTGGAATCCGGATTGAATCTCAACCTGGGTTGGGCGCACGTGTAAACACGGCTTAGTATTGATGTCACTTATAAAAAGAGGATTCCAAAATGACCTAGCTGTGCACATTCACACACTGTCCAATTTCCAGCTTTTGTTACATTCCTACAGCCAGAAGTTGACCATGCCCCAAACTCATCTGTGTGCATATAAAAATATTATTACAATGTTTTGGAGATCCTGGAATTAAGCTTTGATCTGCATGAGGATATGCATGCATGAGGCTATTCATTGTTTTCACTACTACTAGCAATAATATTTGAACGTGAGAAAAAAATGTACAATACTTACCAGACTCTGGATCCCATGTTGCACAACCACCGCTCCTAGCCATTTCTTCTACCTACAAAATCATTGAATCAAGAGAGGATCACATACACACAAATAGGTCACTCAAGAATTAGTATTTAAAAAAAGGATTGTGGTTTACAGGCCTTGTGATCCAACCTTTGGGGTAGCTACCTTATCATTGGTGTTGAGTATAACTCTGATAGGGCTGGAAAGAGAAGAGTTTATTTTACATCTCAACCTTGTTGATACGATTATTGAACCAATGGCAAATGTGCCATTATTATTGAAAGACTGAAAGAGAATGTCAGTGATGAAAACATTGTAACTTAATCGCCGAGTAAAACTGGAGGATATTGAAGAGATATCATGCATTCATCTACAAAATTCTCTGGTATCTGCACAGCAGCCGTTGAGTTATCCAGTACTTCCACAATCATTTCAGCGATTCATCCCTGAATCCTTCACTTGAGTTGAGTGCCTCTTCCACAGATCCCAAGTTGACTGTGAATGTTTGACCTTTGAATGTGTCAGGATCTATGTCCTGTATTTGTAGGGCATAGGTCACATAACTAATTTATCCTCTGAAGAATTGTTTGAATCCAATGAATCTGAAAATGCTGCCAGATTATCCAATACTCTGTAAAATAAATAGAAATAATAAATGAATAAAATTTAATAGCATGCATGCTAATTTTTTATACTCACCGAATTTATTGATTTTTTTAATGAACAAACCGTTCATTCGTCCACCATACTACTCCCCACTACTTGTGCTGAGTGTGGGAAAACTAAAAGAATATACAATACAGCTACGTAGGTGCAAGCTAATACTGTAACAGAATCAGTAGTAGTTTCAATACATGTACGTATGTAGACAGTAGCCAGCAGCAGGTGTAAAGTAAAGTATCACAAGATGTATGTATGTAGATGTACGTACGTAGCTAATATGTACATGTTATATGTACGTATATAGCAGGTGTAAGAGTACAGCATTATAACTACAGTCATACATGTAACCATAGGCCCATAGCAGGCGCATAATTTAGTCATTGTTATAATTTGTTGGCCCTGACTATGGGGCATAGTTGCAACATCAATGCTGGCACTAATGTGATTTTTAAAAAACCTATTATTTGTAAATTCAACTCACGTACATAGCACATTCAAATTTGCTGATGCAGTGATAGTCACTCCATTGGATGATGCTCTGCAAGTGTATTCACCTTGATTGCTGGAAAACTGTGCATTATTGACCACTAGAGCCAAGCCTTCAGCACTTGGAACCACGGAGTAATGTGGAAGCAAAGGACCCTGTTGATTGGCCACTAATTGAGATTCTCCATTCCTTGGAGATTCGATATTTGCCAAAAATGATGATACAATTCTACAATGGAAAGTTGCTTGCAAGGATTGGATAACTGATGAATTGGTTGGACGAATCCGAAAAGTCAAGTCAGTGGAAGGTGCTAAAGCATATGCATTATAGATAATGAGCTGACATAATGATAGGTGTTGTAATTTGGAGTCAAAGTTTTGAAGTTGGTATCATTTTGGAGATTGCGATCTAAATTGAAACTGATATTGATCCAAATTGAAACTGATATTGGTAATTATATAGGAATAAAATTTTCGTGGATTTTGTGATTTTTTTGATGCACTAATTATTATGCATTGCAATTTGAATTACTAACAGAAATTCATGCACCCCATGCTATGTACAGTAACCATGGGTTTCCTGTACATTTTGAAACGACTTCAAAGAAACACTATAGCAGATTCTATAGGCTCTATAGGCTGGCACTTTTGGCTTAATACTAGTTACCGTACCTTCACTACAGAGCGAGGTGGCATCAGGGCAGCAGTCCCTAAATCTTTCACATGATCTATCACACCTACAAGTTGCTGGAGAACCCTGACACTCTCCAGATGTACAGCAACTGCTAAATCCAGCAGCTCTACATGTACCTAACAATTGGAATACATGCACTTTCTTTTACAGCCATAAGGTATAAAGTTGGGAAATTTTACTAGGATTTTTGAGCTCGAATTGCTATAGCTATGTACGTAGCTATAATAGTCTGTCCAAGTCTTCAGAGTTTTAACAAATTTGAAGAACATGGAATTAGCTACTTCACACACAAAATTCCCCTGCTTTACCATATAACTTGCTAGGAACTGGGCTAATTTAACAGAAATTATTTTTGCTTTCTGTAGCCATGGTAAAAACATTTTTTTTCTTTTAGTGAGTAGCTATACATACGTATGTGTACTGCTTGTGTGTGCAGAACCCAATGAATCTAATCTGATATTGATCATGCAGCAAAGGCAAGATTTTTAGCAAGACCCCTCTGAATGTGACACTATCACTATCACTGTAAAAACAAGTGTTTACTGCACACCATTTTGTCCCAATACACACACTGTTTTTGTTTTTGGTGTGTGTATTGGGACAATTTAGTGTCGCAGTACACACTTTCATTTTTACAGTGATATAAAGAGAACTTCTCTGTGAAAAAGTCGGTGTAGATATAGCTACTTGGGTGACACTACAGTGCATACCTATTTATGTAGTGACGAGGCTACTGCAGGTCTTATTAAAGGGTAGGTGAAATGAAAAAATTATTTCTCAGTTTATTATATTTTTGGGTTGTTTTGTATGCCTACATTACTGGGAAGAAATATGAGAAGCATTGGTTGAAGTCTCACTGAGAAAATAGCAGTAGAAGTTGGCCATTTCATTTATATCCTGTTTGGGGCGGGGCTTACTTGTGATGTCATAGAGGGAATTCATTGTATAATCCCTATTGAAAATAATACAAATGTTGGAGTCTGTATTTCACATAAGGTTTGATATTTCCACTCCAAAGTTTGCACTAACAAATGCTAGGGTATGTTAAAGGCTGTAACTACCCAGCAAAAACCATCTTGCAAGTACATGCACGCAACATGCAAGATATGCAAGATCTTGGAAGTTTAGTGCAATTGCAAGATATTTCCTCATTTTTCTTGTATTATTCTTGCACATTTAATCCTGCATCCCAAAGATCTTGCAAGAGTTTATGAGTCATAAAATCTCCTTGCAAGATTAAAAATTCTTGCAATGGGTCCGCTGTTGTGATGACCCTTACCTCACACCAGCTGCATAATAATGGTTACCACAATTCATGTAGTACAGATATTGATTGCAGGTTTTCAAAAGCAAAGTTAAATGTTTCAGCTCTCTAGAGCTTTATTCTTCTCATCTCAGTACTTACTGTTGCAGGGGCGTAAGAAGATGTTTTCTGGTGGGGGGGCTGATGTACATGTGCTGATCTGTGTGCTTGCACATGGAAAATTTTTTTGCTGACCACACCCACTTTCCTTAACATGCCCATTTTTGTATACCAGTGTACCATCAACTGGCTCAGTGGCGTCAGTGCTTGTGATTGAGGTCTCTGAAGATGGACCAGCATCATCACTTGCAACTAGCTACAGTAATTTTTGTATGGAACCTTTTTCTTTAGTGAGGTGAGAGAGGAAGCCTGGGAACGAGGCTATGCAATCTCACATCGATAGTTAACCAAGCTAATTGCTGAGCTAGGTGTTAGCTACTAATACTCATTCTGTGATGTTAATACTTAGCTCTTAGTTAACATGCACCATCAGTGATGTTGAATTTGCATATACTCTAATGCCTATGTGCAGGTACTATCCATTTTGAGTGGGGGGGGGGGGGGGGGGGGGGGGGCTGAAGCCCCCCAGCCCCCCTGCTTCTTACGCCCATGTGTTGGATGCCATTTTCTTTTTTCTAAATATAGCTACCTTAAGGTAACTTTTATTAACGGGTACTAATTTTAGCGAATTTGTAATAATAATACCAGCTAAAAAAACGTAATGATTTTGACCACGCCCATACATTATCTCGCTAGCTAGCTAACTAGTCATCGCTGGAGGAGCAGGAGTGACATCTTCAACTTTTCATCTACTGGCTCCTGGGCTTATTGATGGATCTACTGTACTCCCCCTGCTAACCCCTATGAAGAAATCATGGCTACCTGTAACTAACTTTTACTTCTGACCTCTGAGCTCACATCATCATTATAATCATGCCAATTGCCCCTCCTTTCCTGCCAGAATCATGGCCAAATCCGATTGTACATTGTGATGCTAAACAACACCAGACTTGATTTGCATTTTTCTTTAGCTGCTCCTCAAAATCGCCACCCTAAATTTTAACAGAAAACAAAAATCGTTAAAATTAGTCTATGCTAATAATAGTTACGTACGTACTATGTAGATTGACATACGTAGAACTAAGGCTTCAAACATAAGCTAGTCAGCAGTGAAAGCTTTGTATATGAAGATGAGTTTATGCATGTGGAAATTTACCAGAACTAAGGTATAGGCTTTCCAACCAAAGGACTTGTATCACTTTTGTACTGTGGCATATTAGCCAAGTAGAAAAGAAATAGATAAGCAATGTGATACCTGTGCAAGAATGGGGTTTCAAACTTGTCAGACAGAAGAAGCTATAGTTTCTTGCTTCCTGGTGTTACAAAGTGCCAACATGGAGAAGAGCAATAAGATACTGAAGGTATAGAGAATTAGCAACAATAATAGTTCCATATATAATTATGGCTGCATGCATGGACTGTGGCTTTATACACCTAGATGATAAACTGTTAAAGGTGTTTACATACAAGTCACATTTAATTGTGAATATTGAGACAATAGAAGTAAGGCCAATAGACATATTATTGGTTCCTATTGTCACAATAAGATTCCAATAGCTGATGGCCAGCTTCACATTATGTATTACAACTTACAGAGTAGCTATACATTATTATTTCTCTCACGTCACAGGTACACTGATGAATGATGTAACTCCCAATGTAATTCCCAATGCATCAACTTCTCTGATAAAAGGAAAACTTACAGAAGGACAGACATTGAATGAGATATATAACAAATACACACTTTAATATCAGTCAATCCAATAGATAGAAGGATGTTAATGAGACAGTATAACATACACACACCCTCTGATGATGTCAGTAGCAGTCCAACAGACAAAGGGACATTGAATGAGACACATACATGCACCCTCAGTCCAACAGACAGAGGGACACTGAATAAGACAGCATAATACACACACACACCCAGTAGCAGTCCAACAGACAGAGGGACATTGAATGAGACACATACACACACCCTCTGACGATGTCAGTAGAAGTCCAACAGACAGAGAGACATTGAATGAAACAGCATAACACACATCCACCCTCTGATGATGTCAGTAGAAGTCCAACAGACAGAGGGACATTGAATGAAACAGCATAACACACATACACCCTCTGACGATGTCAGTAGCAGTCCAACAGACAGAGGGACATTGAATGAGGCACATACACACACCCTCTGACGATGTCAGTAGCAGTCCAACAGACAGAGGGACATTGAATGAGGTACATACACACACCCTCTGACGATGTCAGTAACAGTCCAACAGACAGAGGGACATTAAATGAGGCACATACACACAACCTCTGACGATGTCAGTAACAGTCCAACAGACAGAGGGACATTGAATGAGGCACATACACACACCCTCTGACGATGTCAGTAGCAGTCCAACAGACAGAGGGACATTGAATGAGGCACATACACACACCCTCTGACGATGTCAGTAGAAGTCCAACAGACAGAGAGACATTGAATGAAACAGCATAACACACATCCACCCTCTGATGATGTCAGTAGAAGTCCAACAGACAGAGGGACATTGAATGAAACAGCATAACACACATACACCCTCTGACGATGTCAGTAGCAGTCCAACAGACAGAGGGACATTGAATGAGACACATACACACACCCTCTGACGATGTCAGTAGCAGTCCAACAGACAAAGGGACATTGAATGAGACACATACATGCACCCTCAGTCCAACAGACAGAGGGACACTGAATAAGACAGCATAATACACACACACACACAGTAGCAGTCCAACAGACAGAGGGACATTGAATGAGACACATACACACACCCTCTGACGATGTCAGTAGCAGTCCAACAGACAGAGGGACATTAAATGAGGCACATACACACAACCTCTGACGATGTCAGTAGCAGTCCAACAGACAGAGGGACATTAAATGAGGCACATACACACAACCTCTGACGATGTCAGTAACAGTCCAACAGACAGAGGGACATTGAATGAGGCACATGCACACACCCTCTGACGATGTCAGTAGAAGTCCAACAGACAGAGAGACATTGAATGAAACAGCATAACACACATCCACCCTCTGATGATGTCAGTAGAAGTCCAACAGACAGAGGGACATTGAATGAAACAGCATAACACACATACACCCTCTGACGATGTCAGTAGCAGTCCAACAGACAGAGGGACATTGAATGAGACACATACACACACCCTCTGACGATGTCAGTAGCAGTCCAACAGACAAAGGGACATTGAATGAGACACATACATGCACCCTCAGTCCAACAGACAGAGGGACACTGAATAAGACAGCATAATACACACACACACACACAGTAGCAGTCCAACAGACAGAGGGACATTGAATGAGACACATACACACACCCTCTGACAATGTCAGTAGAAGTCCAACAGACAGAGAGACATTGAATGAAACAGCATAACACACATCCACCCTCTGATGATGTCAGTAGAAGTCCAACAGACAGAGGGACATTGAATGAAACAGCATAACACACATACACCCTCTGACGATGTCAGTAGCAGTCCAACAGACAGAGGGACATTGAATGAGACATATAATACACTCTGACGATGTCAGTAGAATCCAACAGACAGAGGGACATTGAATGAGACACATACACACACCCTCTGACGATGTCAGTAGAATCCAACAGACAGAGGGACATTGAATGAGGCACATACACACACCCTCTGACGATGTCAGTAGCAGTCCAACAGACAAAGGGACATTGAATGAGACACATACATGCACCCTCAGTCCAACAGACAGAGGGACACTGAATAAGACAGCATAATACACACACACACACAGTAGCAGTCCAACAGACAGAGGGACATTGAATGAGACACATACACACACCCTCTGACGATGTCAGTAGCAGTCCAACAGACAAAGGGACATTGAATGAGACACATACATGCACCCTCAGTCCAACAGACAGAGGGACACTGAATAAGACAGCATAATACACACACACACACACACAGTAGCAGTCCAACAGACAGAGGGACATTGAATGAGACACATACACACACCCTCTGACAATGTCAGTAGAAGTCCAACAGACAGAGAGACATTGAATGAAACAGCATAACACACATCCACCCTCTGATGATGTCAGTAGAAGTCCAACAGACAGAGGGACATTGAATGAAACAGCATAACACACATACACCCTCTGACGATGTCAGTAGCAGTCCAACAGACAGAGGGACATTGAATGAGACATATAATACACTCTGACGATGTCAGTAGAATCCAACAGACAGAGGGACATTGAATGAGACACATACACACACCCTCTGACGATGTCAGTAGAATCCAACAGACAGAGGGACATTGAATGAGGCACATACACACACCCTCTGATGATGTCAGTAGCAGTCCAACAGACAAAGGGACATTGAATGAGACACATACATGCACCCTCAGTCCAACAGACAGAGGGACACTGAATAAGACAGCATAATACACACACACACACAGTAGCAGTCCAACAGACAGAGGGACATTGAATGAGACACATACACACACCCTCTGACAATGTCAGTAGAAGTCCAACAGACAGAGAGACATTGAATGAAACAGCATAACACACATCCACCCTCTGATGATGTCAGTAGAAGTCCAACAGACAGAGGGACATTGAATGAAACAGCATAACACACATACACCCTCTGACGATGTCAGTAGCAGTCCAACAGACAGAGGGACATTGAATGAGACATATAATACACTCTGACGATGTCAGTAGAATCCAACAGACAGAGGGACATTGAATGAGACACATACACACACCCTCTGACGATGTCAGTAGAATCCAACAGACAGAGGGACATTGAATGAGACATACACACCCTCTGACGATGTCAGTAGCAGTGAACAAGACAGCATAATACACACACACACACACACACACACACACACACACACACACACACACACACACACACACACATACACACACACACACACGCACACACGCACACACACACACACACACACTGATGATGTTCCAACAGACAGAAGGATACTGAACAAGACAGCATAACACACACACCCTCTGATGATGTCAGTAGCAGTCCAACAGACAGAGGGACACTGAATAAGACATATACACACACCCTCTGACGATGTCAGTAGAAGTCCAACAGACAGAGGAACATTGAATGAGATACATACACACACCGTCTGATGATGCCAGTACAAGTCCAACAGACAGGACACTCACACTCACATCAAATGTAGCTATGTCTTATGTGATAGCAACAGAAGAGAATTGAGTTCACTGAGCACCTAGACAATAAGACAGAGTAATCAATAATGACCAATAATCTCGCAACATCCATCAAATTGCGCCTCTTTGTCCGTCTTGCACTCATGATGCTCCTTCTCTAGCTATCTATGATACGCGCATGCGTGCTTGATGCATATAGCTAGTTCGAATGTACGTGTACGTGAGAGCCTCAAGAAGTTATCTACCTGTTCTTTCGTGAAACTCGCCATGTCCATGAACCTATCAGGACCGAATAAAAGGCAGGCACAGAATTACCGAACAAAGGTACGTAGCCGTAGCTATATAGCTATGTATCAATGGTATGGTCTAATAATAAGCATTCCAGAAGCTGCACACATGAACCATAATGCAACAGCTTCAGCTGGCTATATACGTGTGGTATAATATAGTTCACAGGCATATCACTGTTGACTATACTGATGGGGAAATGGCAAACATCATAAATCATAAGCATGCCATATACTCGCCCTATTCCTTGGGCAAAGTTTCAGGAAATATCACACTAGCTACCGTGTTTGTTAAGCATAAAGCAAAATTCGTTCTACAATACGTGCCTTAATTCCAAGTGGTATGAAAGATGTGCCTATAAGGATTGGGACTCCCCAGCTTACAGCATGCACCCATGCATGACATAGACTTCCTGAACACATACCCTATAAGCTTATTATAGCTACTTTAAAGATTGTGTGTGGAATAGCTATTGGGTTTGATAAAGATGTTGTGGGTAAATCCACCAAAATATATACTGTAGATTTCAGGATGGTTGTCCATAAGGAATGAGAAATAGGTAGTGGCTTACAAGGACCTAAGAAACCCAATCCTTTTATGTCCTATTCAATCCATGCAGTTGTGTAAACCATAGGACAAACTGTATCCACTATCCCCCTAACCTTCCTGACAACCAACCTGCAATGGACAGTACCACTATCCCACTATTATTATCAGTTAATTACTGAGTCATCTGATGTGTGATCTAGCTACATGTTGAGTTGGAATACTATCCCATTGCTGTATGATAGGCAAACCACTAAACCATACTTGCACACTGCAGCATTATGTAATTAAACCATAAAACCTCTATTGGTTAATCATACACCTGTACTGTACAGCTATGCATTTAGTCAGGGAGATCATGTGGATTAACACTTCTGTTTGTGTCTAATTATTACTTCTGTGTGTCATGTGAATCTTTATTTTGTGCTAATGTGCATGTTGTGTCTTGAACTTTCTATGTGTAGTGATCGATTCTGACTAGCTAAGATAGTCAATCGAGCTCTGGTGAAGTCCCCCCAAGCTGGATAGCTATATTAATTGTGAAATCACCAGGGATTGTAGCCATAATAATGTTTATTTTATGACAATTAGTGTGTCAGTAGCTATTTTAGTGTTATACTTGCATGACCACCAGTATTCACTCTGCTATTATGTTACCATAGATACTTATTTCTTATTAAACTGGTTACAAGAAGATGATCCATATTATGTATGATGTGATATCAGCAAAAGATGTTGTACCACCAGAGGAGGTTGACATTCTAGACGTAGTTTCTGGTACTGTGTGCAGGGCATCATATTCAGGCCAATACTATAAAGCAAGGATAATAGAATGTGGTATGATTATTATTCTCTATCAAGTAGCCATATCAGCTATATAATATACGTACGTATTATAGGTAAAGATCCAGTATTAAAAAAACAACAGAAAGAGATGGAAAGAATTGCCCAAGTTAGTTTTGATCAATAGACTTCTAGCTATAGTTAGCTACATATCAATGCTCCATGCAGGATCAATGTGCAGATGAATGTATTTCTGAGAAATCCAATAAGGTATGAAATATTGGGGGAAGGAGCTAGGCTGCATGCAGCATGCTACCCTAATTTATTTCAGATTATTACTTATTCATCCCCCCACCTCCCACCACCATGCACCCCTGTATTTTACTTAGACTCCAAAAAATGGCAGTTCCACAGAAAATATAATCAAGGCTGATAGTAAGTCACATATTACGGTTAGAGGTCAGCTATAGGGTAGACTATTGAGAGCCTACATACAATGATAATAATTTTTCAGGGGTTGGATTGAAGCTGTGTCCATGGTCACAAACTGGTAAATTAACTACTTTCATACACCTTGGGTGCCTCCCTTTAATTTTTTTCCTGCCATGCCCTACATAATCACCTGGAAGAATCTACTCACTTGTTTCCATCCTTGTCTTATGACCTTTGACCAGCCATCCCTACATAGTGACCTGATTATCTACATTATTTTGTAGCTCAAAAGATCTCAAAGCCAAAGACACCGATAATCAATAGGTGTACTAGTGCTTCGAAGACACCAATAATTGGTAGGTGTACACATGTGTCATGCTATTTTTTATCAATATCTATAACAGAGAATAAGGCTCTTTCTCAAAGGAGATTAAAGCTCACCGAGGTGATTTTTAATTATGCCTACATCATTGATGGTATATTATCACTCTGGTGTGTGCAGGAAGAAATTCTAAGAGCAAGAAAAAAAGCTCAGTCAATATGGTCAGGAAAAAAAGTAAGTAGCTATATATTTTCAATGCTTCATTATTATTATTATTACTATTATTATTATTATTATTATTATTATTATTATTAGAAACTGCTGCTGCGAGACTATTACACTCTACTCTTCACAATCCTAATAGTATGTATAATCATTTATCCATTGATTGTATAGCAATTATAATGAGCCACATGCACCGATTCCCTGCTGTAGTTAGCTATAATATAATTATTTGATCCCTATCTGAGATATTTTTGAGCAAAAAAATTTCTTGGTGGTACCAGATCCACTAGCTAATGGATAAATAACAGTTGTTTTCATAATGAGGCTGCAGTGAATTATCAAATAAATTCCCTCTTCCATAAAAAAAAGTAGCTACTTTACTGTAGCCTTTCGAGAATCTGTAGCTGCATCAAGTAAGAGAAGGTTTATACAGTCTTATGATCTGCCAACACACTTTGATGATCATGTGCACACAAGTGATATATAATTATATATCCTAGATTCTTCTGATACAGAATCAGAATTTGGAATGAATATATTCTCATCAGGTTAGCTATAATCACAAATATAATGCTCGTCTAAAGGACAGCTAGAATGATCATTATTGGTGGCCTCCCTATACATGGAAATATTGCAGCATAACATCTACTTAATTGTTGACTACAATGTTATTTAATTAACCGCTATCATATCATTGTATTTTAGAGGGAGAAACTGAAATTTATACACCTGTTAGTTATCTGAATATTAATCTATTTTAGCAAGTTACGTATGTTATAGCTATGGGTTCAGATCATACTTACACTGGTGTGAAAAAAAAGCCCCCAGCAAAAGATAGATACAGGTATAAATCTGCCAAACATATTCTTTGTATAATCATTAATTGTTTATAGTGATACAAGAAAAGAGTACATAATAATCTTTATAGAACTTACTTCCAAATCAGAATCAATAATAATTTCATGGTCTTTAACTTCCTATAAAGATAAAGCATTATTGTTAGCTAGCTATAGCTATTTAGCTAGTCAATCATACCTTAGCAAGTGCCAGCTGAGATTTCCTCTTTGTTTTTTTGCTTTGATAATTATTGTTACACCAAGATTGGATGTTGTCATGGCAAGTAGCTACAATGATGCTGTATGTACTATGTATCAGGTGCATTGCCCCCATAATAGCTTTTGTATTAATCAATGTATGCATAGGACATCAACAGTCCAACAAATTCCTTCTATGCATGGCGAAGCTTACATGATCGAATTGAAAAATTGGAGGTTTGTACATGGAGCAGCTAGCTGGCTAATGCAGTCGAGTTTTATTTTCCATTATTTTTAGCATGTGATGAGAAAAATTCAAGTACAAATTAAGTTACAAAACACAGAATTGAATCATATTAAAGACATTAATCCAGTCTGTACTATTGATTGATCAAGGAAGATCCGGAAAAAGACATCCCTGGTGATGTGGTATGTATGTTGAATGATCTCCAGTCCTTCACTTCATTAACCTTTGATGTTTTTAGGAACACATTTGTATTCATGGCAGACAGGTCAATCGGCTGAAATTACAGGCAGCAAAACTCCGCAGTGATCCATCAAAGTGTGGGCTCCAAATGATGAGCTGCTTATTTTCAACAGAAGAAATGGTCAATGGCAACCCTTCAGGGGTGACGAATTCCAAGGACCCCGTAAGAAGGAGGACTATAAAAAAATTGGATGCTAATCGTATGGCATACATTATTAGTGAGTTTATTATAGTGTACCTCTACATGGGTATTGAATTTAATTCAAGGGGGTAGGTTTCCATGGGGCCATAAAATTTAAGCAGGGATCTATACTGAATGTAGAAGCCGGCTGCCATGAAAGTGTATTACATAGCCCTCTAGGGCACGTATAATTATGGCATTCTTGCATATTATAATCAGCTAGGTTTGTTGCTAAGGCCTCCTTAAATAATAAGCAGCATGCCAGCATGCCTTATATTGTATTATACCTAGGGCTATTTAAATGCATAGGGTAGACAAGGGTATATATTATGAAACAGTGGAGTATCATGGCGACATTTTCCAACCTGCATACTACAACATGGCAGATACTTTTGCAGTCTTAGAAGTAGCTATACCCAGCCCCCTTCATTTTTGGACCTTGAACTTGTGTCTGACTATATAGTGCTAACAAGGTTAGCTAATTATGAGCATCAAAAAAGTGCTTAAGATTTTAGCAATGCATGAACACACAAAACTCTGAGCATTGAGGACCAAGAGGATTGCTGTACATGCATAAGGTTCATGAACAAGAAAGTTAAGTTACTCCTAATTTCAATAACCACTCAATACTTCACCCCTGTGTTCTCATGGGGAGTGATGTGGGGATAGTAGTCGGGGTAACTTAATACTTTTTACAACCAAGCTATACCCTGCATATGTGTAGCTATAATTAAACTCTCCATTATAACTTTAACTACCTCCTCATTAACAGATTTTTTGGAAGAAAAATGGCCAGGAAGGAGCAGTGAGGCTTTCCGAAAAATGACACAAAAATGCACTGATAATTATGTACAATTGTAGAAAAGAACTCAGACATGTATAGCTTTTATATTATTATTATTGCTTCTTCAAACTGTGCTCATGCGTGCATGCATAGCGTATCATGGTTGGGTGGGCTTCATTTAAAAAGATCTTGCAAGAAGGGTTGTACATGCAAGAAATCATGCAAGATTCATGAACGATAATATAGCCCACTTTCTTGCAAGAATTTTACTGCAGGATCTTGCTTACTGCTATTCTTGCAAGTGAACTTAAGCAGTGCAAGAATATTGCAAGTACATCTTGCAAGTTGCATGCATGATCCTGCAAGAATCAAGCAAGAAAACGGACAAATCTCTTGCACTGCAAGATAATTTTGGGGTGATCTTGCAAATTACTACAAGATTTGCACAAGACTTGCATTCAAGAACAGAGCAAGAAACGTATAGGAATCATGCAAGAATTGCAAGATGGTTTTTGCTGGGTAAGTTTAAAGTCCATGCCTCTGATCAAAGGTGAGATATCCTTCACTGCATACAAGATATAAAAATAGGCTTTTTGAGCTGATGACCAATCTAGTATGCTGTAGGTAGGGGCTTAAAAGTCTTAGATAGACTTACTGGAGTATGTGTGAGCTGTCTTAGATATACTGGAACATGTGTGAGCTATACAGCATAAAAGATGATGCCTAGCTAGCTTGTAAGCTTAGTTTGACAGCTAGTAGGTATGATGCCTTGTGCTGTATATGTATAACTCACACATGCTCCAGTAAGTCTATCTGAGAATTCTAGCTCCCTACCTATAGCATGACAAGCTGGCCATCAGCTCTGAGTGCTTGTTTCTACATTTTGAAGTGATTTTTTGAATATCTCACCTTTGGTAACAGGCACGAGCTTCAAATATTGGCATAACTTTTAGCATACTCTAAGATTAACTTGTGTAAAGTTTGGAGGGAATACACTGAACCATGTGTGAAATACAGACTCCAGCATTTTTATTATTTTCAATAGGGATTGTACAATGAGTTCCCTCTATGACATCACAAGTAAGCCCCGCCCAAAACAGGATGTAAATAAAATTGTCAACTTCTACTGCTATTTTCTCGGTGAGATTTCAACCAATGCTTCTCATATTTTTTCCCAGTAATGTAGGCATACAAAACAACCCAAAAATGTAAAAAAAAAATTTCATTTCACCTACCCTTTAAGTTCCAGATAAATCAGATAAAAGATTGAGTTAATCTAATTCTTGATTGTAGATACGTACCTATGTATTATTGTGACACTTGCAGCATATGTACGTAAGTTGAATTTTAAGTTATTAGCTACATCACTTTTGTTAGAATGGAACAAGAACCCACTAATTCCAATGTTGCTAAAAGCTAGTGGACATTAAAAGACCTTACCATGGACAGGAGGCCGCTGAACTCCAGAGGTTCCTATGATAATTACGTATAGTCACAGATCAAAAATAGCCACATTTTTAAGAAGCTACCAGTTAAATTATCCTGATAGCCAACTACGTACTGCTGCATTACAGATACTGTCTATGCAAATTTCATACAGGGGCTTGTCAAGCCATACAGTAATGAGAGATCATGTAGCTAATGCATATAGCAATCATGATCATTCTCCCTACTAATTGTTGCTTTCTTTAATATCACTTAGAAAACTAATAGCTAACACTCATGAATCATAAAGTACGTACAAAGTTATATAAGTACTGTACATACCAGGACAATTTTGTTGGCTAGATGACAAAATGGTTGAGTTGTGACAAGCACACGAATAAGATCTTAATTGGGTCTATAGCACTCAATAACCAGAGATCACTGTTGGATCCACAAGGATTAGCTCCTGAAGATGAGAGAATTATCCATCATGTAGCTACAATATAGTACTTGGGATACAAGTTTCGTAGTTTGAATTGGAAGGAATTTTGGTTCCAGAGTCACAGTAGCTACCATACAGTGCTTTTATTTCGAGGAGCGCTCATTTTTCGTGAATCAGCCATGGAAAAAAACTTTTGTGGTTGCATTGCAGGTAAGAGTGCATCTGCTATCAACAGCTGAAACTTAGTGAATGAATCAAGGTTACTACGTATATCAAATAGGCCTTGGTATGAGGCTAGTGGACCCTAAGCATTGAACAGAAGAGCTGCCTTGTGTGAGAGAACTAACTTTCAATATCCTTTCGATGTACGTAGCTAGCAGCTGTTATGAAGATGACAGTATTTCTGCCCTGTCAGTTCCAGAGAAATAGCAGAACGAACAGTACAGTGACATCATGTGGCATATGCATGTGGCTCAGATCAACTTTTCGCAGAGCTTAACTTTCGAGCTACTCATTAAATCCGTGAAAACCGTAAAAATTACGGCGCTCCTCAAGAATTTAATTATTAGCACAACTACGTAGCTATAATGGAGCTAAGTACTACTATCACTTTGACATTAGTACTATAATTATTGTAACAAGTCAAGGACAGCTATACATTAAGAGTATTATTTTTCATGTGCATATATAATTGGACTATTTCTAACTCCAGCTATGCTACAGTAATAATTATGTATAAAGGTGAATCAGAAAGAGAATTGAGTATAACAAGTATAGCTACAAAAAAAATACATTATTTGAAGGGCTCGGAAACATAGTGGTCTAACCAACACATTGTATAAAACTAGAAACAAGTAAATTAAATTTTAAAAATCACTGTAAAATCTGGTTTATGTTTTGTCAAACAATTTTATATAACATGTCAAAGCATTTTGAAATGATCAGTTAAACAATTCGTAAAATGGTCTGACCGTTTGAGGCTTCAGTATCGAACTATGTATAGTAGAAAAATGTGTATGTACGAATGAGATTTGTTTGAGTATAATGAGAGTTGTTTGAGCATAATGAGAGTAATGAGAGTTGTACATACGAATGTAAGAGAGTGAGGTTATTCTGTGTCAGATTGTTCAGATTCTTCACTGCACTGATCAACACTCCCAGATAGGCTCTCGTAAAAAGCATGATGCACTGGTGGCAAATAAGGTAACAAAGAATGAAGATCATCTAATTTCCTTTGTTTTATTTTTCGAGGAGCAGTATATAGCAAAGGAATGGGTCGGGCCATAGATGCTGGTCTACCTCTCTTACGACGAAGATCAACAACTTTCCAGCTTTCCAACTCATTAAGACTGTACTTGTATGAGAATTGGTATGGTTTTTCAGAACTAACACGTATCCAGTGCATGGCTAGCCAATTGACTTTACAATGATCATTATTCCACTTCCGATTGACAATGTTAGGTTTTAGACTCTTCAATGCCACAAAATCTTTTCTGTTCATCACGTGTACTGAAAAAGGATTTTTACGACGAGCATGTTCAACAAGTGAATACCACTCATCTGGAATGTAGATAGACTGATGTCTTCTCTTCGCACACTCAATACTGCCAAAATCCCTATCATTTGGAAGATACGAGTGGCCAGATATCATGAATTTTTGTTCCACTACCCTGATAGGTAGGTACATACAAGAAACAATGTGAAGCCATAAGAGAACAAGGTAAATATTTCGATTCTGGCCACCACAGCTGTCACTGTATGTGATCAATGTTGTAGTTTCTGGTTTCATTCTGCCATTTTTAAACATTTCCTCTAGGTGCCGCAAGATGCATGATCCGATTTCACATGAACCCCTGCCTGCAACTCCCTCATGCCACATGTGCATGCAAGCTCGACCACTCTCTCCCTCATGTATTCCAAGGTTATAGGTCCAGAGCTGCCGTTTATAAAAAACAATATTAGTAGAGATAGATGGGGTTGGAAGCGTCTGTTCCAAATCAAAAGTTATCATTGCAACTGTTGGATCAGACTTAGCGAGAGCCATATCTTCTTTGAGCTGCTGATAAGCTCTTTCAGCTTTTGTCTGATGCAGCATAAGCTCACCCTTGCGCTGTGCCTTGATAGTTTCATCAGTTGCAGCTTCAATCTGTATCCTTAACTCGTCACACGTCTTGCAGGTATCCGACTTTGGTCTGCATAAGAGGATGGGATTTTTATGCACATTGCTATAGAAGTAATCACAATGAAACCTCAACAAACAAAATATGATTTTTATCATGCTGCTATGGTAGCAGATTTGTATCATGAATAAGACGAAGAGGTTTCATTGTACTAAATTATTATTATTATTACATTCCAAAGGATAAGTTGAATGATTCATTGAATACTTTACGATAGATCCATTCAGATACTGGTCTAAACTCATCTCTTTCACTTTGCTCCTTATAAAGGGAATACATTTTTGACACAGATAACTCAGGACAAAGGTAGCTTCTGTTCGGGTTATCTGCACGAGAATAATGGGAATGATACTTGGGGAAACTTTCTATATGCTGTTTCACTCGGTTTATGTCAGCTTCTGAAGTTTTGTTAGCAGGTTCATGACGACCTCGTTGATCCATATGAGGTGATCCACCTTCCCTCACTTGTGATTTTAATGCTCGATCTAAACGTCCATTCGAAATTCCATGGGTACGTAAGAAAATAGTTTTACATACGTGAATAGAAATTCCTTCACGATTCAAATAAAAAATCCTGCTGTATTGACGTCTTGATGCTGAGGAAGTATATCTTCGCTTAGCTTCCACCACCTTCACACATCCACATAGGTAACTATTCTGAGTATTGAAATCTCCAGTCGCCCAGAAACCATCAAACAAAGCTTTTCTCTGCTGCTCACTCACTTTATCACAGCACTTTAACGTACATGAGCAATCACTGCTATCAAATTTTCGTTCACTAACCTATAAGAACATTAACGACTAAAATATGGCTCCTTGGTTAGCTAGCTAAACTTACTTGTTTCTTTTTAGCACTTTCATAGGCTTGTCCCAAGTTTCTCAAACGCTTCCTTTTGTTAGCAGCCCATCGAGATGGCGTTCTTAACCTCTTTCTGCTGGTTTTAGCAACAGTTACAGCTGATTCGGCTTCGCTTGCGCTGCTGGTCTCCATCTTTTAACACCAATAACACCTGATTCTCGAGCACATGTTTTTACGCACGCGCGATGTGGGTTGGACCAGTTTCGCGCTTGAAAAAACGCAATGTTTCAATGAAGCAAAGATATTCATTGGCCCTAAGATGCGTATGTATTATAATTTTGCGAATAGATGAAACAGTTAGCAAAAATTAACATGAATTAGATGATAACTCTTAGAACTCCATTTTTATGAATATGCATGTTAGACCACTATGATTCTCAACCCTTCATTTAGTACCTTCAACAGCCTGACTCCGTGCATACTAATGATTTTGGACCCTGCCAAACTATAGCAGAAGCGAGTTAAGATGCTACATTTATAGCACTGCTGACATTGATGGTATGTACTACTCCAGATCCATAGGAATTTACAAGTAATATTCTTACATCTAGCACAGAAATAAGTGAGAATGGTGACTCCTTCAGCATAGCTAGTTGGCAAAGAAAGATATTAGCTAGCTCTGTTAGCGTGTATATAAGTTCTGATCCGAAGAATTTTGATTTTGAACTTGGATTAAAAGAATTACGTAGACTGCTTTAGACCGGACATTACAACACAGGGTAGAGGAGCATCAAAGGGCCCTCACATCGTACATGCACCCCTTAGCTACACAACATCAGTTGTGGCAGAACATACTATGAAGACTGGTTACAAAATAAAATGGGAGAGTTCAAAGGTTTTCAGAGGTTAATGATCATTACTATCAAAGAAACTACCTACGTAGAAACTTGGAACATCAGACTACAGAGTCAATCAATGAACAGAGATAATGGATAGCTCCCAGCAACTTACAATAGCCCTATTACAGCTGAGAAAAATCTCACTAAAGCTAGAGGCACCTAGCCACTCAAGAATTATGGAAGTGACACCATTATGTATGTACGTATAATGGCTGCACTACCTATTATTGCTAACTATTTTTTATAGTGCACCAGCAGTCAATATAACTTGATTGGAGTTGGAGTTGGAACTGCAGCTGGAATATGCAGGAATGGTAACAGCTATAATAATGATTACTTTTATGATCATAAAGTGTAGAAAAAACTTTATTCAAGCTCACACTTTCTCTGAAACTGGAGTAGAATCTGTACCCAGTGCTGTCATAGCTATATGTGAAATTGCCACCCCATACACAATGCCCTGCTTATGCAGCAGCAAATCAAGTCACAGATTCCTGCCATCATAACTATGAAGACATAGAGATTTGTGATTTAGATGTCCCTACTTCACATGAGGGTGATATTAAGATCCAACAATGTTCTGCTTATGGAGTGACTATACCAAGAAAAATTGAAATAACGAATATCATTCATCTACGTATGATAATCATGCACATAGAAAATATGCTGTGGCTATATCAGTGCCTCCAACCTGTGAACTTTGATTTCAGTATTTTCAGCCATTTTGTACGTAAGTAATGCTAATGTCATTAGCTAGTAGTGAGAGGCTACATAGAGTTATGAATAAATAATTTTTTTTATTTTGAGTACATAAAGATTTAGCCCCCCCCCCCCCCCCCCCCCCCCCCCCCCCCCCAAACACACACACACACAACTAGACTCATTGTACGTAGGTAGCCTAGTACTCAGCATTGGTACCCCATCCACATCACTGAACCCATTATGAGATAGTTTAAGCAAGACAAACATTCAGTTTGGGGAATTTTGATTAGCTACCTAGCTAGCTATCTATTAAACTTGTTGCATATTAGACAACTCTGTATGTATTATATTTGCAGTATACATACCAGAATACATACTGTGTACAGTGTCTATATACACTCATGTCCACCACTAGCAGAGATAATAATTATGTTTATTGTGTACATTGTAAATGTAAACACAAATTAAGAATCAAGCTTTTTGTTGATATAAGAACTCTCTAGACTAGAGATGCTCGTATAGCATTAGTTGGGCGAGCAAGCAGCCAGTGGTCATTTCAATGTGCTCCTCCCTCACTTATGATTATATAGCCCCAACAGTGACTTTCGATATCTAGCTATTCAGGTTGTTAACTGACTTGGTGCATTCCCAGTTAGCATTAGATTGTCTTCTCTGAACCCAGGCTACCACTCAGTAGCTAGTCTCTCAAATATGCTCTAATCTGGCAGCTCTGTGTTCTGCTGACTCTGCTCTCCTTCTGGCTCTCATTTGCTCTGGTCTTGCAGCATTATCTTCTGCTGACTCTGTACATTCCCTCCTCCTGGCTCTATCTGTCACATTTCTTTGCTAGTCTTGTTTTTCTCTGTTCCGTTGACTCTGTTCTCTTTCTAGCTCTGTCTCTTTCATTTCTTTCATGAGGTCTCGCTCTTCTTTGCTGGTCAGTTTCTAGAGGGTGTTCTGGGGCCCTCCTTCGCTTGTTTTCTGGTTCTCTGGGTTCCATAATACTCGCTACAATAGTGTTTCAACTTCAAGCTTAAAGAAAATGATTGCTTATTATGACGTTGCTTAGTACACCCATTTTCACTTCACTTTGAACGTGCTCCGGGAAGCGTATGGTTTGTTTTTTTCAAGGCTGTTTCAATGGGCATCAATGGAACCCACAAAGCATAAACTTCCCGTACGATTTTGGAAGGTTATGCTTTGTACGTGCCGTTTAATGTTTATTGAAATTGCCCGAAAAAACAAACCATACGCTTCCCGGGGCACGTTCAAAGTGAAGTGAAAATCGGTGTAGCTATTTCATGCGCATGCGTAAGCGCATGCGCATTTTGAGTGACGTACGCGTAACATAAATATCGCAATTTTCCATTTTGACCAATTAGTGTGGGGCTTCGCTCGCTTCGCTCGCTCGCCAACTATAGGTAGACAGTCTGCTGGTACTTAGCTAATAGGGCAACCAACTATATTATTGCTAGATATGGCATTTGGGCTCATATTTTGGAGCTCCATGATCCATATGGTTTTAGGCATTCCTACTCTGGACTTCTATTTGCATTCGAAAAAATTTCCAAATGTGGTAAGATTTGAATGTATAAACAATGATGGTGAACCTGACCCCACTGCAAGATTTGAGTTCCGCAATAGTACAAGAAATTTGATTGCACAGCGAGGTACTGATACTAGTCAAAGCTATTTGACCTACAACATTACCGAAGATGCTGTTATTCGATGCATAGTAGGGGAGGAACACTCAAATTATTTTATTTTTACTGGTAAGGTCACTATGTATAGTATTAGTTATCTTTATAACATCATGGGCCTCAACTGTTTCAACCTAGCTACCACTCACAATGACTAATATTATAGTTGCCTATACTGTGGATTAATTTATAACTGCAGGTTCAGTAGAGTAAAATTAGGGATAGGCATAGTATGATTCTCATCCTCCTACATGTGCCTGTGAACTGCGTGGCAAAATGATTGGGTTATAATAGGAATTGGTACATTTAATAACGAGCCTCTGAAATAGCTAGTAATAGCTGTTAAATCCTAATATGAAAATCAGTTGCTATAATAACTGAGAAAGGTATTCCACTATATAAATTAGGTAATTTACAACTGTATCGCCTTCTCTGTCTATGGAGTTTGTGTATCTGATTGATATGGGATATTTGTATTATGTATAGCTAATGAAAAACAACTATACAGTTAAAGTGATAATTTGATATAGCATACAGTCATAATGTCCTATATCAATCCCATAAAACCGCCATAAGTAGTTTTTAAATTGTCACTCTAAGACCAGAGCCTGACACAGTATATGTATGTATAAGAATATGCAGTTCCTATTCTGTGCACATATAGTCTATAGTATAATTACATACACAAACTAATGAGCATGTTCGAGGGTAATTGTGCTGCATGTAGCTAATTAGCTACGTATAGTTTTATGATAATATTATTCCAAAAAGTATTCATAACTATGCTTGTTTACCTTCTCATAGGTATCTTGGAATGGAGTTTATTTTTATCATAACTCATATGCATTATTACTCTATACCTGTATAATTGTTATGCTGTACATACCACTAACTATAACCACATGTCTCTAACTTAGAGTAAAACAGCGTTTAATTATTCTTCTGCTGCTCTGTTGCCAGTGCAATCCAGAAATGTCTCTGTTCAGCTAGCTCTGAAATACGTACCTCATCCCTTAGAGTGGGATTTGCCTACTCGAGTCACATCAAATTCTGAATCACTTAGCTACTATTCTGTTCAGCTTGCTTATACGTACATACATAGCTATTTAAAACTAGAGCCAGCTAACTTAGATAGCTACTAGCACTATGTCAGAGAGTACGATACACTTTAAGTGTTTACTGCACACCATTTTGTCCCAATGCACACACTAGTTTGTTTTTAGTGTGTGTATTGGGACAATTTAGTGTGCAGTACACACTTTCAGTGTAGTATTCTCTAAGTAGGGATGGAACGGATTGCCCCATTGGACTAATACATATTTCCAGAATACTTCCCTTCTATAGTCAGCAACTCCTAACTTGAGACAACAATGTGCTAGGACTCAAGTATGAAGAGCAGAAGACAAAGCAGCATCATTTTATGGCGATTTCTAAAATTGCAGTTGTACATCTGGTCATTTCTATCATCATCCAACAATTTATTTCAGAAATGATTCATTTTATACGTACTACACTACTCAAAATAACTTGACATGTTCAAAAATAGCATGTCATTTACCAACTTGCTAGCTTCAACCTACTGGCGTAGAAGACAATAGTCCAATGGGGCAATCCGTGCCATCCCTACATAGAGAGTACTATCGTACTCTCTGATATGAACTATATACGTAGCTAGCTACAATACATGAACTTTAACTTAGATAGCAGGATCACAGCATCTAGTTGCCTATAATAAAATAATAAAGCATTACATAAAAAAGTGATGAACAAGTAGCTAGCTGAAGGAAAAATATTTATTCCAAATTTTAAAATGGGTCCAAAAAAGTTCAACAAAGAGTGAACTTCAGTCAAGTAATTCCTTACCCATCACATCATGGTATTAATTTATTCTGTACTACTTTTAATGGCAGCTAAGAATAATAAGCTGAATTCAGAAGATTTAGTTAGTATCACTCAGTATTGGAAGGAGAAAAAAAAAACAAAAAAACTCTAAAACTAATGATATAATATGTATGGCTGCTAATTGTAACTAGCTAAGTATTTTTCATGAATTACTTACAGGGGGGAAGATGTTGGGTTTGGGGGGAAGCTTCCCCCCTGCACCCCCCAGTAGATGAAACCCTGACATATATTACCAAACTAGCTATTCCTACTTCACTCCCTTTATATCTCATCTTGGCCTGTCATGGGAGTGAAGTAGGAATGCATGGTTAGCTTGTAGTTTGGTAGTAATCATTGGTGATGGCCCTGTTGGATAAGGGATTAGTAACTTGACTCAAGTTCACTCTCTTGTTGCTGAATTTCTTTGAACTGCACACAGCCATCCTTTTTTATTTAGAATAAATATTTTTTCCTATTGTTGCAGCTGTTCCAACTGTATCAAATCAAAATGTGTCCACTAATGCATTCCATAATACATCTGTAATGTTGATGTGTCCCATACCGCTGCCTACTGTACGCAGTTCATACACTCTTATATGGGAGCAACTTGTGGATTCAACTCCAATACCATTAATGAATGATTCAGACTCAGGAAGATATATACTCTCTCACAATAGCAGAACCCTTTCCATATTAGTACTAAACTCTACTGATCAGAGGGTATTTCGATGCATGTTAAACATACGACGGTGTTCTCCAACTAGATGTCAAGAATTTGATGTAGAAGGACCTTTCATGGAAATCAATGTATTGAGTAAGCTGATGATACATGCATGCATGTATGAAATAATACTAGCTAACAACCTATCATTTCAGAGAGAAGTGAAATAACTACTTTCCCTTCACCCCAGAGAGTAACAAATGGTGACATTGCAATATTTCACTGCAATGCTAAAGGAAGTAACATCAGTGTAAGATGGAATTTTAATGGGTCATTTTGTTGTATTGATAGCTGTGAGCAGAATGGAATCTATATAGATAGGACTCAAAACACAAAACTCATGATCAATTCCACATTGGAGATCAGGACTGGTGAGCTGCACTCTGTCATAATGGAGAAAATAAACTACACTATTCAGTGCATTGTGGAACAAAATCTGGATTCTTCATCACTTATGATAACAAGGACGTTAACTGTGGATCCTCAACAAGTAACTGAATCAGATGATGGTGAGTAAATTCTGCTTGTTTGCTTGCGCAAAGTGATCATTCAGGAAATCATTATTTTAGGAGTCACAACTACTTTCATTTCATCTTCTGATACAAATGTATCCACAGTGGTTGCCAATGACAGAGTTAGCTCTTCAACTATGAATGTCTCCAGTAGTGCCGGCAGTGAAAACTTAAGCTCTTCAATTTTGGCTATCATCATTTCAGTCCTTGTTGTCGTTCTACTATCAGGAATGTTGATTGGAATAATTCTGATCATCTATTGGGCAAAAAGAAAACGAACCAAAAAATTTGACACTGAATTACAAGAGAAAAAGTAACCTTTTAAATAGTGTCAGCAATGAGGACCTAGCTGCATGGAATCAGCTATACTGTAGGGAGGTGATCTTAATAGGAAAGTGGTTTCTTAAATGAAGGTCACAATAGCTGCATGTGGTACTTAATAGAGACCATGATGGTTGTCTAGGCCCGTTAGCCTGCCACTTATTGGACTTGTGAATTGTACCTCTATGTTAGCTATATTAATTTTTTTTTTCAGGTCACTAAATATAAAAAATGAATGTCCACAGCCTAATAATGGTATGTACTAAATAAGATAGTTATAGATTATTCTCTTATAAGAAATGATATTATCTCTAGCAAAGACTACAACATTGGGAGTTGAAACAATTGGACCTTCTGAATTGTATGCCAAAAATTTTCATGACTCAAATTTGCTGATACCTGGTCGTCACATTCAGCTAAATCATACGATTGGTCAAGGTTAGCTATCTATTATTATATCCCATGCGTGGGCGAGATCAAAGGGCCGTGGTGTGATTTATAAGCCATAATGGCTGTCGTCATGAATGATGGGTTATATTGTCCGTAGTCCATGGAAACATCCATGGAGACAAGAAAGCGCGGCAGCTAAAGCATCAAGGTAAAGTTACTTTACTCATAGCTTTACTGTAGCTAGCCTAGTCTATACTCACCTTTAGCTAGCGCTATACAAATGTAGCAGGATGCGCCCTCGGGACTCGGGTTGCATAAAACACATGGCACCCATGTTATAACTATTACTTATAAGAGGACTTTATAGCGGAAACTCCAGAAAAGGACACACCTCAACAAAGTAGCTACTACCTTTACATCCAAAAGAGGACAACCTTTCTAATAGGTTGGGTCCCAAGTGTGTCCATCATTCAGAGATTCTTAAATTTTGTAGTTGTATGATTAAGTCATGATTATGATGCTCCGGCAGATTATATTCATTTACCTAAGATTCTATTCTCAGATTCTCACTCAAGCCCTATTAATCTACCTATTACTCTCGTATACAGAATAATGGACACACTTGGGACCTAACTTTTTATCCGGTTCTGGATCATCCTCTTTTGGTGGCATAGACTATGAATACAAAGGTACTCCTTTGTTGAGAAGTTTTTCACACTTGAGAAACCATCTTATTAGTTACCATAGTATTATAGTCTATCTCCACTTGGGCACAGCATCTTGCTGTGAGATATAATAGCTATGAGTCCCTTCCCTTGATTCATTGGTCTATAATATCACACATTGTAACGTAGTACATGTAATTAATAACTGTAAACTATAATAGACTATTTCAATTGAGACCAAAACAAGAGATTAAATTGACAAAGACTAAAAATTAATGAGAAGCTTAAATACATTCAAGAAAAACCACAAGCAGATGATTATGATTTTCAATACAGTTAAATGTATTCCACACACATGCACATGAGCTGCAGAGGAATTTTTGACTTCAAACTATGTATGTAGGCTGAAGAGTGACATTTCTAGTGAACCCAAATGTTGAGAACCCAAGCTCAACCAACATTTACAAAATTCCTATCTGACCTATATAAGATCCAAGAATCCTCACGATTCTTAAATTCCAGAGCACATAATCTGCAGGAGGTTACAGAACTGCATTATCTATAATTGTATAATAATCCAGTTTTTTACTCTCTATTAAATTCACAGGTGAATTTGGATTAGTATATAAAAGTTATCTCACAGGTTGGCAAGGAAGGACTACAGCAGAAGTTGTAGCTGTCAAGACTCTAAAAAGTAACATTACTGTATTTGTCATTATGACAATCTATGCATTTTTATTGATGAGCTATAAAATAATACATATAATACAGTGCTCCATTACATTTCATTATGAACAGATAGCTAACTAGCTTTGTATACACTTACCTCAAAAAATGGAACAATTACCGTTCTTCCATACCAATAATCAAGTCATGATATTCCACAATCTTACAGGTTTTTATTCAGCAAAAAATATTGAAGACCTGATAGCAGAAAGTGAAAGAATGAAGAGATTTAAACACCAAAATGTTATGGGTTTAATTGGAGTTTCTATTGATGTAGGAGAAAGGCCATTTATTGTTATGCCTTTTATGGCAAATGGCTCTCTCCTGACTTACTTGAAGAAGAATAGATCTCGATTCACAGAAAAAATGGTAATAAAGTCAGCTAGCTATATAGCTACAGTTATTACTCTTTCTTTGTTATAAGATCGAAGATGCCCAAAGAAAGCTGCTGTCAATGTGCCTTCAAGTTTCAAAGGGAATGAATTATCTTGCCAAACACAAGTTTGTGCATAGAGACCTAGCAGCCCGCAATTGCATGTGCGTATGAATTAAATAATAACCAGCATAGCTAACATGTTGAGCAAATGAAAATAAAATAGCAGTAGTCATTAATTTTTGAATTAAGTATCAAATGAAAGATTACTAATAATAAAACAGACCTTGTAGCTATCTGCTAGAGCATAGTTTTAGCGGCTGATGTGTATAAGAGATCAGTCATTCATAATTAATACAGCCCTTATAGCTAGCTAGACATTAGATTGTAATTTGTAGCAAATTTAATTGTATAAGATATAGCTATAGTCAGTCATTCATATTTAGAAAATCTCATCCAGGATAGATGATAAGTTTGTGATCAAGGTGGGAGATTTTGGCCTCTCTGAAGAAGTATACTCGACCAATTACTTCAGACAAGGGGAAAGAGCTTCAGTAAAGCTTCCAGTCAAATGGATGGCCTTGGAAAGTCTTCTTGATGGGATCTTCTCTGAAAAAACAGATGTAGTAAGTATATAGACAGTATACTATGATATCAGTGAAATTCTGTCACTAGAACTTAATTGCACCCGGGCAGCTGGTGAATTCACACATTCCCACGCTAGCTATAATAGCTATAGCTAATGAGCATGTTGTGTGTTGCCATTTTTACTCACTATAATTATTATATCTTATCATTTGAACCAAATGGGAGTCAAGGTGTCTAGGGAATTCAAAAGATTGTCCAATCATGTTAGTGTTAGAAGTGTAGTTTAATTGAAATTAAAAGAAAAAAGTTATTGTAGCTACGTTTCTTTGGAAAAATAATATGGCTATAAATACCTGAATCCAAGTCTGTATTACGTATCAGTTGAGTCTGTTAACTAGTAACGTTAATGTATAGTTGTTGTTACACAACCATGAAGGTTGTATAGCTCAGTGGCGGATTTGTTCAGCGCTAGCGTGCATGATAGCTGGCTAGTCTGGATCTAAAGCCCAGAAACTGTAGCTACGTAGCTACAACTCAGTTCTACTATAGAGACTTGTGCCTGAGAAATCAAAGCATGATAGCTAGCAATATTGTACAGGTAGCTAGAAGAAGCTTACAATAATAAGGCAAAAGTGGGTGTGGTTAGGCAAATTTTTTCTGTGCGCTTGCACACAGATAACTGAAAATTTTTCTAGATCTGCCAATGTAGCTAGAGCCCGAGTGTACAGCCAGTAGTTGTGGTATAACCTATTTCGAGGGCATTATAATTGTTATCATTGAACAGGGCGCATGATATTGATGTCACCCTCCTGGGTTGTATCAATATCACTATGTGGTTACCTGTACTAGAATTACAACCAAGTAGGAGTGCTTTGATCTTAACCACAAGTAGGCTATAAAGAATAATATTATGATCATGAGCAAGAGGGTCAGCTGGCCAGTAGGCATGGGGCTAAAATGCTCTATTATGTATTCTATTCTGCAGTGCTCCCAGCAGACCCATTATTCATTTTATAGTATCTCTATGGAAGCCGAGAAGGGCACTTTTTTCAGATTGAGAGTCGGTGAGTGGCGGCGCCAAGCGGCGACAGTCCGCGACAGTCGGCGACAGTCCGCGACAGTCGGCGACAGTCCGCGACAGTCGGCGACAGTTCGGCGACAGTCGGTGACAGGCGGCGACAGGCGGCGACAGTTCGGCGACAGTCGGCGACAGGTGGCGACAGTATGCCCTTTGGGCTTTAGATTGATATTGATCTTGATATTGATATTGCATGCATGCATGCACATGGTTTGTGTCTAGTACACCTAGCAACAAAGGCGCTTATACCAGCCAAAGACATAGCTGACAAGGGGAACCTTTCATTCTAACAACTACACTATGGCAACACTATAGCTAGTGGCTAGGAAAATTCTGGGGCGAGCACGCAGAGAACAAACCAATTAAAGTGATGAACAAAGTGACAAAATGAAAAGCCAAGGAAAATAATGATTTATTTACAATAAATAATGATGAAATACAAAACAAGGGGGAGGGATGCCATAAAGAGTAAGAGCAGCTAGGTCTCGGAAGGAGTGCCAGTAGTTGTTATCATATCCTCTACAACCACATCACATTCAGAGCATATCGTGTGTTAGTGCTATTGCACATTATATTTCACTAGCTACTTACCATATTATTGCTACTCATTCATTATCTGTGGGGGCTGCATGAATAAGTACCTTACCAACTCCCTAGCTATGAGCACTAGCGTAAGGCATCAAATTTCGACCGTATCTTAAATCGACCGTTTTAATGACACGGAAAGTTTACGGTAGTAAACAAACGTAAATGGAGTCTAAGAAAATGGCTGCATTGGAAAATGTATGGGGAAAACTTACAAGCTATGGAGAGAAAACAGGACTTCAAGAGAAGCTGTAGTATGAAAGTAAGTTGCTAGCTCACATTACCCATCCCCATGGCTCCAGAAGATTGCTCAAAAGCTAGGAAAACTATCAACTTATGGTAGAATGGTAACTGCTGCAGAAGCTCTCCTTTTTGTTGGATTCAGATAATAATGCTCAGAAACAGTCTTCATTGGTCTGTGTTTTATATTCTTACAGAATCCAGCAAATTCGACTGAAAATTGTGAAGCCGTTTATGATAGAAAAGCTTCGTTCATTTTTTTATAAAATTTGTTATAATGATGTATTTTATAGTATAAAAGTATCTTTTTAAGAGCCCTTAAGGCCCTGACATGTAGTGGAGCAAAACTTTAAAAGAAAGACTGGGGTGGACGAATTTATTGATATTAGATTTTCAACGGGTGGTCGAAGATAGATATTGGTGGACGATTATTGGTTCTTTAGTTGATGTAGTAGATCCAGTGTTACAAAATTTCCATCCAATTGTGGGGGAAATAATTTATATGACGTTAAAGAGGAAGGAAATATCTTCCTTATGGTTCTTATTTGAGGCTTTGACGATCATCGGTGAAGACGATACGGCACGAGGAAAATAGTCTGGCCGAATAGTGATGTCTTATGCTGTAGGAGTAACTATGTAGCTATAACTTAAAAACTGTTCACTAAGAGCTCTTTATTATTATTATTATTATTATAATATAAATGGGCTATGAAAATGCAAGTTTTTGAGCATGAGAGAAGTGAGTTGATGCCAAAATAGTAATAACTAATGTCTTTGCCGACCCTTTACCTTCCTAACATTGCCACTCTCCGCCTGTCGCCGACTGTCGCCGCTTGGCGCCGCCACTCACCGACTCTCAATTTGAAAAAAAGTGCCCTTCTCGGCTTCCATAGTATCTCAACTATATAATCAAAATGTCATGAAAAGAGTACTTTTTGAATTGTGTGTAGTGTACAATTTTCTTGCTGATAGGATGCTTTTAAAATAATTCAAAATGCACACGCAATTTTGCCAGCATTTGATAATCAGACAAGGGCTAGGGAGGAGCGAGGTTATTGTAGCTATAATAATGACTGCAGCTAGTCTATTATTCTATTTTTAAGCCTATTATGCTGGGATTCCAGTGAGGCCCTATTATTATGCTAGCATGCCTACTGGCCAGTTATGAACACAAGAGTTAACTATAGCTGTATGTCTTCACAACACATTATAGAGGAATCCATACTCTGTGCAACCATCATGGACTTAATGAAATGCACACTTAGAATTAAATATTTAGCATAATTAAATCACAGTGGTCATTTGGAGTAACTTGTTGGGAGATATTCAGCCTTGGTCATACCCCCTACCCTGCTGTTGATCCATTTTCCTTGGTTAAATATCTTCAAAATGGAGGGAGACTGGAGAAGCCCAACAATGCAGGTTGCAGTCATCAAGTGTAAGTTTTGTGTATGCAATCATGCATGTACTATTATTCATTATAGCTATGTGCACTTCAACTACTAACAGAGAGCTAGTTAGAAATTAGTTGTCCAGCATACATATCTATACATAATTGTTACACAAAACTTTTAAGTTGTCAAGCATGAAATTGTTTATACCTATATAATACTAGGTATGACTTGGTCTCTCAGTGCTGGGAAGAATCACCTGAAAAACGACCTTACTTTGAAGACTTGGTAAAGGAAATTAACATACTACTTGAAGAGGTAGCTGGATACCTCGAATTCTCAGGATTTTCTGGTAATGGTCCGACTGCATAACTTTAGCAGGAGTGCTACAAACACTGTTTCTTATAGAGAATCAAAACTCTGTCCACTCCATACACATCAGCTATTTTGAGTGTCTTATACAGCTATATCATTCATTATGTATAATTATAGCTATGTATCTTGCATGCTTGAATTATAACTTTTAAGTCAGTTCAAATTTTTACTTGCTAGCTAATTATTGCTGCTGTGTAAACCTAACATTGACATATGTACATACGTAGGTACAGTTTGTGGCTGATTCCTTGGCTCTCAGCTGCACTACCTACAAAGCTTGGATGTTTCTGCAGGGTAGCAATAGCTGGGATCAAAGGGAGATGACTATTGTAAAAGAACCCTATAACTGATATATCATACCACTCGATCTTTATTTGATCTTCTGTACCCCTAACATGCTTGGCCATTCTGAACATTTTGAGCCCCTAAGAAAATCTGTAGCTATATAGCTATATGGTCAGGGGTGGATCCAGGGGGGGGGGGGGGGGGGCATTGGGGGAAGAGTAAGTTGCGGTAGCTTAACTAACTAGCCTCGGCATAAAGCATGCATTAAATTGAGCATTTCTAATTAAAAGTGGGTGCAGTTTTCCATATGAGCTCGTCTAAGCCAGGTACTCCTCTACTAGTTACATGCAGTTAAAGACTGAACTTTTTGTACATAGGTGAGATGACGTTTAATATATATAGAGATGGAATAAGCAGGATGCTGGCTGGCTTCGAATACAAGCTGGAGTGAGGCTAGGGATTGTGGCAGTATGCCAGGCAAACTACATACCTTGTTTCTCATCAGCTAGCTAGATGCAAATTGGTGCATAACCAGCAGAGAAATATAATTTCTCAATAGGGTTGGAACAACTGTGCTCTCTGATATAGCTAAACACATGAGGTTTTCATCATAGATGTAAGCTATGTCATCAAGAAAGGACTGAATTTTAGTTTTGTCTTGAGTAGAAAGTTCAAGTTACGTTTGGAATGTACGTACAAGAGTCTCCGGTCTGTTTTAGCAAGTGAGAGTTTCAGAGGTTTTCTTCTTGACAACTACCAAGAAGAAGTAGCATGCTTCTGTAAAATGGGTGAAGACGATTTGCACTTCCTGTGTTTGCTCTGTTCAGGAACATTGTATCCATTAATGCACACTTCAGTTCATCAATGGTAGTTAATCCTGGCATAGATTGTATAGACTACGTAACCGGGATTGGAAACGTAATATAAACTGCCCAGCCCCTTATTGCATTAATTAATACAATAAGAAAAAAGACAATAATTATCAAATTTGGGTATTAAGTGTGCAGCCATTGATCCTGGTGATTTCTTTCAGGTTCTTCTTCACCTCTGCCTTCTTGTTCTCTGCCTGAACTATGAGTGAAGATATTGAAGCCTCCCTATCAGTCGATCGTCCCTGAGGAATATAATATTAAAAATTAATGTACATGTACTCTAATCATTGAGATTTTTCTTGGCAAGGGAATGCATATATATACATTAGGTGTAGGGCATGAAGGAATAACTACTTGTTATGAATATATAAATTGGGGTCACCAGAAAAACTTAACTTTTTCAAAAAAAGTACACAAAGACACACCCAGCTAATGTGAACTAGCTATTGGCTGAAACTCTTAAATACATGCAAAGTTCACTACATTTTAGGTATGAGGGCATGAAGTAGAGTGTATAGAGTAGTCTCGCGAGCCAGCCTGAATATTCCATATACAGTCTGGTCAGGCTCGCCAGGATTTTGTGAACAAAGGAATGCAATTAATTTTAGTCGCGCGGTCAAGTCACATTAAAATCACATGACTAATTTGAATTTGGCGCATAGATATAGCTATATTATGGCAATGGAGGCGTCTGTTAGTCAAATAAAGTTGGCAAAATACAGTTACAAAAAGTGATTTGCCACTGCCAGTAGTAGGCATGCTAGCGAAGACATCACTTCGGCCACTTGCAAAAACTGGCTATGATGCGCCTTTGGTTTTCTAGACTACTCAAGCCTTTTGATTGCCTCGTCCATAGCTAGCTGCGCCTACCTCCTCTTCACTGTGGCTTCTCTTCTCTACTGCTTCGGTTCATTTTCACGCGCGAGCTAGAAAAAGTAGCAATACGTCATCATGTCACATGATTTATTGAACATCACATGACTACTTTGATCTGATTGGCTCCGCCGAGATTCTGGCGGAGTTCACAAAAACCTGGCCAGTCTGACCAGACGTATTTTTCTTCCTTTCCCCCTCCCCCTTTTCGCGCGTGAAAAATACGGCTGGCTTGCGAGACTATGTATAGAGTAGCAATGGGAGTTTACGGACAGTGGTAGTTTATGGACCCATGGTAAAATTATTACCATCGCAATTGAGCTTACAATAGAGCCTAGTGTCTACAATCAGAAACGAAATGCTGTATATATAGAAATCAATTACAACTGTAACAAGTCAAGTTCACTCACCGAATAAACAAAACGAATCCAACGGCCTTTTTCATCGACTCTTTCGACTACACTACGAGCACATCACTCGACTAATTCAATTGAGCTCTATAGATCATAGCAGACTACTCTATCAACTCAGGGATTTTAGATATTCACAAATTCATCTACCGGTAGACTCTATTTCAGATTCATCTGCATCCTCGACCTCCAAATATAGATCAACACTTCAAGCCTTGACTGGCTGATAAATAATATTATTATAGATCTGTCCCTGCATGCACATAGAAGAATGAACTCTTGCATTTTGTGTATGTACATAAAACAATAATGAGAGGAAAAAAAGACCAGGAACAAGCAAGGGAAAATTTTTTTTCCATGAAATGAAAAAATGTAGGGATGACCATTGTTCAAAAAAGTAAGGAAAAAAGGGTATAGGGATGAAGGATGGAAATGGGATCAATCTTTGTTCTGTATATCCAGCCAACAATCCCTACATATATGTCGGATAGCTTCAGATTATAGTGCAGTAATGTACGTATATGTAGGGATTGTTGGCTGGATATACAGAAAAAAGATTGATCCCATTTCCATCATTCATCCCTACCCTTATTTCCTTACTTTTTTTGAGCAATGGTCATCCCTACATTTCTTTCATTTCATGGAAATGTTTTTTCTCTTAGTTTATATTGGATGACATTTTTGGTCTAGTTTGTTTCTGTATTCTGTGAGTGAATATCAGTGACTTACTTGATCCAAGGAATACCTACTATATAATAAAACCCTTTTCAGTACTTTCATCTTTCATTTTCAAGAGTAATAGCCAAGTTTCATAATATTAAGTGCCACAGAAAGGAGTAGCATGAATTTCTATTATTTTTGGAGATACCTATGAAAATTTCCCGCTCTATGAAGGTAATGCATTTTTTGTGGAAATGTAAGCATTGGAGGATATAGATCTGCGCAATGAGCATCACACCCTAATACAATCTAATCCAAGCTTATATATATTCTATATTAAAGGTAGCTTTCCAGCAATGGATTTGAAATGTAAGCATCACAAGTCCTTCAGTCATCACAATTTGCCTCAGAATAGTGATGACAGGGTGTTTTTTATGTACTGTAAACTGCTATGTCCTTTCTATTCGAAATCACAGCATTTCCCCCAGATCTATTATGACCTCATCAAAATTGGTGATATTAAAGGAATGTTGTCTTAATGTCACTGACATGGATACACAGCTATCTATTAGATACAACTAGCTTAGAAGGAGTCTCAGAGGGTCTACAATCACAAAACTTTTCTGTTCTGCATTGTTTGTGAGCACGATAGTAGTGTACCAGTGGTCTTTCTTATTATGACCATTTTCTCCTTTATCATAGTGATTCATTGTACTCTGTGTTATTGTTTTATTTCGATTTGCAGAAAAATTAAAACCGCCATCAATTTTCAAACTGAATGCTTGTATTTTACAGATATAGAAGTGTATGTTATTGATAGATATCACATGGGTGGGAGGAGTCCTAGTGTCCATCCTCTAGTTAAAACTTGTGTCATAATAGAACTCTGTGTCCCCCCAGCGGCCTAACCTGTCAGAGTTTGTTGACTGCTCTGGACACTGTGAAGAATGCAGAGGACAGTGTTGAGCTCGAGATCAATCATGATCATGGTATTTTGGAAAATGTACTTCAGATACCAAAAACCAAGGCGAAGGAGATGAGGTCGTCACATTTAACTGAAAAGGACTACAGAGAGAAACTTGTGGAATACTACATATCAATATATCCATTGGCCAGTTGGAATTATGTGGCAGGGAATATTAACTACTATGGACAGTTTGGAGCATCTAAGAAAGTGAAGAAGAATATAAAAATATAAAGGTATGCATGTGGTAGGTGATACCTACTAATTGAGGGGAGGATATCATTAATGTGAGAGGTCTACAGTGGAACCTTTGATAATTCTAAGTTGAAGACTAGCTACGGATTAAGAAAAGCCCACTCTCCACTGTAGCCTTCCCCCAAAGTGTCTGTTATTTTGAGGTTCAGAGTTCAGATCATCCACGGTTATAGCTACAGTGTATTCAATTATGTAGTGTGGTCAAAATCGGAGTATTTTTAGGGAAGGAATATGATTGACCCCACCCTTGTTTGCTTACTTTTTGAGCAATGGTCATCCCTTTAGCTACATTTTTTTTCATTTGCTCACTTCTTCCTGATCTTTTTTTCTCTCTATGTATGTATACATAATGCAGGAGTTCATTCTTCTATGTGTATGCAGGGACAGATGAAAGAAGTTTCTTGAGCATGTATAGTTCTCCTGGCCAGCTCAATGGCATAGCAATAACTTAATTAGCACCCCAATGATATTTACAAGCTAGTCAAGATTTGAAGTATTCTGAGCATACGATGAATCTGAAATATCGGTAGATGGATCAGTGAATCAAAAACCCCCAAATTGAGCCGCATGCTAGCTATAATTTCAAATAATTAGATATCAATTACATATGCATATGCACATTATCAAAATAAAAATGACTTCCAAGTTATGTCAGGAACTCTAGCTAACAAAACACTATAGGTAGCGAGCAGATGCAGCTTTAAAATATTATTATAGTAAATAGGTTAACAAGAAGCAAATAGAACTACCAGAGAGAGCCCCTAGATCAGCTATCTATCTCACTACATCAAATCAAGGGACCCGTCGATTATCGACCATACTTTACCTCTCGCACCATATCTCCCTCACCAATGGTCGTCAAAGTCTCAAACAACAACCATATGAAAGATCATTTCATCCTCTATAACGTCATATAAATCATTTTTCTCACAATTAGATAGAAATTTTGCTATGCTGAATCTACTACGTCAACTAAATCATCAATAATCAACCACCAATACCTTTTTTCGACCACCCGTTGAGAATCATAATATCTATCATTGTCCATTCCGTTCTTTCTTTCAGTTTTGCTCCACTACATGTTAGGGCCCTTAAAAAGATTTTATGCTACAAAATACATCATCATAACAAATTTTATAAAAAATGAACGAAGCATTTCTATCATAAACTGCTTCACAATTTAACAGTGGAATGGAACTGCTACTGAAGCTCTCCTTTTCGTTGGATTCAAGTGATATTTTTCGGACACAGTCTTCATTGGTCTGTGTTACATATTCCAGAATCCAGTCATAATCTATCCATACAGTCCTCACTAAACAAGCACCAAATTCGACGTTAGTCGATAGTTTTTGTACCTTTTAAGCGATCTTCTGGAGCCATGGCGATGGATAACGTGAACTAGTAACTTACTTTCATACTGCAGTTGATAAATACGTGCTGTTCAAGTCCTGTTTTCTCTCTAGAGCTTGTAAGTCTTTCTTTCAATGCAGCCATTTTCTTAGACTCCGTTTATGTTTTATTTACTACCGTAGACTTTCCATATACTGCAACGGTCATTTACGCTACACGTATGATCTGCACTTCTTCATCCAATACTTATTACTGTTGCTAGCTAGTCTAGCTTTTGTGATAAATTGATTTGATTTTTAAAAAAATGATCTGCTAAAGCACGTAAATACACAATAATAGGTCAAGCTTCGCATTTGTACGTTCGGAGATACATGCTAAAGCACACTTTATCATAATAATAATTCCGCAGAAAACGGCATATAATTACGCAAAAAACGGCAATAATCTCATGTAAAATAATGTCTACACACGCCATTTAGCGCGCTTTAGCGTGCAAATGCACGATAAAGTCAACATGGGGATCCATATACACAGAAAGTTCTAGACACACATCAAAAGTCCACACATTAGCACGACAAAGTTCACATGACACACAGAAGTAACACAAACATCCACAGTTCGTGATTACATGTCAGGGGTGTATCTTCCTGACAAGTTAGTAGAGTACTGTGCTCTGTAGTGTCTCCTTTTGCATCGACTCCTTCAAGGATCAAAGATCGTAGCTGGCAGAATTTGGAGTGGATTTATCCAGAGATATTTGCTGTAGGTTGAGTGGTTTGCAAGATTTGGTTGTCTAAGAAGAACAATAATAATAATAGAGACTTACATATTTCCTAAACGGTAAGTTAGCTCCCTGGTCCTTAAACTTATTCTGCACCTTATTGTAGTGTGCTTTAGTAAACAGGATAATCATTCACAGTAGCTTTAATTCGATCCAAGTGGGGGAACTGGAATTTCACTTTTGTATTAGCCTGTGGCACAAGCTGCTAGCTAGACCAATTCCCTTGGATTTATGTTTAAGAACTTTATCAGAATATATAACATGAGGTACTCTAGATCTCGCGGATACCACGTGCCTTGCCCGACACCCTCTCACATTCTGCACTCACCTCTCTGAGTTGGTTATCCCATTCCTCCATCGCTCTCCGAGTTTCTGCCAGCTACCACTTCTGGTCATCCACCGTCTCGCATAGTTCCTCAGCCATGGCACCTCAGTCTGGTCTTTGCCGTCGTCTCTGGGCTGTCTCCTTAACTCGCTTTGTGTAGTAGGCTGCTAGTATCGTCTGTAGTCCCTTGAGCAGCTAGTAGAGCTCTAACCTCTCTGTTTGACATAGAGAATACTAGGCAGGGTCGCCAAATGTGGCACAATTAAGTTGCTAGCTAGGCCGATTCCCTTGGATTTATGTTAAGAACTTTATCAGAATATATAACACGAGGGACTATCATGACCTCTGACTCCTAAATGACAATGTCTCACAAGTCTATATATGCAGCATTTATGGATAGAGACAGTTACTGACTGCTCTCTCTTATAAGATACTAGCTAGTCGAGCAACCACAGATCTTAAGCAATTGGTTTTTAATATCTTGCTTAGCCTAATGGTAAAAAGAATCATTCATTCCCCCTCATGTTTGAGTCCTGCATCCCTTCTTTTTCCCATGCTTTGAAACTTTATTTTACACAATACTTTGAACCTCCGAATAAAGGACACTTGGAGGAAAAGACCTTTGTCCTTATCTCAGAGGTTGTCCTTATCTTAGAGGTTATACTTTGTACAAAAAATGGGTGTCTGATTCAAAGTAGTCATGAATGAGTGCTTTCCTTAAATTCAGTTCAATGTGCTAGGACTCAAATATGAAGAGCAGAAAACAAAGTAGTATCATTTTACAGTGACTTTAAAAATCGCCGCTTTCATCTGGTCATTTGTCATCATCATCATCATCATCATCATCATCAAACAACTTATTTCAGATAATTCTTATACCAATCTACTCAGAAATGACCAGTGGTGGATCCAGGGGGGTTTGAAGGTTTCCCTTTGGGCTGTTATTCTAGCAGCGCATCACACTGTGCCTTCTGAGTATGCTGTAAGCAGACTAATTTCATCATCTTTATCGTCTATTATCTCTATCTCATTCTAGCTATATCTATTAAAATTTAGCTGCCTCACAGCAGTCATCCTCAAAAGTGTGTGTGGTCAAGTGAAATGGGCGTGGCCCAACAAAAATTTCCGTGCGCTAACACACACAACCCATCAGCAACTATGAGGTAACTATTCCTACTTCACTCCCTTTAGCTATATCTCATCATGGGAGTGAAGTAGGAATAGTTGGCTCGTAGTTGGTGGATGGATAAAGGGTTACTTGACTGAAGTTCACTCTCTTGTTGCTGAACATTTTTGAACCGCACACAGCCATCCTACTTCTTTTTTTTATTTAGAATAACCTTTATTCATATTCAGTATAAACTTTCCCTACATTATATTAGTGATAGCTGACAATAGATAGCGGTTGACCTATGTTTGATGAAAGTAACTTTAAAGTGTAGGTAAGAACTATACTATTTGGAATGTGTAACCAGATTAGGAATCTAACATGTTGCCAGGGTAATGTTGCATTGAGTTTATCACACATTGCCTTGGATATTACAATACCTCAATATTACACCCTTAGATTTTCTATTTATGGTCATAATCAAAACCTTGTCTCTATGATGCTACAATAGCTACCTATAATTGCTGTGCTGTTTATTCATGTCAGCTCATGTTGTTATTCTTATGTGTCCTTCCACAGACCCTTCCCTCACCCCTGCTAATCTCACTGAGCTGTTGAAGGATGTGAATGATTGGAATAAAATAGGTTATGGTCTCGACATCCCTGAAACACAGCGTGCTGATATCAGGACACAATACTCTAATGAGTCCCAACGTAAAAAGGCTTGCTGGGAATGGTACCTGAGCCACCGCCCTTCCCCTACATGGAAACGAATAGCGAATGAACTCTATCGGACCTGTGAGCATGAAGTGCTGGAAGAGTTGAAGAGTCAGTACTTCAAATGTAAGTCTCATGATCAGTGGTATTTTCAAAGGCAGATCCTGGAAATTAATGACTAGTTCCCAAAAGCAAAACTGTGTAAGACTATGCCCACTTTTATTCATTATACATATCCAATAATGCAAAGTTGATTAAAGTTTCCTTCTGCCTTGAAGAAAATTTCAGTCAATAGATACTTTTATCACCAGTCTCACTAATAATGGAATACATGTGAAGCTGAGATGGTGTTTTGTGTCGGGATTCAGATTATAAGTTTGTTCCTCATAATGTGCTTTATGCTCTCTATCTTTGGTTGGTGAAAATATAAGCAACATACAAAGTAAGATCCAAGGGTACCTAGTGTTATTTAGTGTAGAATTATCAGCTACTTGCAGTCATCATAATTATGATTGAGGCAACTGTCTTTAAACACAATACATATTGCTATTGCCATTATATCATTTATCATTGTACAGTTTATTCATAGTCCTACTACACCTTACCAATTCTCCACATATGATCTATCATTGCCTTATAGCTATAGGGACCCATTCTATTAAACTTAAGATGACTGCAAGTAGCTGATAACTCTATACAAAATAACACTAAGTGTTCAAATTTTATGGTACCTTACTCTGGTCAAGCGGAAAAAGTGGCTGCGACCTTGCACACCATACAAGTTGTCATTATTATGTTGCTTTTTATACTGGATATTCTATATGGACTTTTTCATTGTTTATTGCACTCAATGTGTCTCCATGTCATATGGCTGATCAACCCTTGCCATGGTCTGACATTTTGAAAGGAGTGTATTATAAGCCATCTGAACACAACTATTAAATCTGGGACAGTTGGAACCTATGCTAAATACCATATAGCTATCCCCTAGATCTCAGTATCTAACAAGAGGCATACCTTTAGGACACTTTTTTTCATTTTATTTCTTAAAACTGTAATTAATTTTACCCTTTGTTCAGAGCTAAAAATCTGTAGTAAAATAATTATGTTGACCACTGCTATAAATTATAGTAGTCTTTCCTGTATTCATTTCATTTAGATGGTCCCTCTCAACCCTCCTCCAAGCAACCTCCTTCTCTGGTAAGTAAAATTATACTTACATAAAATTTGACCCTCTCTGAGAAAGCTGCTCTGCAGCTGCTAGATCATCAAGTTGACGTGTCATGCATGCAAAATGTAGTAATTAACATTGAAATTGTTGCTCAGTATTACTTCCTTGTATGCTTAGAATCTCAGAATCTTCAGCATTATGGATCCTGGATTCTCCTGTACAGTACACCTCACGCACAGGCGCTACTAATCAGGGACACTCATGCACATGTGCAGTGAAATTCCATTCCATGAAAGAGGGTCCCGGAACCATTCTGTTCCGTTCCATTCCGTAGAATAGTGAGGCCCACCTAGCTGCATGTAGCTAAGTTCATGTTTGGATCACTCTGTATCTAAATGTTGCTCACTTCTCTGCATAGATAGCAATAATATAGCTAGTTCGCAAAGTGTACTTTTCCATCCATCTTGCTATTTCCAATTTTACCATGAAGAGCAAAATAGCAAGATTGAAAATGGCAAGATTAGTAATGGTAAGATTAGCAAGATTGGAATGGTAGCTAGCTAAGATTGAAAATAACAAGATTGGAAATGGTAAGATTGAAAATGGCAAGCCTAGCCTTCTCTCAAAAATGACACTAATAGCCTATTGATTTGAGCCTGAGCTGAGTAGATTGCGATTGATCTACGTATAGCCATGTACCCATACCTTTGGCTCTCTACCGCAAACTTCTTTTTCACCTGAGGAACAGCTCATAGAAAACTCCCATTAGTATCTTAATATTCTAGATAAAAGGCTGAATAAGCAACATGAACATTATATCCGTTTACGCCTCTGTACTAACTAAAAAGTGATTGGGTGGGGTTTCGAATCAGAGTCAGAAAGATGGGACTATACAAGGTGCCAACTAAAGCCCAAAGAGACACCAAAAATAGCCAAGTGTAGCTATACGTAATACTTGGTTTTGGCATGAATCTCAGCTCCATATACAAAACTTTCATGGCTGATTAGCTAGCTTTAATGCTTTATTTGAAGCCTTTCTACTTTAGACTTTAGTCTAAGCTTAAAACTTTGTCAGAGTTTAGTCTAGGATCATACATATAGTTTAGATTTGTATAGAAAAATATATTTTGTTCAAAAATGAACACTAAAAATTACTACATCAAAATTATTAATCTGGCAGACTGCCTGATTTTCCTAGAATGGGTCACAGTTTTGTTGCAGTTTCATGAGAATGGTAGCTAGCTATGTGTAGATGATGTATGAAAGGAAAAAAAATTATGCTAAATAAAAAGGCCATGTAGTGTTAGCCTGTACTTTTACCTAGCTATAGCAGTTTCTGTGAACAAACATCAAAATTATGCTACCTTCAATAATAATCTCTACATCACTGCCTCCCACCAAGCTGCTTTAATTGTTCATGTCAGTGTAAAAGTTCTGCTTGGTTTAAGCAGTGATGTAGGGATTATTATTGAAGGCAGCATAATTTTGATGTTTGTTCACAGAAACTGCTATAGCTAGGTAACAGGCTAACACTACATGGCCTTTTTATTTAGCTTTCCTTTCACTTGTTTATTTACTTTTCATATGACCTCATTTTTTATTTAGAGAGGCTAGCTAGGCCTCGTACCCAGGCTCTAAAATTATGCGGAGGCATAGCTAGCTGGTCGCATATCGCATGTGATCGTGACAGATGTGCGCTTGCACGTGACAAATGACGTCATTAATTTCAAAATGGCGTGATCATTTTGGAGAAAATCTGTGTGAATAACGATGATAAAAGCACATTCTGTGATTATAACTGCACAAGTTGATATGAATTTGATTGTCGTATGTGAAAGGATCATGGAGTTACAGCCGTCAAAGAAGATGAATCTGATGATGAACAAATCATAAAAATTTTAGATTTAGACAGTCGTTACGCAACCAAACCGGAAGTCAATTGAGCCCCATTGAAATTTAATTTTACCGGAAATGTCAATTCTTGCCGTAGGTGCACGGTGAATCAAAACAGCACCTCTAGAAAACGTTTTCTTATTCCGTTACCTGTGCATTCTTGGACTTGAAATTTGTTAGCGAGGACACACAACCTTCCTAGTACACTATTAACGCACTTAATCGCTTACAACTGCCAAAATCCACTTGCACGGGCACCAAACACGCAACATACCTGTTTTGAAAGGATGTACTAACTAGCGTGGTATAATATTTTCCGACACAGATCTAAAGCTTTACTTTCTCCAACACTATTCAGACATCCTTAGCTTACAATCATCAAAGTATGGACTTGTGCACGATCGGCAGCAGTGTACTTAGCGCGTGCAAAGTCCAGCTGCATTCACTGTGTGTATGTAGGTTGATAAGTAGGTAAACAATCCTATTACTTAGTATTTCAACTGCTGCTGAGTGTATTCTGAGGGAGAGAAGGAACAAACGAATATACATGGTAATATTTTATCATTAAAAAAGGTTATCAGTGTACTAATACATATAGCTATATGCAATGACAGAGCAGACCACCAGCCTCACAGAAGCCTGCTACCTCTGCCATGGAAAAATCCATCTGAATACGCCATCCAAGTGGAGGGTTACAGGTACATATCAAGCCTTGATGTCCCTGAAGATGGAGTAATCTGTCAAACCTGCAGAAGGGATATAACAAGGGTAGTACTTGCAGATCCTAGCCATAAACCTAGGTGGCTGGTTACTTTTCCAAAAACAAGGACATAATTGCATAAATCAGCCTTTATAGTGCCAGAGAGTTAAGGCTATTTCACCTCAAAAATCTGATCATGGCCTTAGAAGCTGATCCAGTAGTCTGGTGTAGCCGACCCTTTACCTTCCTTTTCTTGGGGGTGGGGGGAAGGAGAAAGGGTCTGGTGACTCTAGCATATACAACTTGTGTCATTTTTGAACATTACATCATGGCAATCATAAACCGTGTGCAAGTAATTTGCGTGAAAAGCAGTAGTTAGAGAAAGGAGAATTCTTGGAGAGTCTAAGAAATGGGGATCAAGTGACAAGAGCCTTGGAGTCACAACAGTGTTTGAATAGTACGTCCCATACACCTAATGCTCGCTCCCCTAGCCTCATAATGCCGTATAAGTCAATTGATCCACCTGCTGATAACTTCTCATCTCACTTGAAACAGCTAGCTACAGCCACGATCGATCCCATCAAGGGCTTATCGAGTCGATCTTGATCCCATAGAAAAGCAAGGGGCAGGGTCCAAAAAGTGGTAGAAACAAAAGTTTATGGCTATATCACATGATGAATCCAAGTGTTGTTTTTCATGCACGACACAAGTCGTTGATGCTAGAGTCACCAGACACTTTCTCCTTCCCCCGCCCCCAAGAAAAGGAAGGTAAAGGGTCGGCTACATCAGACTACTGATCCAGAGCTAGGCAAGCTCACACCATCAGAGTTACCCCATGTTCTTCAGACACTGTTGGTATGTACTGGCTGTGATTATGTGTCCTTTTTCAGTGGGATAGGTAAAGCCACTTTTCTGCTTCCTTATTACTAGAAGTACTGCTTCAGGAACCTTTATTTTATAACTTTAGTGTCCAAAATGGGCACAAGGCGAACCAACTAGCCACTGGCTAATACTAAAGCTGCCTAAGGGTTACCCTTAAACTGGAAGTCAGGCTATTTTGGAATTCCTACAATTAGTGGGTACGGTGTACTTCAAAAGGTTTTATTACACAATGTCCGGCCACCCACTACTCTATGTTCAATAACCTGGGATTGTCGGTGGAAGAACAGCATCATAAATGGCTTGATGACATCCGTGGTTCAGAACAAAATTTGAAAATGGGATGACAGCCTCCAATGAAGCACTGGAAGAGATCCTGCTGGGTTCTGCACCTGTGGGGACAATACTTCAGTCACTATCATAATTATTACAGATGGTCCATAAAGAATAACTCACTCGCTGTAGTGTGAGACACTAATGAAAACATCAAGACCATCAGGAATAGACTTGAGAGTTTGATAAGAGGTTACAGGTGTGCGAACCAATTGTAGAAAGAAGGCGAACTCTTGCTCAGCTGGATATGAATGCAGAAACTGCTGCAACACCACAGAGAGAGATCATGATGTTGATATTATGGACTTCGTTTTTAAGATGAAATTGACTTTGAAAGTGAGGATGATAGATGGATTTATTGTAGCTCTATTGTTATTATCATTCTGTAATCTCGTGGATTATATTTTTCGACACCTATACATCTACTTTAAAATGACATATCTACTGCTAAAATAACTATCTTTAACATACCTGGTTATTGAATTGTGCACGCTTTCCAATGTTGTCCTAGAGCGCGCTTTCCAACGAGACCCAAGTACAGCTCTTTAATCCATCTAACAGAAGTTCCCCGTTAAAAACAGAGTGCCCAGCTATCTACACTCCATAAACACATAGCTTGTTTTTACAGCTTTCCTGCATAGGTACTTCAAGCGTGGCCACTGAAAACTGCTCTAAAGGAGAGTAGAGAGGCTAGAACTACCTACCACTTCTTCAACAAAAAATTGCCCACGTGGCAAGTCAAATATGACGTCATAAAAAATTAAAATTTAAGGTTGCGTAACGACTGTAGATGGCAGCTGGTGCCGATTGTTGATGCTGTTCTGGAGGAGTTTGAGCGGGCATATCATCATCTTCTGCATTGTTTTCCAGATGTAAGAAGTTTAGTTGAGCCTGTAACAAGAATAGAAGAGATACAGAGAGTCCAGTTTGTATTGTTCTAATGAGAGAAGCCATGTCCATTCCGTGCTAACCCTACATATTGAGTCCTACCGCACTCTCTGATACAAGTAAGCTTCTGAACTACGTAGATCAGTTTTTGCCTATTAATTATCACTTTGCAAGCTAACAACCTATTAATTATCACTTTGCAAGCTAACTTGCCCCACACTAGGGAGACGAATGTGCATGAGCGTTCTGCTATATATATTTCTTATGTCCTAACAATGTAATCATTTCCAAGACCACCTTCAGATCATTAAGAGCTGTTTGTAGTTCGCAACTTTAGTCTCCACATGTCATAATCCTCACACTGCACAAGTACACCAACATTATTCATGTACTACCTACTGAGTTGGTATAGGTTGTCCTTAAGTGATGGTTGAAATTCCTCAGTTGTTGGTTGATCATACAGATCATAGAATGACCTTCATCATTGGGAACTGGATCTGGTGCAAGTCTTGCATTGCTTCATAGCTACCACCCTTATTTGAAAGGTGGACCTGAATTAAAAAATGCTCTATGAAAGCACATATCTCTGATCGATCTTTCAAATTGTATCCTGCATGGTTAAGTTCTTGTCAATCAAAAGAAGAGTTGGCCAAAATTCAACGATCTCTTCCTCAGTATAGCAGCATTATACATTTCAAGTTACTCATTAGCTACTCCAGCTCCTTAGTTACGAAATAAAAGGAAAAGAAACAACTCCTGCCCCAGCTATTCCTACCCCTTTATACCTTGGGATCTGCAACCCTAGCATTAGTGCAGTGGCCCATTTGCAGCCTTATAGTGTAGAGGCCCCTGCGAGCCAGCTACTCTAACTCCTCTAACACCCAGATTAACGAGTCAACGCTTTGGCGAGTGTGTTTGCTGAGCAATGGCTGAGAAAGAGAAGATTTTTGGCTCTAGTATGACAGTAGTCAGTACTGAGGTTGGAAGAATGAAGCTCTAGAGTGCATGTAAGAGCAGAAACATTACTATTACAATGAATCAACCACCAGAGAATATAATTTAAATATACAGCTATGTATGCATTATAATGTACAACTAGCACTAACATAGTAGTACATTTTAAAGCCTTGGCATAACTCTCAGCTGTTGGATTCTTGCACGAAGCTTTCATGGCTGACTAGCTAGCTCTAGTGCTACTTTAGGCTTTAGTCTAAGCTCTAAAACTTTGTCAAAGTTTAGTTCGAGAATCTACGTAGTTTTTGATTTGTATAGGAAAAAAATGAATCACACTCGCTAAAAACTACTATGTCAAATTATTAATCTGGCAGACTGCCAGAGTGGGTCACTTTTTATAGCAGTTTCATAGGATTGATAATCCAATGTAGCTAGCTGTCTGTATTTCATGAGATATGCGCTAGTGCACAGCGTGTTCGACCTGGTTTGTGCTGTTCCATGCATTCAGGCAGAGATAAGGATGTTTCATTATTTAGGCTGCCAAAAATTGTTAATAAGGGTGAAGAAGTACATAGCCTGAGAGAGATGGATATTTGGCTGCTATTTCCAAGTTTGCTCTCACAGACAGCATTTTGAAAAATGACGGGATTTGTTCAAGACACTTCATTTCTGGAAAACCAGAAGATTTGCTGGCTTCTTTCACCGATACGTAATAAAGCAAAGTTGTCATCCACCACTACAGAAAAGTGGGAGCAAAGGAATGCTAGACAGTTACATTTAAATATGCAAGAAGCTGCAAGAAGCTGTGAGTTGAGTCATCAGGGGAATGCTGTACAAAGCATCAGTGGCTCCACAGTAGTTGAGCCATCTAGTGCTCTACTGATGCAGCTACTCAGACAACATGTGTCACAAGGGAAGATGCTTCTACGCAAATTAGAGGTGATGCAATTGAGGATATATCCACACGAACAAATCCAAGCATCTTGCAGTCCAGGCAAATGATACAGCATAAACTCTATTTGAGTGTGTATACCCAATAAACAACTGTGTTTGAACTTGATAATAGTAGGAGTGTTTATGGTCCAAATACAAGTCACCATCAGAGCCTTTTTTAAGCAAAAAATTTATCTTCAGTAGCAAGCTCAATGTTTTCACCTTTGTGGTGAAGTCCACAAACCCCTTTGCATGACACCTTCCCATCAGGGCTTGCACCTAGAAAAAGCCATTGATCGTTGAGGCCACTATCAGATATTTTAAAATTGGTATGTGACAGTTTCATCTTGTGTTCATAGCAGACTTTTCATGCATGCAACCCCAGTTGGTCTGTTTGCTTTTGAAAGTGAAGGATTGAAGGTAGATTTGCTTGATCAAACTCTGTGATGGCTTTGCAGGATCTGTATGACAAATGGACTTCATTTTAGATGCTGTTACTTGACCTGACTGCACCAAACTTTAGACTCAGACTGCAATTTGGATTCCTTCTCCACAGACAAGGCAATATTTGATGTTACAGCAACATTCACTTTTGTAAAAGTTCATCATAGCCTAAATAAGTTAGACACCTTGGCCAATGGGATTCTACAGGATATAGAAACCTGAAGACCCTTGGGGCTGTGGAGTCCGAGCGGTTTCTAGAATCCAGGCCTTGGTGTCTAAGTATATTATTTTCTCTTTTCCATACTTTAACCTCCTTGACCCAACCACACAAACTGCTAGTCCCTTGTGGACCTTGAACTGTTTGGCAGTCAAGAAACTAGTCTAGTATGATACTAGATCACTTGCTTCAACAGGTGGAACTCAGTCTGTAGTCTCTCCTTCAGGACCAAGAAAGAGATCCCAGCCACCAATCAGATTTATCTTATCCTTGTACCCATCTTTGGCATTACCAGTAAGATTTTCAGCGTAGGGGGACAATGACAAGCGAATGCCAAAACTACAGCTGTATACCAGCTCTGTCCATGATGCTGACACACATGTGTTAATCTGCCATGTGATGAAAGAGCTCTATTGAATAGTTGGTGGATGATATTTTTTAGCTGAAATATTTTGTTAGTTGGCATCTGGTCAGCTCATAACTGCTACATAAATATGTATTGTATCAGTGCAAGTTGGAGAACACATTATTGCGTAACACACACGGTGTTTTAGTGAAGCAAAAAGAGCTTCCATGCTGGAACCTTCTCAACCTTCTCAATATCTTCCTAACCCCATGGACTTTTTACTGGTTGATCAGGAAAATAAAAAAAATACATGTGTCTATTGTTCTTCAAGGAGTTGTCACTATCCAATACTCCAGCAATTCCAGAGTGGATGACACCATTGGTGATGAACTGGGCTTTGTCAGCCATGTATTACTAATCTGCCATCTCTACTAGCCACTGTGCACCTAGATTCCTTCATGATGCCAATTGGTTGTAGTTCTAAACTCTCTTCTTCTTTACTTCTTCTGTGTACAACAGCTGGAACTTACCCCTGAGAAATTCTTTAGCTGGTTTGTTGACCACTACCTTTCTATTAAGAAATTCCAGCCAGGCAGCTGCATATAATATTATAGGAAGCTGTAATGCATACTACGATCCACTTCGATTAGCCAAGCTCCTACAACAAAACTGCTGTAGTTGATGTAGAAATCTGAACAGCAATTATGTATATTGGAGTGTGTGCATTATGCAAGTTCTAAGCAATGTAGGCCTGGGGCATTTTGGAGTGTAGACCTAGTTATCAAGATATATGACCTGAGAGTCAGCTTGCTCAATCTAGCCTGCATTTCGTTGCCTCAATATAAGTCACCCAAATGTCTACATTGAGAAGTTCCATACACTATCTATAGCTACGTATAATAAAATTAATGCTTTACCATAACATAACTAGTGTTAAAACTAATTAAAACAAGCTACACATCTGAAATTAAATTAACATGAATATTGTTCTCATGAATTATTGTTACATGAAATATTGCCTATGTATACTTTCTGTAGTATTGAAGAAAAGTAAGAGGCTATTCAATTGCATGGGCACAGGAACTGAAAGATTAACAATTATTTTTTTAATTTTATAGCTAGTACTATAGCATTATATAGTAGTAGTATTATGTAGTAGTAGCAGCAGTTAATTGTTATTAACATACATACATAGCTAGCTATTATTATTTTTACTTGATTTTTTTTTTTTTGTATTATTTATCAAGTGTTTAACTATGATCAAGTCATTCGCTCTGTAGCTACTGCAGTCTAAGATGTTAATAAGGTTTCGCTGCAGCTCAGAGAGTGCTATAGTGCTGTGGCAGTTGTGGATGCCTTGTCAAATAAGGTTAGGGGATTGTGTTTAATGGTTTGGAGATACCCACTTATAGCTAGTCTTATGACCTTTGACCTGCCATCCCTACTATACACTGCAAAACTAGGTGGTGGCATTTGTGTTGCAGTAGTGAACATCACCAAAAAATAGTAGTGAACCTCACTACAACCATAGTGAACCTCACTACAACCATAGTGAACAACACCCAGTCAGTTTTTACAGTGAGAGTGCTAACACACTCTCGATACTGTAATAATTATCTTTTGAGCATGTGCATCTCAAATATTGAGGTCAGAGCTTAACTGTATAATTTGAGTGGAAAATTTATTAATAATACGTATCTAACACAAATAGCTACACTGACAAAACAATGTTACAGTACTTAAATGCATTGCTATAGATTAATAATCATTGCAGCTTGTCTTTGAGTTATTCACCATGAGTGCACTGTACAGTTTCATAATCATGTTGTGAAGTGCCAACTTCAACATTTTGATAAATTGCTTACTCAGTAAACTTTACTTGTCCATATGACATATTCTCAGTCAGATCTATTTTCTCTTCCCCAATTGAATCATTAGCTTCACTGTCTCCCCTTTTTTGGATGTCATATGTGTTTTGCTTTGAGAGATCAACTTTGTGAGGTTGCGTGCGAGGTTGCGTACGAGGTGTTGTGTTCATTCCAGTTGAATGTGATAAACTCATCTCATTTGGTGATTTGGCAGTGCTCTTACTGGTTGTCATGAAAGATAAGATCATCCTTCTCCTATCCAATCTAAACATTTCCACAAATCGCGAGCATCACCATTTCGAATACCATAGAGAATAAAGAGCAGAGCTCCTTGTGCTCCAACAAATATGGAGAAAAGAACCTGGAGAGTGATGGTTACTCCCACTTCAGGGAAGCTTGTGGCCAGCAAACCGAAACCCCATCCAAGACTGAAAACAACTGAAAGTGAGAGTGCAATGATAAAGTTTTCTTTGTATGTCTTAAAATTTCTTTCGTCACTCTTTTTCCCTTTGCTGTGGATACTGCGTTTGTGCTTGATGATCGACACAAGTATGATAATGAACATGATCCAGTCAAAGATATACAGCAACAAGAATGGTAGCAAGAAACCAAACCAGAAAGGCCACTGAGTTGTTTGACAGCTACAGAAAAATATATAATGTAATAATAATGAGGCATGGCATGATTTAATTATTAGTTTGCTAATGTATAGCCTATTAGCTATGTAGCTATTTCTTACGTATTTCTTACTAGAATTTGCTAATGTAGTATTCATAGCCTGGACCAGCACACAGTATGACTATCAGTAGAGGAAGAACTGAGAGAGAAAAAAATTATTTTTTGGAAATTAACTGATTGCATGCACAGCAATAGGAAACACAAAAACTAAAGACCTAGCTACTGCTACAGCATGCTACATAGCTCAATAAAAATAATATTAGCTATTAGGAAAAAAAAGAATTAATGTTGACATCGATATGAAATCGGATGAACAATCATTGAAATATCGAACGTGTACATTAATCCATGGCAACTCACCCCACGCTGGGATTCCTGCCTTTATCATGAATTTATTTTCAAGAGACTGTGTCCCAATAATCTTTACCAGTTTGATGTACAGCCAGACTGTCTCCACTGCTGTCCAGGTAAAGAAAACCACCATGAAGTAATGAAGCAAGGCAGAAGTGATTCCACAGAGGACTGGAACAGTTGTCACATGACCTCCAATCAAAAAGAAAATGTAGAGACCAGCCAAAGAGGAACTCATGTTGAGCAAAATTTGGTTGTGTATACTGTTTCTCAGTTTCCTGCATACAATCATGCATGGTTATTATAATTAGTGTAATTATTGGGCTACATGGAGTATGTTGCGAAGTGAGGAGGACATGCAATTCTGGTATAAAGAGAGTGAATGCATGCAAATAGTATAGTAGAGTATAGTAACTAGTTTTATGGAAACTCGAGCCTGCAACCTATAGTTCCGCATAATTCTTGTATAAGCCTATAGTGCATGACTTACTTTGAACAAACATAAGTCAAAATGAGTGCTGCGAGACAGAGGAGTGAGATGATGATTCCTATGTAAGTGATGACGAACAATGTCAGAGCTGCTGCAGGTGGAAGTGGACGAGGATTGAGATCCTAAAATAATACATTGCTATAATTACTACCATGAGACTTTATTAGAATGGTTATTTGGGTTTTTCTAGTATATTATAACCAGAGGGGGGAAGCCCCCCCCCCCCCCCAAAAAAAAAAAAAGAGAGAGAGAGAGAGAGAGAGAGAGAAAGGCCAGAGGGGGAACTCCCTCCCAAACTCCTTCTCATTCCACCAAAATTTTTAAAAAGATATTGAACTCAAAATATGTATTGATTCTTTTGTTCTTTCCAGATGTAGCTATAGCTATTAAATGCTTTCCAAGTTTTGAAGTTTTGACTTTTTTTGAGGGCACATACGTAGCTAGCCTGATCTATAGGGAGTTAGGAAAATGGCTAGGCAAAAAAATTTTCACGTGCAAGCACGCGGATATTCTTCCACCCCTAGTTTAAAAACCTGTAGCTAGCTACACACAATTTTATTTTCACATGTCTAATTAGTGAAAATTGGACTATCCCTTAGAACGAACAGTTCATTATAATTATACATGCACTTAATAGTTGACATTCTTCAATAATTTTTAAGCATGTAGCTATAACACCCAGAGCTGATTATAATCAGTACCTAGATTATTGTGGGGTCTAGGAGTCTAGGGCCCCGTTTACACGGGGGTTCTAACCCGGATTCAACCCGGATTCGCTTCGCGCGTGAACGGTACCAACCCATATCAATTAGGTGGATTGGAATCCGGATTGAATCTCAACCCGGGTTGGGCGCACGTGTAAACATGGCTTAGTATTGATGTCACTTATAAAAAGAGGATTCCAAAATGACCTAGCTGTGCACATTCACACACTGTCCAATTTCCAGCTTTTGTTACATTCCTACAGCCAGAAGTTGACCATGCCCCAAACTCATCTGTGTGCAAATAAAAATATTATTACAATGTTTTGGAGATCCTGGAATTAAGCTTTGATCTGCATGAGGATATGCATGCATGAGGCTATTCATTGTTTTCACTACTACTAGCAATAATATTTGAACGTGAGAAAAAAATGTACAATACTTACCAGACTCTGGATCCCATGTTGCACAACCACCGCTCCTAGCCATTTCTTCTACCTACAAAATCATTGAATCAAGAGAGGATCACATACACACAAATAGGTCACTCAAGAATTAGTATTTAAAAAAAGGATTGTGGTTTACAGGCCTTGTGATCCAACCTTTGGGGTAGCTACCTTATCATTGGTGTTGAGTATAACTCTGATAGGGCTGGAAAGAGAAGAGTTCATTTTACACCTCAACCTTGTTGATACGATTATTGAACCAATGGCAAATGTGCCATTATTATTGAAAGACTGAAAGAGAATGTCAGTGATGAAAACATTGTAACTTAATCGCCGAGTAAAACTGGAGGATATTGAAGAGATATCATGCATTCATCTACAAAATTCTCTGGTATCTGCACAGCAGCCATTGAGTTATCCAGTACTTCCACAATCATTTCAGATGTTTTAAGCGATTCATCCCTGAATCCTTCACTTGAGTTGAGTGCCTCTTCCACAGATCCCAAGTTGACTGTGAATGTTTGACCTTTGAATGTGTCAGGATCTATGTCCTGTATTTGTAGGGCATAGGTCTCATAACTAATTTATCCTCTGAAGAATTGCTTGAATCCAATGAATCTGAAAATGCTGCCAGATTATCCAATACTCTGTAAAATAAATAGAAATAATAAATGAATAAAATTTAATAGCATGCATGCTAATTTTTTTATACTCAGTGTATACCACCGAATTTATTGATTTTTTAATGAACAAACCGTTCATTCGTCCACCATACTACTCCCCACTACTTGTGCTGAGTGTGGGAAAACTAAAAGAATATACAATACAGCTACGTAGGTGCAAGCTAATACTGTAACAGAATCAGTAGTAGTTTCAATACATGTACGTATGTAGACAGTAGCCAGCAGCAGGTGTAAAGTAAAGTATCACAGGATGTATGTATGTAGATGTACGTAGCTAATACGTACATGTTATATGTACGTATATAGCAGGTGTAAGAGTACAGCATTATAACTACAGTCATACATGTAACCATAGGCCCATAGCAGGCGCATAATTTAGTCATTGTTATAATTTGTTGGCCCTGACTATGGGGCATAGTTGCAATATCAATGCTGGCACTAATGTGATTTTTAAAAAACCTATTATTTGTAAATTCAACTCACGTACATAGCACATTCAAATTCGCTGATGCAGTGATAGTCACTCCATTGGATGATGCTCTGCAAGTGTATTCACCTTGATTGCTCGAAAACTGTGCATTATTGACCGCTAGAGCCAAGCCTTCAGCACTTGGAACCACGGAGTAATGTGGAAGCAAAGGACCCTGTTGATTGGCCACTAATTGAGATTCTCCATTCCTTGGAGATTCGATATTTGCCAAAAATGATGATACAATTCTACAATGGAAAGTTGCTTGCAAGGATTGGATAACTGATGAATTGGTTGGATGAATCCGAAAAGTCAAGTCAGCGGAAGGTGCTAAAGCATATGCATTATAGATTATGAGCTGACATAATGATAGGTGTTGTAATTTGGAGTCAAAGTTTTGAAGTTGGTATCATTTTGGAGATTGCGATCTAAATTGAAACTGATATTGATCCAAATTGAAACTGATATTGGTAATTTATAGGAGTAAAATTTTCGTGGATTTTGTGATTTTTTTGATGCACTAATTATCATGCATTGCAATTTGAATTACTAACAGAAATTCATGCACCCCATGCTATGTACAGTAACCTTGGGTTGGGTTTCCTGTACATTTTGAAACGACTTCAAAGAAACACTATAGCAGATTCTATAGGCTCTATAGGCTGGCACTTTTGGCTTTTGTGCAGAACCCAATGAATCTAATCTGATATTGATCATGCAGCAAAGGCAAGATTTTTAGCAAGACCCCTCTGAATGTGACACTATCACTATAAGAGAACTTCTCTGTGAAAAAGTCGGTGTAGATATAGCTACTTGGGTGACACTACAGTGCATGCCTATTTATGTAGTGACAAGGCTACTGCAGGTCTTATTAAGTTCCAGATAAATCAGATAAAAGATTGAGTTAATCTAATTCTTGATTGTAGATACATACCTACGTATTATTGTGACTGGATCTAGGAAAAGGTAACACTTGCAGCATATGTACGTAAGTTGAATTTTAAGTTATTAGCTACATCACTTTTGTTAGAATGGAACAAGAACCCACTAATTCCAATGTTGCTAAAAGCTAGTGGACATTAAAAGACCTTACCATGGACAGGAGGCCGCTGAACTCCAGAGGTTCCTATGATAATTACGTATAGTCACAGATCAAAAAATTTAATAGCTACATTTTTAAGAAGCTACCAGTTACATTATCCTGATAGCCAACTACGTACTGCTGCATTACAGATACTGTCTATGCAAATTTCATTCAGGGGCTTGTCAAGCCATACTGTAATGAGAGATCATTTAGCTAATGCATATGTCTGGCAATCATGATCATTCTCCCTACTAATTGTTGCTTTCTTTACTATCACTTAGAAAACTAATAGCTAACACTCATGAATCATAAAGTACAAAGTTATATATGTAGCTACATACCAGGACAATTTTGTTGGCTAGATGACAAAATGGTTGAGTTGTGACAAGCACACGAATAAGATCTTAATTGGGTCTATAGCACTCAATAAGCAGAGATCAGTTGGATCCACAAGGATTAGCTCCTGAAGATGAGGGAATTATCCATCATGTATAGTACTTGGGATACAAGTTTCGTAGTTTGAATTGGAAGGAATTTTGGTTCCAGAGTCACAGTAGCTACCATACAGTGCTTTTATTTCGAGGAGCGCTCATTTTTCGTGAATTAGCCATGGAAAAAAAACTTTTGTGGTTGCATCGCAGGTAAGAGTGCATCTGCTATCAACAGCTGAAACTTAGTGAATGAATCAAGGTTACTACGTATATCAAATAGGCCTTGGTATGAGGCTAGTGGACCCTAAGCATTGAACAGAAGAGCTGCCTTGTGTGAGAGAACTAACTTTCAATATCGTTTCAATGTACGTAGCTAGCAGCTGTTATGAAGATGACAGTATTTCTGCCCTGTCAGTTCCAGAGAAATAGCAGAACGAACAGTACAGTGACATCATGTGGCATATGCATGTGGCTCAGATCAACTTTTCGCAGAGCTTAACTTTCGAGCTACTCATTAAATCTGTGAAAACCGTAAAAATTACGGCGCTCCTCAAAAATTTAATTATTAGCACAACTAGCTATAATGGAGCTAAGTACTACTATCACTTTGACATTAGTACTATAATTATTGTAACAATTCAAGGACAGCTATCCATTAAGAGTATTATTATTCATGTGCATATATAATTGGACTATTTCTAACTCCAGCTATGCTACAGTAATAATCATGTATAAAGGTGAATCAGAAAGAGAATTGAGTATAATACATGTAAGTATAGCTACAAAAAAAATACATTATTTAGTACCTTCTCAACAGCCTGACTCCGTGCATACTAATGATTTTGGACCCTGCCAAACCATAGCAGAAGCGAGTTAAGATGCTACATTTATAGCACTGCTGACATTGATAGTATGTACTACTCCAGATCCATAGGAATTTACAAGTAATGTTCTTACATCTAGCACAGAAATAAGTGAGAATGGTGACTCCTTCAGCATAGCTAGTTGGCAAAGAAAGATATTAGCTAGCTCTGTTAGCATGTATATAAGTTCTGATCCGAAGAATTTTGATTTTGAATTTTGATTAGAAGAATTACGTAGACTGCTTTAGACCACATCAGAAACTGCTGACACACCCCAAAGGTATGGTACCTAAAATATACTAGCTAGCTCTGTTAGCGTGTATATAAGTTCTGATCCGAAGAATTTGGATTTTGAATTTGTATTAAAAGAATTACGTAGACTGCTTTAGACCGGACATTACAACACAGGGTAGAGGAGCATCAAAGGGCCCTCACATCGTACATGCACCCCTTAGCTACACAACATCAGTTGTGGCAGAACATACTATGAAGACTGGTTACAAAATAAAATGGGAGAGTTCAAAGGTTTTCAGAGGTTAATGATCATTACTATCAAAGAAACTACCTACGTAGAAGCTTGGAACATCAGACTACAGAGTCAATCAATGAACAGAGATAATGGATAGCTCCCAGCAACTTATAATAGCCCTATTACAGCTGAGAAAAATCTCACTAAAGCTAGAGGCACCTAGCCACTCAAGAATTATGGAAATGACACCATTATATATGTACGTACAATGGCTGCACTACCTATTATTGGTAACTATTTTTTATAGTGCACCAGCAGTCAATATAACTTGATTGGAGTTGGAGTTGGAACTGCAGCTGCAATATGCAGGAATGGTAACAGCTATAATAATGATTACTTTTATGATCACAAAGTGTAGAAAAAACTTTATTCAAGCTCACACTTTCTCTGAAACTGGAGTAGAATCTGTACCCAGCGCTGTCATAGCTATAGCTATGTGAAATTGCCACTCTTATCCACCACTAGCAGAGATAATAATTACGTATGTTTATTGTGTACATTGTAAATGTAAACACAAGTAATCTACACTAAATCAAGCTTTACTTTCTGTTGATATAAGAACTCTCTAGACTATAGGTAGACAGTCTGCTGGTACTTAGCTAATAGGGCAACCAACTATATTATTGCTAGATATGGCATTTGGGCTCATATTTTGGAGCTCCATGATCCATATGGTTTTAGGCATTCCTACTCTGGACTTCTATTTGCATTCAAAAAAATTTCCAAATGTGGTAAGATTTGAATGCATAAACAATCATGGTGAACCTGACCCCACTGCAAGATTTGAGTTCCGCAATAGTACAAGAGATTTGATTGCACAGCGAGGTACTGATGCTAGTCAAAGCTACGTATCTGACCTACAACATTACCGAAGATTCTGTTATTCAATGCATAATAGGGGAGGAACACTCAAATGATTTTATTTTTACCGGTAAGGTCACTATGAGCTACATATTAGCTATCTTTATAACATCAGGGGCCTCAACTTCAGGAAATGTTTCAACTTGCTGCCACTCAAATTGACAATGACTAATATTATACTTATGGCTTAATTTATAACTGGTTCAGTGGAATAAAATGAGGGATACGTAGGAAACTTGCATAGTATGAATTCTTATCGCCTATGAACTGTGTGGCAAACTGATTGGGAATTTCTACATTTAATAACAAGCCATTAGCTTCTCAAATAGCTAGTAGTGGAGAGTTTGTGTTAGCTTTTTGAACCCTAACATGAAAATCAGTTGTCATAACTGAGAAAGGTATTCCAATGATTATGTCTATAAATAATTATTAAGTGATTTACAACTGTATCGCCTTCTCTGTCTATGGAGTTTGTGTATCTGATTGATATGAGACATTGATATGTATAGCTAATGAAAAATAACTAGTTAAAGTGATAATTTGATCTACATAATGTCTTCCATCAATCCCATAAAACTGCCATAGTTTTTAAACTGTCACTCTAAGACCAGAAGAATATGCAGTTCCTATTCTGTGTACGTATAGTCTATACTATAATTGCATACACAAACTAATGAGCATGTTCGAGGGTAATTGTGCTGCATGTAGCTAGTTAGCTACATATAGTTTTATGATAATATTATTTCATAACTATGCTTGTTACCTTCTCATAGCTATCTTGGAGTGGAGTTTATTTTTATCATAACTCATAACTGTATACCGGTATAATTGTTATGCTGTACATGTCAATAACTATAACCACATGTCTCTAACTTGGAATAAAACAGTGTTTAATTATTCTTCTGCTGCTCTGTTGCCAGTACAATCCAAAAATGTCTCTGGCTTGCATGCTTCAGCCAGCTCTGAAATACCTCATCCCTTAGAGTGGGATTTGCCTACTTGAGTCACATCAAATTCTGAATTTTACTTAGCTACTGTTCTATTCAGCTTGCTTATACATAGCTAGCTATTTAAAACTAGAGCCAGCTAACATAGATAGCTACTATACTAGCACTATATCAGAGAGTACAATATAGCTACTCTCTAAGTATTGGAATGGCACGGATTGCCCCATGCATTGGACTAATACATACACTGAAAGTGTGTACTGCACACTAAATTGTCCCAATACACACACTAAAAGCAAAATAGTGTGCGGATTGGGACAAAATTGTGTGCAGTAAACACTTTCATATTTACAGTGTAATATTTCCAGAATACTTCCCTTCTACAGTCAGCAACTCCTAACTTGAGACAACAATGTGCTAGGACTTAAGTATGAAGAGCAGAAGACAAAGCAGCATCATTTTCTAGCGACTTCTAAAATTGCCGTTACGTACATCTGGTCATTTCTATCAATTTATTTCAGTTTAGCTAGCTATACTACACTACTCAAAATTGACTGTGCTATAATCTTTAACTCAACATGTTCAAAAATAGCATGTCATTTACCAATTTGCTAGCTTCAACCTACTGGCATAGAAGACAGTGGGGCCTACATAGAGAGTACTATCATACTCTCTGATATGAACTATACATACAGCTAGCTATAGCTACAATACATGAACTTTAACATAGATAGCTAGCAGGATCACAGCATCTAGTTGCCTATGATAAAGCATTACATAAAAAAGTGATGAATAAGTAGCTAGCTGCATGAAGGAAAAATATTTATTCTAAATTTAAAAATGGGTTCAAAAAAGTTCAGCAACAATAGAGTGAACTTCAGTCAAGTAATTCCTTACTGATCACCTATATTATTACCAAACTAACTATTTCAACTTCACTCCCTTTATTCTCATCTTGGCCTGTCATGGGAGTGAAGTAGGAATGGCTAGCTCGTAGTTTGGTAATAATTATTGGTGATGGCCCCATTGGGTAAGGGATTACTTGACAGAAGTTCACTCTCTTGTTTGCTGAACTTCTTTGAAGCTACACACAGCCATCCTTTTTTATTTAGAATAACTATATTTTTTCCTATCGTTGCAGCTGTTCCAACTGTATCAAATCAAAATGTGTCCACTGATGCATTCCATAATACATCTGTAATGCTGATGTGTCCCATACCACTGCCTACTGTACGCAGTTCATACACTCTTATATGGGAGCAACTCATGGATTCAACTCCAATACCATTAATGAATGATTCAGACTCAGGAAGATACATACTCTCTCACAACAGCAGAACCCTTTCCATATTAATACACTTTACTGATCAGAGGGTATTTCGATGCATGTTAAACATACAACGGTGCTCTCCAATTAGATGTCAAGAATTTGATGTAGAAGGACCTTTCATGGAAATCAATGTATTGAGTAAGCTGATGATACATGCATGTACGTATGAAATAAATACTAGCTAACAACCTATCATTTCAGAGAGAAGTGAAATAACTACTTTCCCTTCACCCCAGAGAGTAACAAATGGTGACATTGCAATATTTCAGTGCAATGCTAAAGGAAGTAACATCAGTGTGAGATGGAATTTTAATGGATCGTTCTGTGGTCTTGATAGCTGTGAGCAGAATGGAATCTATATAGATAAGACTCAAGACACAAACCTCATGATCAATTCCACATTGGAGATCAGGACTGGTGAGCTGCACTCCATCATAATGGAGAAAATAAACTACACTATTCAGTGCATTGTGGAACAAAATCTGGATTCTTCATCACTTATGATAACAAGGATATTGACTGTGGATCCTCAACAAGTAACTGAATCAGATGTTGGTGAGTAAATAAATTTAATTCTGTTTGGTGGTCATTCATGAAATCATTATTTTAGGAGCCACAACTTCTTTCATTTCATCTTCTGATACAAATGTATCCACAGTGGATACCAATGACAGAGTTAGCTCATCAACTATGAATGTGTCCAGTAGTGCCGGCAGTGAACACTTAAGCTCTTCAATTTTGGCTATCATAATTTCAGTCCCTGTTGTCGTTCTACTATCAGGAATGTTGATTGGAATAATTCTGATCATCTATTGGGCAAAAAGAAAACAAACCAAAAAATTCGACACTGAATTACAAGAGAAAAAGTAACCTTTTAAATGTAGTATCATCAATGAGCAGTGGCGGATTTAGAGTGGTTTCTGTGGTTTCTATTGAAACCCCCTTTGCTCCGCGCTAGCGCACACGATAGATGGCCAGTCTATAGCGTGCACTATTTCAGTACTGAGCATGCTCAGAGTCTTTTCAAAGAGCCTTCAGTCGTCCAGAAACGGTCAGTTTTAGCATAGATACTAGAGCACTCTGTGGATATGAAATGCCCGCGAATACGGATGGTATACGGATATTTCTCAGGACAATCATTGCAGCGCTTGTTAATGTGTAACTAAGAAATCGGGAGATGTAACCAGGCAACCCTCCCAGGGCTGAAGCTAAGTTTGGGCTGCTGGAGCTTCTCATGAGCCTTGATTCAGGTCATTTCAGTGTGAAACTGTGGACAACACAAAAGGTGACTAGTAGCAAAAATATAATTTGTTGTTTTTGCTTAGACCAAGCAGAGGGCCAGAATGAAATGAATGATTTCCTTAGTAACAACTTTGTGTTAGATTTTCTTACACTGGATATCTATTGAGCTTCAATTCTTTATCAAATACTTGGAGAATCTAGTATTGAAGTATAATAAGCTATGGAAAAAGAGTATTGGCACCTTTTCCAAAATTGAGGTCCTCCATTTTGTGTTAGATTAGTTATTGAATGATGCACTTAAACTGTGTGTATTATTGTAGTACACTGGTCAGTGTGCTTGGAGAATGTGGTGATCTTGTTGGCATAACATGCACAACTTCATAAGCACTCTTCCATCTACGACTGATCATCTGTGCACTACCACTTTACCCGATGAACATCAGCAGGTATTAACCACAGGTGCACCAACAATCTCAAGCTGTTCAAAAGATTATATGATGAATGTACTGGTTCATCAATGTATGTGTGTGGTACAGCAACTTTTATTTGATAGAAGATTTTCAAACACCTTCTGGAAGTGCACCTGATGATGATATTGCTGTTTCCTATTGAACACAAGACTGTGGTGGTCTGCTGTTGGACATCTGCCCATTCACCTGGAGCATTATTCTTGCAAATCTCTTAGAATAACATTTTTATAAATTCTTGAATATCTGTCCTTTTTAAGAATTTGTTTGAATAATATCACACTACTATGTATCTATAACCTAGCTACAGTATTATATAATCACTGATGACCATCCTGCTGTTGCAACTTACTTCTAAAGTCTCTTCGCTATGAAAGTCCATATTTTTAATGTAATTTTGATTAGTATTCCGTAAATGGGCGCTGCAATGATTAAACCTCGAGAAAATGAATATCCGGGAGCGTTTCATATCCACGGAGTGCTCGGGTGTCTTTCAAGATCTTGGAACCCTGACAGGAAACCAGTGGCTAAACGATAAGGTTTAATATATTTTTTTACTATGGCAGAATGTTTTGTACAACAAATTACTTATTCCTGTTAATATGGGTGTACACTGGTGCTTATACATCAACACCACTTTAGAGTGGAAATTGCTTTGCCCTAAAGTGAATGTGCTGTTGTATGCATGCTGTGGAGTCATGATTATCAGCAGAAAATTCAAAAACAAACAAACAGATATGATTGTGGTGTGTTTACATGTATTGTGTTTACATGTATGGTAAGGAACTACTTTCACTGTTCATATTGATGATTATGCAGTATGCTCGCTGTCTGGGCTTAGATTTGCCATTCACTTTTCTCAGGTTAGTATTTGCACCCATGTGTCTGTTAATGCATGACTTCATAAACTTTCTTTTCAGGATGATCGACATTACTCAAATAAGAAGCAAAATTATGGAAGAAATAGCACTTCAGAAATTGTTCAATGAAACATTGATCCATGAAACTGAACTTGTTCTGTCAAGCCTGGTCTGTTCCATCTATATCCGAGCAAGAGCTGCGCTGCAGAAGTCTGGTCTGGATTTTTCGCGCATGCGTGGTCTGATGGTCTGGTCTGGTCTGTATTTTAAAGATACCTGAGTGCTCTATTATCTATGGAAAATATACGGAGCGTGACCAAAAACAAACTTTGACCCTCCATATCTCAAAAAGTACTGAAGCGATTCGTACCGGACAACTTGCGTAAAGATAGTGATACCGGGCTATTTTTAAAAATACTATGAAACTATAAATCATTTTCTTGACAGAATTCTGACAAGAAATGATTCTGCGGAATCAAAGAGATTGTCTCCGTGATTTGTGATTTGTCTCCGTGATTTGTGTTGTTCAGAGATTGATTCAGAATTCAAACCTTTTTCACAACTTTTATTTTACATTACTATGAGGGTGAGGGGGGTGAGGGGGGTCACATGAGGCAGCACAGATTCAAATTTAGCGGGAAAGGGTTGAGGTCGTGAACCTTATTCTTCTTGCGTGCCTTCTTTTCCGCTTAATACAAGAAGTTATCCAAGGTACCAGAATCAGTTTTTGATGAAGTTTCCAAAACATATGGTTTCATGACCTATTCAAGTGTTATATCATAAGAAAATCGAAATTTAAATATGTTTTTGAACATCAAATCTAATTTTACACTATAATCTAAAAGAAACTGTCACAGTTAGATTCTCTAGAATATTAGGGTTCTGTTGATATGCTTTTTTTCTGGATTTCTTTGGATCTGGACCTTCGCAGCCAGCAGTATTATCTATCTTTACGTATAAAAAATTGACCCCGCCCACCTTAGCATCCGGTATCACTAATAAAGATAATTTACCCTAGATTTCGAAGAATATGAAACCTGCACGGTAGATGGAGTTAGAAGTACTTTTGCACAAGGTACTAAAATTAAGTCCGAAATCGCTACTATACTCTATATAATGCACACTCTGTGCTGCCGACCATTACCTACTTCATCTAGGCTATAAATAGTATCTTTTGTTACAAGTCTGATCTATGACGGCTTATGCGTTAGCTAGTTTCTGCTGTCTGCAATTCTCCAAGCAGTAGGTATATTTTTACATGCGATAATTCAAAATGAGAATGTGGAGTTTGTAGTACAGACACTGCTAGCTATTGAATGCTTTATAGATTATTCAAAAATAAAATATCTCATCAGTTATCTGCTCAATATCCACAAACCAACACACACATATTGTGTGCGCAGAGGGTTAGCACTTCAGCGCTTTTCATTAATAGCACTGCTCATTTGCACTGCAGATGCTCTCCCCCATATTCTCCTCCCTCAAGCAATCAAATCTCAGCAGCCATTTATAATGTAATGATTAGTTTAGCTAGTTATTCTGATCAGACGGTATTCTACAATAAAGCTTTTATGCTGCAGTCGCTCCTTCGTGGTGGTTATACCCTCGGCCCTCGAGACAACAAAACTTCAGCTACAGGCTGAAGTCCGTATTTTTAACGTAATTTTTAACGTAATTTTAATTAGTATTCCGTAAATGGGCGCTGCAATGGTTAAACCTCAAGAAAATGAACGTTTCATATCCACGGAGTGCTCTATTATCTATCTAGCTAGCTGAAGCTTACCATCTTCATAAACAATTCAAAAAGGGTGTGATTACGGGGAAAGTGGGCGTGGCCAGATAAATTTTTTTCCGCGCGCTTGCTGAAACTCCCTCTAGATCCGCCACTGATGAGGACCTAGCTGCATGGAATCAGCTATACTGTAGGGAGGTGATCTTAATAGGAAAGTGGTCTCTTAAATGGAGGTCGTAATAGCTGCATGTTGTACTTAATAGAGTCCATGATGGTCATTTTTGGATGTCTTGATAACCCTAGGCCTGTTAGCCACTTATTGCACTTATGAATTGTACCTCTACATCATATTACATCTTTTTTTTCAGGTCACTAAATATAAAAAATGAATGTCCACAGCCTAATTATGGTATGAAATAAATAAGATTGTTATAGATTATTTTCTTATAAGAAATGATATTATCTCTAGCAAAGACTACAACATTGGGAGTTGAAACTATTGGACCTTCTGAATTGTATGCCAAAAAATTTCATGACTCAAAATTGCTGATACCTGGTCGTCACATTCAGCTGAATCACACGATTGGTCAAGGTTGTCTATTATTATAAGAGGACTTTACAGTGGAAACTCCAGTAAAGGACACCTCTCAACAAAGTAGTACCTTTGTATCCAAAAGAGGATGACCTCTCTATAAGGTTGTGTCCCAAGTGTGTCCATCATTCAGAGATTCTTAAATTTTGTAGTTGTATAATTAAGTCATGATTATCATGCTCCGGCAGATTATACTCATTTACCTAAGATTCTATTCTCAGATTCTCACTCAAGCCCTATTAATCTACCTATTACTCTCGTATACAGAATAATGGACACACTTGGGACCTAACTTTTTATCCGGTTCTGGATCATCCTCTTTTGGTGGCATAGACTATGAATAGGTACTCCTTTGTTGAGAGATTTTTCACACTTGAGAAACCATCTTATTATGTAGTTAGCTAGCATGGTATTACAGTGGAACCTATTAATAACGGACAATCTGGGGCCACTAAAATTGTCCTTTATAGAGAGGTGTCCTTTATTCAGAGGTCATTTAATATACAAAGTACTATGGTGGGACAGTAACAAGTGTCCTTTACAGAGAGGTGACCTTTATTCAGAGGTCATTTAATACACAAAGTACTATGGTGGGACAGTAACAAGTGTCCTTTATAGAGAGGTGTCCTTTATTCAGAGGTCATTTAATATACAAAGTACTATGGTGGGACAGCAACAAGTGTCCTTTACAGAGAGGTGTCCTTTATTTGGAATGTCCATTACTTGGAGGTTCCACTGTATAGTCTATCTCCACTAGGGCACAGCATCTTGCTGTAAGATATATAGTATGTTGGGGCATGTCAGGTGTGCCCAATTCAATAGGTATGAGTCCTTTCCCTTGATTCATTGGTCTATTATATCACACATTGTAACGTAGTACATGTAATTAATAACTGTAAACTATAATCAATTGAGACCAAAACAAGAGACTAAATTGACAAAGACTAAAAATTAATGAGAAGCTTAAATACATTCAAGAAAACCACAAGCAGATTAATATGATTGTCAATACAGTTAAAAATATTCCACACACATGCACTTAATTGAGCTGCAGAGGAATTTTTGACTTCAAAACTCAATAGGTATGTACGTAGGCTGAAGAGTGACATTTCTAGTGAGCCCTAATGTTGAGAACCCAAGTTCAACCAACTCCTGTCTGACCTACATAAGATCCAAGAATCCCCATGATTCTTAAATTCCAGAGCACACAATCTGCAGGAGCTTACAGAACTGCATTATCTATAATTGTACCAGTATTTTACTCTCTATTAAATTCACAGGTGAATTTGGATTAGTATATAAAAGTTATCTCACAGGCTGGCAAGGAAGGACTACAGCAGAAGTTGTAGCTGTCAAGACTCTAAAAAGTAACACAACTGCATTGCTGTATCTGTCATTATGACAATCTATTCCTATTTCCTATAAAGATTGGTAAAATAATTGTGATGATGAGCTACGTATAAAATAATATAATACAGTACCCTACTAGCTAGCTAGCTTTGTATACACTTAACCCCCCCCAAAAGAAAAAAAAATAGAACAATTACCATTCTTCCATACCAATAATCAAATCATGATATTCCACAATTTTACAGGTTTTTTTTCCGCAAAAAATATTGAAGACCTGATAGCAGAAAGTGAAAGAATGAAGAGATTCAACCACCAAAATGTTATGGGTTTAATTGGAGTTTGTATTGATGTAGGAGAAAGGCCATTTATTGTTATGCCTTTTATGGCAAATGGCTCTCTCCTGACTTATTTGAAGAAGAATAGATCTCAATTCACAATAGCAGAAGATGCTGGAGAAAAAATGGTAATAAAAGTCAGCTACTATATTATTATAGCTAGTTATTATTTTTTCTTTGTTATTATAAGATCGAAGATGCCCAAAGAAAGTTGCTCTCAATGTGCCTTCAAGTTTCAAAGGGAATGAATTATCTTGCCAAACACAAGTTTGTGCATAGAGACCTAGCAGCCCGCAATTGCATGTACGTACGAATTTAAATAATAACCAATGTTGAGCAAATGAAATATTGTATACATGATTGTAGTCATTAATTTTAATTACAGTTTTGAATTAGCTAAGATTACATACGTATACTAATAATAAAAACAGATCTTGTAGCTAGCTATTTGTTAGAGCATAGTTTTAGCAAATTTATTGGCTGATACGTATGTATAAGAGATCAGTTATTAATAATATAGCCCTTATAGTTAGCTAGACTTTGTAGCAAAATTAAGGGTGGTGGCACATAGCTAGCAATGCACGCGTGCTAACAATTAAATATTAGTAACTCCAAAATTACTATAGCTATGGATTTCAAATTGCAAAGAGTTATAAGATCACTAATACACACATTAAAAATGAAGGAAAAAGTTAATTATTACAGGTGCTATGAGTCTTTTTACTCTTTAGAGATAAAAAGCATTACTTCTCACCGACAGCTGGAATTAAGTGGCTGATTCTTGGCCTAAAGCTTCTTAGTAGCCCTCTCTACAAAATTACAGAAGGATTGGTTGGTATCTACTTTACCTTTTGACTTCCCTAAAGTGAGTATTTTAAGTTCCTGGGCTAAATCAATAAGTAAAATAGACATCAACAAACCCTTTTGTAATTTTTTGGAGAGTGGTACTAGAAAGCTACAAATCAAAAATCAGCCAGTGAAGTTTGGTGGTTGGTGAGAAGTAATGCTTTTTAGTTTGAATTCAAAAACTGTTCATAGCACCTGTAGGATTTGACCTTGCTTCTTCTTCTTTTGTGTGTGTAGTATAGGCTGCTTTATAGCCATGTGCAGTTAAAGTCTATAGTGCTAGTAGTTTTGGAGATACATGTGTGGGTGGGATGTGCTACCACCCTTAATTGTATAAGATAGTCAGTCATTCATATTTAGAAAATCTCATCCAGGATAGATGATAAGTTTGTGATCAAGGTGGGAGATTTTGGCCTCTCTGAAGAAGTATACTTGACCAATTACTTCAGACAAGGGGAAGGAGCTTCAGTAAAGCTTCCAGTCAAATGGATGGCCTTGGAAAGTCTTCTTGATGGGATCTTCTCTGAAAAAACAGATGTAGTAAGTATAGCTATAGACAGTATCACTATGATATCAGTGAAATTTTGTCACTAGAACTTAATTAAGCTGGTGAAATCATACATTCCCATGCTAGCTATAATAGCTATAGCTAATGAGCATGTTATTTTTACTCGATATCTTGTCATTCAAACCTAATGGGAGTCAAGGTGTCTAGGGAATTTAAAAAACTGTCCAATCATGTTAGTGTTAGAAGTGTAGTTTAATAATTAAAAGAAAAAAAGTTATTGTACATTGCCTTAGAAAAATTATATGGCAATAAATACCTGAATCTATAGGCCTGTAGCTATTACGTATCAGCTGAGTCTGCTATCTAGTAACGTTAATGTATAGGTTGTTACTCAACCATGAAGGCTGTATGGTTTATATAGCTAGCTCAGTGGTGGATTTGTTCAGCGCTAGCATGCATGATAGCTGGCTAGTCTGGATCTAAAGCCCAGAAACTGTAGCTACGTAGCTACAACTCAGTTTAACTATAGAGACTTGTGCCTAAGAAATCAAAGCATGATAGCTAGCAATATTGTACAGGTAGCTAGAAGAAGCTTACAATAATAAGGCAAAAGTTGGTGTGGTTAGGCAAATTTTTTCTGTGCGCTTGCACGCAGGTAGCTGAAACTCCCTTAAATTTTTCTAGATCTGCCACTATAGCTAGAGCCCGAGGGTGAGAGCAATGTAAACCATACACCTTGCAGTTGTGGTATAACTTATTTATAGGGCATTATTGTTTAAACAGGGCGCATGATATTAATGTCACCCTCCTGGGTTGTATCAATATCACATCACCATGTGGTTACCTGTACTAGAATTACAACCAAGTAACAGTGCTTTGATCTTAACCACCAGTAGGCTATAAAGAATAATATTATGATCATGAGCATGAGGGTAGGCTGGCCAGTAGGCATGGGGCTAAAATGATATTCTGCAGTGCTCCCCCAGCAGACCCATTATTCTTTTTATAGAACTCAACTAGCTATATAATATCAAAATGTCATGAAAGAGTACTTTTTGAATTATGTGTAGCATTAAAGATGTGCAATTTTCTTGCTGATCCTCAAAAGGATGCATGCTTTTAAAATAATTTAGAATGCATGCACACGCCCTGCAGTATCAATTTTGTGCCAAGTCAAGATGCCAGCACTTGATAATCAGACAAGGGCTAGGGAGGAGTGCGGTTAGCTATAGTAGCTATAATAATGACTGCAGCCCTATTATTCTGTTTTTAGCCTATTATGCTGGGATTCCAGTGAGGCCCTATTATTCCCAATATTATGCTAGCATGCCTACTGGCCAGCTACGTACGTATGAATACAAAAACTAGCTGTATGTCTTCACAACATATTATGGAGGAATCCATACTTTGTGCAACCATCATGGACTTAATGAAATGCACACTTAGAATTAAATATTGGCATAATTAAATCACAGTGGTCCTTTGGAGTAACTTGTTGGGAGATATTCAGCCTTGGTCATACCCCCTACCCTACTGTTGATCCATTTTCCCTGGTTAAATATCTTCAAAATGGAGGGAGACTGGAGAAGCCCAACAATGCAGGTTGCAGTCATCAAGTGTAAGTTTTGTGTGTGCATGCAATCATGCATTATACTATAGATCTATGTGCACTTCAACAGAGACCTAGTTAGAAATATAGATTGTCCGGCATACATATCTATACATAATTATTGTTACACAAAACTTTTAAGGTGTCAAGCATGAAATTGTGGTTGATGTATACCTATATATACTACGTAGGTATGACTTGGTCTCTCAGTGCTGGGAAGAATCACCTGAAAAACGACCTTGCTTTGAAGACTTGGTAAAGGAAATAAACATACTACTTGAAGAAGTAGCCGGATACCTCGAATTCTCAGCATTTTCTGGTAATGGTCCGACTGCATAACTTTAGCCAGCAGGAGTGCATTATACAAACAGTTAAAGTTGCTGTTGCTTATAGGGTGTCCATTCCATACACATCAGCTATTTTGAGTGTCTTATAGCTACAGCTAGCTATATCATTCATTACGTATAATGTATCTTGCATGCTTGAATTATAACTTTTAAATTTTAACTTGCTAGCTATCATAGCTAGCTACCACCTTCCTTTGCTGCTGTGTTGATATATGTAGCTAAATAACTATAGTTTGTGGCTGATTCCATGGCTCTCAGCTTCACTACCTACGTTACCACTAGGCAAAGCTTGGATGTTTCTGCAGGGTAGCAATAGCTGGGATCAAAGGGAGATGACTGTAATTATCATCTCAATTTTTATTTGATCTTCTATACCCCCTAACATGCTTGGCCATTCTGAACATTTTGAGCCCCTAAGAAAACCTGTAGCTATAGCTATAGCTAGCTATGATGATCAGGGGTGGATCCAAGGGAGGGGCATTGCATGGGGGCAAAGTAAGTTGCGGTAGCTTAACTAGCTAGCCTCGGCATAAAGCATGCATTAAAGTGGGCATTTCTAATTAAAAGTGGGTGCAGTTTTCCATATGAGCTCATTGCCAGGTCCTCTACTACATGCAGTTAAAGAAGCCAAAAACTGCCTTTTTGTATGTGAGATGGCGTTTAGCTAATAGAGATGGAATAAGCATAATGGATACTGGCTGGCTTTGAATACGAGCTAGAGTGAGGCCAAGGATTGTGGCAGTATGCCAGGAAAACCACACACCTTATTTCTCATCAGCTAGCTACATTTCAAATTTTGATGAGGGAGGGAGGTCATTATCGAAATATTTATATAAAAAGAGAGGAATAAACACAAAAATTATGGCAGTCATTTTCGTTTGTGGTTTTTTTCTTTCACACTAGCTATACATGAAGAACATTGAGGGCAATAGCTACACTGAAAAAACCTATTAACTCATTGAAGTAGAAATAACCAGGATTGAAAAGATTGTTTTTACGTATTTAGAGTTAATTTAATTTGATTGGGTTGATTTACACTATTAGGTTGTAATAACCCCACATCTTAGTATAGTCTTAGTTACTTTACCTCTAAATGGTGTTTAACAACCAAAGCATAGTTTATTTCTACTGCTTTATAATTATGTAACCTTGTTATCTATACTAGCTTTCTTTTTAGGGCTATAGGGTCCCATGGACAGACCAGTCATTATGTACATGACCCTCATAAATGAATTATTGAGATAGCAAACAATTTAAATACAATGGTGCTTTGCAGTCGTTACGCCACCGTACAAAATTAATAACGCAACAGGAAGTTGTGGTTTAGCAAACCACAGAGCTAAAGAAAATAGGGGGAAAATGTCAGTTTTTCTATACACTATAAGTCCAGTTTTGTGAAGACCTGGGCTTACAAACAACATACACAAGTAGGTAAGTACCTGAACTAAATAATGCTTTTTGTTGCATACCTACAGGTACAACCAGACTTGATTTATTCTCGCTGACATTGGTGCATCCTGATTTTGCTGCTCCCGAGTCATCCTAAACATCGCTACCGAGTGGCATTCCTGATCATCCAAAATGACTGAAATTTATAAGACTTGTACACTAAAGATGGTTTAATATTTAATCGAAGTCTCATTCATTTTGAAAAAGTTTTAACATCATTAACTTGCTATGAAAATACTGAATTTGAAGAGCCCGCGGTTCACAATTGCACAGGCGCAGTAAGTAGCAGCATGGTCATGAAGCCATACTAGACATTGCTATTGAACCACTGGTGTGCATATAAACAAAAATTACATTAGTAGTATGAGTGTAATAACATTGCTTGTCACAGATTATCAAGAGAATGGCCTCAAAGAATCTTCGAAGGAATCTTCTCCCTGCACTTTCAGCTTCAATGGATATTTCCTCTGATACAGGTATGTGTGTGGGTCAATAAAACAACAACATATTATATCTACCCGTATCAAACTTCGCACGATAAAGCGCGTGATAATGCGTTAATTCGCTGTCAAAATGGACGCGTAGTAACGTCATCTCACGTAAAAAATCGCGGATTACGCGTTATTATGGCCACGTAAATTCGCGTAAGAGCCGTTTAGCGCACATTAACGCGCAGTGCACGTTAGCGCATTTTCGCGAAGTTTAGTCCAATAATTTGGTGAAAGAAATATTTTTGGCGCTCGTGGTAAAGCGATTAGCCAAGGCCATATCAACAAAAATAAAATCCACTAAAAAAAATGTAAAGTCACTGCGTGAACGCGTACGGATTTCCGCGATTTCGCACGTTTTTGCGTTGATGCATTGCGCGTATTCTGTAGCGCGATAAAAGGAGTTGAAAGGAGTTGATACGCGTAATAACGCGATTATCGTTAGATTGTGCGCTATTTCGCGCTAAGTTCTACACGGGTATTATCAATAATAGATATAGTAGCAGTACCTGAACAGCATGGGAAGAGGAATCCTCGGTCTCGGCAAGTTTTCTCGGATGTTCACAAGGGCCGTCCTTGTACCAGCTGCATTCTATGTAAGGAAAAAAACATTACAATACACTCATCCAATAAAATGGAAGAATGCAGCTCTTCTCAAATTTTTATAAGCTATTGAGCCTAACTTGAACATCCCTAGTTTGAGTAGTGGGCACAAAAATGCTAACATTATGGAATATGATTTGCATCCTAACACAATCAGCTAAAGAAAGGAAAAAGAAGCAGCATCCACAAGTTTATGAAAATAACACCAAGAATCTTAGGCGTCTCTTCATTTTACACCAGCTAGTGTTTTGTCTTGACAACACCAGATCAATGCCATTCCACATACTGACAGCAGATCTAATAGACTGTCATGGTGGAAGCTCAGAGTTAATTAAAGTCCTTAACCGATTGGGTATATGTGTGAGTTTCGACACACTACTACGCCATATCCAGGGAACAGTACAGCACCTGAACAAGCATGGACTACTACATGGTATGAATTCTAACCTGATAACAGTGTTTACCATGGACAATATAGACTTCATGCATAGTTATGCTCAGGTTTTCAGTGGGAACCAGCAACTTAGCTGGCATGGTACAACTGTACAGGCTATTCAGTGCAAGCCATCACTTGATGTATCCAGTTCCAATAAAGGAGTAGCATCAGGTAGAAGGCGGTTGCATGCACTGCTATCCCCTATGAATTCACCTGATAAGGTTACACGATCACCCCTCCAGAAACGAAGCAGAGCTAGAACTGGTACTGAACTTCCTCAACTTCCTCAACTGCCACTGATACTAGTGGCTATGACTTCACTCTCTCCACTAGCACATACAGACCTGACCCATTTTCTTTATCTATTGAGACTTTTAGAGTTACCATTACAGAAAACAGCAAAGTTCATGAACATGGCCCATACTACCAGCTACTGCCTTCTTCAAAATGGCATCAAGGGTGACAAGCAGCTGATTGGCTTCCAACTTTTCATTTCAATTGCTACTAAAGCACCTAAGCCTGAAGTAGGGAGTGTAAAGTACATACAGGTGCTTGATGAAGTAGCTGATAGCAAAGATACAATTTTGCATGTGATTAGTGAGCTTCATGCAGAATACATCTGCAAACATAATCACAAATACCTGGTACTCGAAGGAGATGCCAAAACATACGAAACTATCCAAGCAATCAAATACGAGTATGGGCAGGATCTTCACTGGTTGATACCATATCCAGGTGACTGGCACCTGTTGAAGAACTACCAGCTTTGCCTAATGAAGCCTTTCTTTGAGGCAGGATTGAAGGACTTAGCAGTGACTAGCGGCTACCCCTCTCAATCAATACAAAATTGCTTGCAATTCAAGAAAAAATCAATTCAAGTGAAAATTAAGCACTTACTGAGACACCAATAATTCTAGTTCACGTTTCAATGCAGCTACATCTGAAGCTGATGGGAGGAGTACTGTAGTATCTGGTGTTACATAAGATGGAGGAGTATCGGAGCAAGCAGTGAAATTAACACGGTCTAGAACAGCAAAACCATGAAAATGATGGAGGGACTGTCCCTTATGGTCCTGACGCTGAAATGATGGCTTGATGTTCTTATCAACGTTATCGCCAACAAACTTATATCCAAACCAAGTTCTACTCTCCTTTTCAGTTGCTGAATCTGTGTCTTCTCAGGCTAGAAAATAATAATAATTTTTATTATTCTTATGCTTTGTATAGCTACTCACATTTTCATCCATCGTAATCTCAGTTTCACATTCACTATCAGTCACATCAGCTTCATCATCATCACTGCTGTGGTCGTGTGAAACATCATCCATACTGATTGTGGAAATGGGACTGTATGGTGGGTGATCAATGTCCTCTTCATCTGAGTCGCCAGCTAAAACAAATGGTTGATTATGTGATGTCACAGTGGAGTTAGAAGTGTTTGCCTGTATATAGAGCCAGCATAAACGATTTTGAATCAGTGAGTTCATGTAGATTACACATAATAGTTTACCATATGTTTCTTTACAAACTTTGACTTGTTCCACTGACGATATCCATTGTTCTCTGATGTGATATGCACACATTGAGAGGCTGTAAATTTGTAAATACCTGCATGTGTGATAACTAAAGTGTCTGATGATAGCTATGGTTATTACTAAACTAACCTGCTTGGCACAACCATTGCCATACATCATCACAGACACTGCCCTTTGGACCAGTCCCATATGCTGATGGCGTGCTTTCAAAAGCTGTGATGCCAAAAAGTAAAGTAGCGGCTTTTTTTCTACTGGGTTCTTAACCAGCTGTTTCAGTAGATTCATGAGGGTGGGAATGTTCTTCATAAGTTCTAAAAAAACTGTGTCCCAGTGATACTGTTTTATGGCTTCAACAGTGTCCCTCAATATAGAGTCGTGGTTTTTTCCACTGATACTCCTCATCTCCTTCTTGATTTTCCCTGCTATGCTAGTGATGATGGAGCTACACATACGTGGAGAATTCACTGCATCAGATGACATAGATCGATAACTCTTTTGAACTATCTTTTTCACTTATCTCTTTCGTGATGGAGTGTGAATATTATAAGTCTGAGTGCCAGATTTGTATGGTATTGCAACCTAAAATAACACACATGATAAGCATGTAACAGTAATAATAATGGCTAACTGACTTGAATGTGCGGGGATGATTCCTGTTCAGAACCCGATACTTTCTTTTGCAGTTTAGTTAAATCAATTATTATTTTCTCACAATTCATGCACAGAAAAGCATCAGTATCTCTGATTGTTGTGAAATTACTGAGACCTGCCAGTTCCTGTAGTTTCTCAAAAACCAATGCACAACTTGGACCATGGAGCCGCTTTCTCCTCCTATGATCTTTTGTTACAGATTCTCTGCACAAACAACATAGACAGCTGGCCATCTTGCACGAAGTATTAATCGACCGTGCATTATTAATTGAACCGCTACCGTGACGTAGAGTGACGTTAAAAAATTCTCACGTGATTTCTGCGCATGTCCGCCACGATTTTTGTGGCATAGTACAAACAAAACGTCCAATGCAGTTTGGCCAGACTCTTTCTTTCCCCCGCCCCCAAGAAAAAGGAAAGAATCGAGTCTGGCCCGCGAGATTAATCACTATGCTATTCAAACAATTCATACTGTTAACTTTCTCGTAGCTACAATAAATTCAGTGTGCACAAAATCCTGGTACTAGCTATAGTTGTGTTCTTCACTTTTTAGCAAAAGGATACACCTACTTCTACTGAGAATATTCAGCCTCCTTCTGTTAGTACTCCAATTTGAACCACGACCAACTCTGAAGATAATATGTCTCCATCAGTGAGTTCGAGCTCAAATCTATCGGGTGTTGAAATCCCTTTGCACTGGCGTCCAGAAACACAATATTGTATTGATGGGAAATGCCTTAGTGCTGAAGCACGGAATGATATCGTCCATACTATTGTCACTTTATTAATTGCAAAGGTTGGACCATGTCCATCATGAGCCAATTGTCAGCAGCAAGCTTATTTTACAATACCCCTTTATGAAGGATGATATTGGAGTTGAATATATGAGTTATTCTCACTAATTTTTCTTGTTTGATATAATACTTAGACTTCATGGGTTGAGAAAATGCTAGAACGTGTCAGGAATCTAACTAAAGCCGATCGTAAGAAGAATAAAGATTTTAACCCAAGTGACATACCTACTACTCTCAAGCATCAGAAGTCATCTAGTAAAGATCAGCTCTTACATCGCTACCCAATTAAGTTCCATGGCAGTGATATCGAAGATCCAGCATCTGTCACTAAGCATATAGCAGCTATCGAAGCAGAGATGAAAAAAGCCAAGCCAAGGGAGAGTTTAATCTTACCACTTATGAAAAAAACATTTCATAACCGATGGGAATATATACAACATGAAGCAAATAGTGCTAGAGATATAATAGAGAAGTTTCCTGCACTGAAGTTTTCTGCTGTTGTAAGTTATTTCTTTCATACATTGGATGTATACCTATGTCTGTGATCTCTTATAAGAGCCCACCAAATTTGAAAGGAATTTTATTAAGATAGAACAGGATGTTGGTCTCATAATTGGTCTTATAAAATCAGTTTTTTTTCTTGTGAGTGCATGCATGAAGTATATTACAGGTATAGTAACCTATGGTGAAAAATCTACAAAAAAGGAATCAGTAGATGTCATTCGTAATATGGATAATACAGGTAACTTTAGCTATATTAATACCATGTCATACTTATTGAATGCCTGTAGTTATTATTATAGATGAAGTAAGTCTGCATTGAAACTCTTGCATTGCACTTGTCCTTGAAGTCTGTGAAGAACTCCTTATGCTATATTTACAGCGAATATGAGGTAACTATAATCCGCTCTCTAATAACAGGGTTTCATCTAGGATTTTTTGTTTGGGGGGAAGAACTCCTTGGAATCCTTGACCACACCCACTTTTATAGGTACTGCATGTTATTAATTTATTCTGTACTACTTTTAATGGCAGCTAAGAATAATCTGATGAAGAAACTGAATTCAGAAGATTTAGTTCAGTATTGGAAGGAGAAAAAAACTCTAAAACTAATGATATAACATGTATGGCTGCTAATTGTAACTAGCTAAGTATTTACTTGGGGGGGGGGGAAGATGTCGGGTTTGGGGGGGAAGCTTCCCCCCTGCACCCCCCAGTAGATGAAACCCTGAATAATGTTTTTTTATAGCTACACTGCAAAACTAAGTCCTCATGTCCACTCCCTTCTAAATCAAGGTCTGTTTGTCACACTACCCTTTCCAAATACTACTTTCAGAGCATACTCATTTCTTCCCTCCCCTTTGCTAACCTTCCTGATTGTCTCCCACTTTGACCACTTCCATGTGATTGGACATTGACAAGAAGTAGTAGCTATATGTACACACTTGACAGGTCTACTGATCTTGCTCTACTGCATGGTTTCTCCCTTGTAGTTGTGATAATTATAAGAAAGCAGCCCATCTTGATTGGAGTGTTGACTTTTGGAAAATAAAATTTAATTAGCTAGCTACATGTTGGTGGGCTGTTTTCATATCTTATCACACCCAACAAAGGAAGTAGTTCAGGATCTTTAACTTAATGATTTCAGCATTCAATGATAGTCAAAGAAACTTGTGTTGAGCTCCCTAAATGCACTGCCCGTTGGATTGCAGCTTTTGGCTCACAGTACTTTATTATAGTTGAACAGTTTGTTGTATGTGAAGTATCATCATTTGTGCAAGCTCTTTTTTTGATGTTCAGTTGCTATTATGTGTTTAATCTAGAGTATCCCAAACATGTTCGGAATGTGATGCTTTTCTTCCAGGATTACATATTTTGTCACCCTGACTCTGAGAGTCGACCAGCTAATTATATGGCTATTTCAAGTGATATCAAACGGAACTTATAATGCTGTCATTATGTTATTGTAATCATATTCGTATTCTTGAAAGATAAAATAACTTGATCTGTGGTAAAATAACTAGATCTTGGGGGATTTTGTTGAAGTGTAAAGTAACTCTAAGGATTTAGAATGGAAATTTTACCATACTCATCACTAGTAGATACAGCTCTATTAATAGGTATAATTAACCTATGTTATGGTTGATAGCTACAACCATGCAATGAGTAGGTGAAATAACTTTCCAAGAGTTATAATACCAAGTATAAAAAATAGTTGCAATAACCCACAGTTTTTGAGATTAAATATACCAAAGATATGGGTTATCTGATTACGGGTAAAGCAACCCAAAAAATTGGGTATTTTTAACCCATTTGTTTTTACAGTGTACTCATCACTGGTCTTCAATATCTTCTTCCTCTGCACAGTACGTAGATACAAATTGGTGCATGCATAACCAGCAGAGAAATATAATTTCTCAATAGGGTTGGAACAACTGTGCTCTCTGATATAGCTAAACACATGAGATCTTCATCATAGGTGCAAGCTATGTCATCAAGAAAGGACTGAATTTCAGTTTTGTCGATATCTTGAGTAGAAAGTTCAAGTTACGTTTGGAATATACGCACGCACAAGAGTCTCCAGTCTGTTTTAGCAAGTGAGGGTTTCAGATGTTTTCTTCTTGACAACTACCAAGAAAAAGTAGCATGCTTCTGTAAAAATAGGTGAAGATGATTTGCGCTTCCTGTGTTTGCTCCATTCAGGAACAAGCACACTTCAGTTCATCAATAGTAGTTAATCCTGGCATAGATTGTATAGACTACATACGTAACCAGGATTGGAAACGAAATATAAACTGCCCGGCCACTCCTTATTGCGCATGACCACATTAATTAATACAATAAGAAAAAAGACAATAAGTGCATCCATTAGGTTCTTCTTCACCTCTGCGCCTTCTTGTTCTCTGCCTCTCTATTAGTCGATCATCCCTGAGGAATATAATCCATACAATCTATGATCCTAGATCCGTCGAATTGCCAATGCACCGGAAGTCCATTGCCGTAATATCCCGAGAATACAAACAGTATCCGGAAAATTACTGCAACTCAGCATAAAGAATGGCAGATGTTTTAGTTTGAGTTAAGGCTCTATACAAAAGATGGTAAATGTGCATCGAAAGAATTCAAGAAGGTAATGATGTATGCTTATGAAGTAGCTAGTTGTAGTATCATTAGACTTCCTGAAGCTGAGAATGCACCTAGTCCAAGTCAGTGGTCAAATTTCATTTCTCCATGAATTAGGAATTTTATTTTTTGTGAATTGATAGTGCTAAGATGTATCATTCCTGCCTGCAAATTTTGTTTTGTTCTGAGAATTTTCTTGTGTATTTAATGTGATGCAAATTCCAAGTTTTTTTTCCACAAAATTACTTCCAATAGTGTCATTTCATTGCAAGACCCCAAGAAGACATTTCCCCCCATGGAAAGAGTACTACAACATTTGATCTTTCCTGAGCCTAGATTCATGTGATATATTTCTACAGACTCAACTATTTTGGTGAACAGCTGACGTATATTAACACAGTATGGCAGCAAAGAAATCAGAAATTGTGTTTGATCATGCATGCACATGCTTTATTTGATTTTTGATATAAGATAATATTATACCATGAACATCTATTGAGTCAATGAGTCAATGCATGTCTTGTTGCAACGTTGGCGTGCTGGTTACTCTCCACTTATGGCTATCATGACTTCTGAAAACATTACATATGAAATCTTAACAACTTCCTCTTGATAAATAATACTTTACTAGACCTCTTAAAATTAATTCTCAGTGCATGAAATCATGGCTGATAAAAATACTAATTGCCATTTCTCCTCTTACACGTAAAAATTATGCCCATTACGTCACTTCCGGTTTATTAAAAATTGACTGTGGCGCCTAGATGTAAGCATAGATATAAGAGGTTTACGGGATTGGAAACGGATCACGTGCTCTCGTTAGCAACTAACAACCGAGGCGCGTTGACAGCTGAATGACGTAGCACTTTTGTCAAAGTTGCTGTTCTGACAAGATCCGTGAGGTAAGACTTATGCCAATGATACTATAATACACTAGGGCATAGATTTACTGTATGAAATAAATTTTAGCTCAGATTTTCAAGTTTATTCCTACAAATACTACTGTAGTGGTTAATGGGACTGTAATCCCTCTCACGCTTGATGGAATCAATTGCTGTTGCCCATTTTCTGATCAAAAGGCATGTAAACTTTAGCTACATGGAATAGTAATGTTGGTTTTTGTATTAGCTGACATATATTGTCTCTAGCATTTGCAAGTGGTGTTAAAACTGTAATCCCTCTCCCAAGAAATAGATTAACAATATTGCAACTGTATTAGTTATTTCAGGGAAAGGATAGAACAGTAAATGGAATTGGTGCATTCGTTTTCTATACAATAGTCATCCTATGGAGATGGCAAGCTTACTATATTTCCCCCCTAATATCCATAGGGTCCACAGGACAGCTGACTGAGCCGAATTCTTGAGATGGATAGTGTCAAAATCCAACAGCCAAAAGCTGGAAGTATTGCAATAATGCTGATGAGGGAGAACTGAGCAGAAACTGGCGGATAACTTTGGGGCAAAATTATCTAGCTATAATAATAATGAATTTATGTCTAATTTTAATACCAAAAGTCATTCTGGCCTTTCTTTCAAATCAATCACATAAAATTAATGTATAATGAGCAATGATAGGTACTCATAGTTATAATTACAAGGAAAAAAGTTATGAATAATTAATAACTTCCTTCCTCAGACTCTCCAACTTCAACTCTCTGACTCTTCACTTCTTCAATACCTTCCCCTTAGCTTCACTTTAACTGCCTTGAAAGGAGTGAATATTGATCTCCTTTCACGGCCATTAATATAATTAATGCTGCATGCGCGTGCGCATCTGTCAACGCGCCTCGGTTGTGCAGTTCATTGGGCGTTTCCAATCCCGTAAAACCTCTTATATCTATGATGTAAGCGCCTGGCGCATGGCGCGGCCTGCTAGTCGTTACGAGCATGCGCAATGTTTTCCTATTAGCGCGACCTCGTAGCCAGTCCACGTGTACGTGTGAATTGAAAAGATGGCGGTGTAGGTGCAATTACGTTTCTAGCTGGGAAGTGAGGTCAGTAAATGAATGTGGGTTATCTATCTCGAGTTGGTCAGGTTATGGTGATGGATCTTGTGCCAGATGAGGCTAGGATCTATCCATTAGGGCTGCCCACTCTTTAGCACTTGGCTCATCACCATAGCCATAGAAAAGTATCAAGTTATAATGTCACAAGGATTTTAAACTACTGCATTGGTACATTATCCTCACTAGGCAGTAGTTGTGGGGCCTCTTTATTGTTGTAAAGGCTTATGGTTTGATCATTAGGGTTGACCTCTGATAAGTAGGCTTGAGCCATTTGTGCTGAGAATAGTGATTCTCTTTTTATACATATTATTCCCTTGAATAATTCTATTATTCATCAAAGGAAAGCTATTATAATCATCTGTTATATTGTATCATTAATGAGGTTTCAACAAGTCTTACAATGCAAGATTTGCTGTTCATGATTAACATTTGGTGTTTTTTTTTAACCTAAAAGTCATGATAAATCCCAACATGTTTTGACAGCCACATCTTCAGGGCTGAAAAATAAAATCAAAATACTCGAAGAGTATAAGTTAGTCTTTTAAAAGACTGGATGCCTCGGCACGTAGTAAACTTTTAATTATCATTTGATTATCACTGATTTATTTTTGCAGGTACATAAACTTCTGTTTTTGCTATGTAAGGGGTTTCTTGCAGGCTCTCTTGCTAAGCTTTGTACCCTCTGCTCTTGCTATTTATGGCCTTCATGTTGGTTTTCTTGCTTACTTTCTGTTATTATAACATGCCTGGTCTTGCAGCTTGGCTCTCTTTCACTCAGAGTCTTAACTTGACTTTGTAACTTCTGTAACTGTAACTGTAACTTTGTAACTGTAAAGTCTGGGACGGCAGAAACTGAAATACCAGCACTAGCAATCATCATTGACATTGTCACTATAATCTTTTTGCTGACTAAGCAATAAGTATTGTTGCGTCAATGCAACGTGGTTTGGATCTGTGATGTCGAAGCTTCTTCATCTTTAGTCTAAGTTCCATAAGTTCCGGATTTTAATTATTGTGGCAATTCAATCACTGTAATGCGTGGTAGCTACCTTTTGGAGAATGCTTAATTAATTTCAATATGTTAGAAACCATAGAGAGAAAAGATCAGAACATGGCTTTCTCACTGGTTGTAGCTGCTGCTTGTCTGTATAATGATAATAAATAAAATTATTACACTAAAACTTACATTTCTTTGCATCCATTTTCTTCTATTTCCTCTTCAAATAAACCTTCACTCTCTCAGTATCACTACTTGACTCCGTCTCCAGTGCTAGTGGCTATTTATTCCGCCATTGAAACCCGTAATTTACTATTGTATCCGTGCACGTAGTCCATGACCACACGTTACAGTGATTGAATTGCCACAATGATTAAAATCCGGAAACGTTTCACATCCATACGGAGTATCTATATTATCTATGGTATTACTATGATGCACACTTTTTTCGAAGATGGCACGGAATTGAAGGATTTCTTTTTATTTTTAAATGAATAACTTTTCAGCTGCTGTGTGTTCGTAGCTGTTTGAACTGTGGTAAGTGTGCTAGCTCCTAGATCAAGGCATGATGTGCATTATATGGAGTATAGGCCTATAATACACACTTTTTTCAGAATTGAAGAATTTCACTTTTTTTAAATCAATAACTTTTCAGCTGCTGTGTGCTCGTAGCTGTTTGAACTGTGGTAAGTGCGCTAGCTCCTAGATCAAGGCGTGACAGACAGACAGAAAAAATGATTACTATAACCCTTGCGCATGCACTGAGGGTTAATGAGTGCATAATATTTCTTCTAATAAAAAGGTTAAGTAAGGATGGCCTAAAATCTAGGCTGTGTGGTGTACATGAAAACAAAGTGTTTGTTTTCATAATTATGAGGCTGCAGTACATATTAATAAGTGAAGGGGGAAAAATTTATGCTAAATGAAAAGGCCATGTATGGTATGTCTGTACTGGTTTTAAAAGACTAGAAATGCCTCGGCACGACTTCAGTATAATCCGCACTGAGCAACATGACTTATTGTAGTAAGGTTGGTATTTACACAGCTAGTATTCTTTCAAACTGTCATTTTGAATGGTTATTCTCGTGCATAGCTTGATTGAAGTATGTGTTCTGGATTCTCTCATTGTTTGGAAGCCTCAAAGTCTTAGTTCTGAGATTCTGGCTCTCTCTTTGGCACTTAAAACGATCACTAGTTCATGTACACTGCAATCTCTTTTGTTTTTGTTCATTGCTGTCTTTTAGTCAGTTCTCTGCATGTCATAATGGGCTTGGTTTGTTGGCAAAGATGGCCAAGAAGCATCAGCACTCTCTTCACGGTGTAGAGTTACTGTGTTCTGTCTGTTTGTCCTTGTAATAGCACGCATGATGATGCGTATTGAGCATGTGCATTAGCTGCTTTAGCTCTAGAGCTAGCTAGCCAACATAAGCTCTATAAGACGCACAGATGGCAATTAGAGAGAGACCTTGGTATGATTTTACTACCAAAGGTATAAGTGTTGAGCAGATAGATTTGACCCTGACTTTTGGAAGAAGGTGTTGCAAAACTGACCGAAATTTTACAAGAAATATGTTGCTCCTAAAATAGTATCTCCATGCATGCACTGGGATAGCCTCGCAGAGCTAAAAATAACAGGCGGACATCGGTCATTTTCTGAGCAATTATCAGATTTGACCGATCAATTCACAGTTTGCACTGCCACAATGTCCTAACATAGTCTCGTTCCCAGACCGCTTTTTTCTCCCTATACAATTTGGCGCACGCGGAGGGAGGGGGAGAAAAAAGGGTCTGGTGACTTGCCTATTCAACCCGTGTCTCTTTGGCATGCGCATATGAATTCAAGGAATGTTTAACCACAGATTTGACTCGCATGCACAGTCCAGTCAGTTGATCGAGTCATGGCTACAGCACAGTTTGTAAGGTCTGTGGAGGACTTACCAAGCCTCAGGAGCGAGTTTTACTCGGGAATAACGATATTCTATCAGTTTTTATTCCTCTTCCGAGAGAGATGGGGCACCCCAGTCATCTTCAGCTTATATCATATGCATGTAGAAGGCTATGCTTTTCTAACCTCCAGCGGTATTGCATAACAGTATGACTTGCTATAGCCCATTGGCAAAGCAGCAAAAACGTCGTTCCCTTTCAAAGAACTTCTTTAACTTTTCAAGCTATCTAACTCAGTGGCAAATTTCGTGCGCACTATTCTGATTAATAATTGGTTGCGCTCGCATTCCAGTGCAAGAGACACGGGTTGAATAGGCATCACCAGACCCTTTTTTCTCCCCCTCCCTTTGCACGTGCCAAATTGCATAGGGAGAAAAAAGTGGTCTGGGAATAACGAGACTAGTCCTAACAGCAGTTTCAGACTAAAATGATGATCCTTGAATCAACTTTTAACCAAATTTTGGAACTTAGACTAAAGTAGAAAGGGTTCAAATGAAGCGCTAAAGCTAGCTAGTCCGCTTCGTGCATCCAGCAGCTGCAATCACCAGAACTAAGGTAGGCTTTCCAGCTTATGCGCTTGGAAATATGAACTAACTAAGCTTTCTATGCTACCTTCAGTACTCTTATCTAGGCTTCAGTTGGCACTGCCTAGAGTCAGGAGGTAAGAAATTAACTTCTCTAACTCTAGTTCTAGACTCCGCCCACTTCAATATAGTGAGCGCACTGTGCATGCTCCACGTGGACATGGCTTTTTTTTTTTTGCTGTGTATAAAATTAATATGTCCGACCAATTTTACTAAAATGACCAATCAAATCTCATTTTGCTAGGACAAGTTGTCCTGGCAACACTGAACCCTTATTTTTAGCTCTGGCCTCGTCCCCAGGCTCTTGTGTGTGCACGAGAGCCTGGTACACACTGACTGCACATATTTTTCACAGAAATCTGTGAATTTGTATTCTTCCGTAATTCTTCGGTTCATTCTACGTACAAATGCGTAATACAAATGATGTCATTGATTCATAATGTCTACAATGGAGTGTCTAATGTTCCTAGTGCTAGTAGCAATGCTAGTTTGAAGAAGACGGACTTGGAAGGTCAGGTTTTAGCTATCCCTCCTTGAAGGATGAGCAGCATCTGTCGATCAGAGCCGTTTAAGAAGGAAGCAGCATATTCCTACTGGCTTTGGGAAGAGCCTATGTTATAAAATCCTCCCTTTTGTGATGGAACACCAGTATAACCAACTTGACACTCTAAGAGCTGTGCTGAACTGGTAGTTTCTCCAGTAGAACGAATAATCCATTTCTAATTGTAGCACATCGAAGCATCATCACGCGTCATAATTTGATAAAGTGCCGGGTGGCAGAAGTTGCACATGATGAAATTTACGATCACTGTGTAACACTCTCTTTCTTCCCCTCCCCTTCCGTGTATGTGCGAGAGCCTGGGGACGAGGCTTGCACTGGGCAGCCTGTTCGAGAGTTGAGAAAATTATCACAACCAAAATATAATTATGCTAACTACCTAAATTTTGTGCCCATAAAATCATTTTCACTGAGAGCAACAGAATTATCATCTGATAAAGGCTTCTTAGGAGAGGCAAAAGTGCCTGCTACAGATCTATAATGTGAAAGAGCAGCCTTTTAAATTACATTGCATTCTTATAAATAAATGACAGCTATTACTACTGAGTTAAGCTAAAATCTCCATAGAGAATACTGTATACGAGTTAATTTTGGTCGGAGTTTTATTTGGCAATTGTACTTGGCGGATATTATTATTGGCGGTGGCGTGTTATCGCGCACTTGCGCATGCTGCTTCCCTCTCTTTTTTGACTGATAGTTTGCTCGGTCCTCTTCACTCACGATCTATCTCTTTTAACCGAGCTTCTGTCAAAGAAACACTCCCTTCTCTCCTTCTTCAAGAACTTTCAAAGCGCCATCACAATCGCAAAAAACAGCTGGAAATGAAACTAGCTAGCTAATCAAGTAGTCTTGATCTTGAGCGCACAGCTCATTGCTTGTTGTGCATGCGAGATACACTCGAGCCCCCTTCCCCCCCCCCCCCCCCAAGGATGAAAGGAAAAAAAAATTATGCTAAATAGAAAGGCCATGTAGGGTTAGTCTGTACTTTAACAGTTTCTGTCAACAAAAATCAAAATAATGGTGCCTTCAATAATAATCCCCACATCACTGCCTCCAACCAAGCTGCTTTAATTGTTCATGTCAGTATAAAAGTGTTCTGCTTGGTTTAGGCGGAATTATTATTGAAGGCAGCATTATTTTGATTTTTGTTGACAGAAACTGTTAAAGTACAGGCTAACCCTACATGGCCTTTTTATTTAGCATAAATTTTTTTCCTTTCACTTGTTTGTTTACTTTTTGTATGACCTTTGAATATTATTTTCAAGTAAAAATTAGTTAATAGCTGGTTGGCACGCGCGTATGTGCACGTGATAGTGACAGACGCTCGCGCGTGGATTAAAAAAAAAAAAAAAAAAATGGCTGACATAGTTGTGATGAAAAGTCGTTTGATCATTTTGAAGGGAAACTGTGGATATAATAATGGTAAAAGCACATTGTGTGGTTATAACTGCACAAGTTGATATGAATTTCATTGTCGTATGTGAAAGGATCATGGAGTTACAGCCTGGCAAGAAGATGAATCTGATGATGATAATGATGAACGAATCATAAAAATTTTAGATTTAGGCGGCAGCTGGTGCCGATCGTTGACGCTGTTCTGGAGGAGTTTGAGCGGTCATATCATCATCTTCTGCATTGTTTTCCAGATGTAAGAAGTTTAGTTGAGCCTGTACCAAGAATAGAAGAGATACAGAGAGTCTAGTTTGTATTGTTCTAATGAGAGAAGCCACACCCATTCCGTGCTAACCCGGTGTTACCACACTCCATAGAGAGTGTTACCACACTCTCTGATATTGGTAGACATTATTATTGGTGGTTCCAAGACAGACTGGCAAACCGTCAAATTTAATACACCGCCAAATTTAACTTGTATAACTATGGTAGTATATTTTCTCTTTGTGGTTAGAAAAAATGTATTCTGAAATAACAAAGTGCTTATGGTGGACAGGTATGTTATTAAATTGTCATGACGTATTTGTACATGTGCGCTAGGCTTGAGCCTATAATTTATAATTAGACTATAGCTAGTCACAATCAAGGAATCTCATTGGTCCATTTGATGAATTCTATTCACTTAGAATCACGCCTCACTTGCCCTAGGATGAAAACCCGGTAAAGATGGTCATTCCAATTGGTCCAATTCTAGCGATGCATCGCGGTGGCCATGGTTATTGTTTCTAAGTATGCTCTGATTCATGTTTGTTGCATTTAAAAACCTTTCCAAGTGTGTGTTGAGGTAAGTTAAAACAACTCCAGTGATTGGCTAAAATACGGGGTAAGCAGCTATTTTCTGAGAAATCGAACTTCATTTTTATGGTGTTTTTGTAGTTATATCAATAATAGTATTATAGCAATCAAAGAACTAGGACTCACAAAGAACTAACATAAAAGAGCACAAACCATCTACTATGTACACAAGTACATAAACTAGCATACTACATTTTTGTGTTAGTCCTATGGAGGCTCATAGGTCATCCCTACATAGAGAGAGCTACCACGCTCTTTGACTAAGCACTCTTAGTGTTTGCTGAGAGTTAGCACTTCAGTGCTTTTCATTGTTTATAGGCATTGCATAGCTATATTTTTTTACCTTCATATTGTGTAAATCAGTTGGTTCAATCGTCAGGTTTTTTTTATTTGCCAAAGGCCAGGCTAAACAGTAGTGGATAATTGTTTAAGGAAGATATCGTTGCACTGATGAGGGAGTTATTAGTAGTACTTACCTGTTGTGTTCAGCCAAGGTGAAAGAGTGAAGTGGTAACCTTTTGTTCATATACGTTTTAGAGAGCATAACTTGAAGTCAATGATAATACTGAACTCACTAGCTTTAATTGTTGGATGATGAGAGCAAGAAACACAAGAAAGACTGGCAATTAACTTTTATGTGCAGGTAATGGAGCCTATAGCCACAGCTCCAGCAACAAGAAAAGAGTTCCATGTCCACTATGCTTTCATAGGAACAGGATGTGAAGTAGTGAAAGCATAATGCATTCAACATTTAGCCCTTGGGTCTGCCATTGGGCTTCAGTGAATTAGTTTGTTATTGTAAAATTTAATTATAACTGGCTGAAAGTTTGTATGTAATAGGGTGAGGGTCGTTTATAATCCATAAACCCATGGGACCCATGTTCTAACTATTTTACATCCTGCTATAGCTAGCTTAGGTGATTATAGTAACTCTACCTTGTAACGGTCACACTTTCTTGTCTCCATGGAGATTAAATTTTTCTCATATTTCCCGTCATTCATGACAATGGGCAGTATGACTTATGACCACGCTGCAGCCCTTTGATCTCACCCATGCATGGGATATTAGGTCTACTAGTGTATGACCTTTGACACTCATTACTTCCGTATAAAATTGCACACTAAAACTTCACAACACTTGCGTAATATATCCCAATTTGGTTTAACCCAATATAGCGTCATGTTCGATGTACATGCTCCAATGTAAATCAAGCTGATTTGATTTCTATATTATTATTATACAGTGATTTTTCATCAGCTAGCTAAGTGCTGCTTTATGAAGCTGCCACTTGTACTCAGGAAAAATCTTGGCTACAGGGAAGATCAAGCACTATCAGGTCTAAAGTAGGAATTTTTTTTTTAATCAGATGAACTGCTCACTTACTTGTATTCAAATGTTGCATATTGTTAGCCTCGTCCCCAGGCCTTCCTCTCTCACTGGTATAGTCTCTCACAAAGAAAAGGTAAAGTATCGCACGGGAGGAAAAGAAAAAGTAGAAGAAGAAAAATAAGAGAGAGGAAGGCCTGGTAAAACTTATCACGTGAGGGTAGAAAGGAGGTAGAAAGGACTTAATTGGAGCGTGGGCAGTGTCGACGTAAATGCTCAGCACTGATGTAGCTAGCAACTTCCAGAGCAGAATCACTGAGCTAAACTGACCTTCAGGAGTAGTATCTACTTCCCACGCCATGCGCGCCTAGTTCTAATTCGTAGGCTATTTTTGACGTCACCATATATTGTCATGGTGCGGTTTGCACTACGCCCACTAGCAATTGATTTGCTTGTATCCTCACGTGATAAGTTTTACCAGACCTTCCTCTCTCTTATTTTTCTTCTTCTTCTTCCTCTTTTCCTCCAGTGCGATACTGTACCTTTTCTTCGTGAGAGAGGAAGGCCTGGGAACGAGGCTAGCATATTGTCCCAATACTATAGCTCTAGCTCTTTCTGGTGTAACAATTTTAGTCTGATTATCTTCCTGTGGTGGACTATAATAATGTCCTGGCATTCAGCCACGAACATGATATGGGTTACGGTATAGAGTTTGCTCATGAATAATTCATAAGTTAATGAGGCAAGTAGTTGCACCAGCTATGAGATGCTACAGTTGAAAACTACAGTTTCATACTGACTAGCACTTTCTACTCTACAACTGAGGGCAAACCAGACACTTGAGACTACTACCGCCCCAGTTAAACTCGACCGCTAAGCAGCCATAGGTATCAATCAATTTTTTTTACCGCCAATTTTCTCCAACTGCAGCCATGTGCTGACCATCTTATTATGAGGTAGTGGGCAGGGCCAATCAGAGAGATTTTGAAAAGAAGCCACTGTATGCGAGAGCTATATGGTCTATATCTATGCATCGATTGCTTTATCGACGGCTAAAAGCGATCAAAATTTGGCTTTTCTGGCTAAATTCTCTCTGACTGGCCCTGGTTCATATAATAAGAATAAATACAGTCAGCACATGGCTGCAGTTGGAGAAAATTGGCAGTGAAAAAATTGATCGAGGTATGGCTACTTAGCGGTTGAGTTTCTCTGGGACGGTAGTAGTTTCAAGTGTCTGGTTTGCCGTCAGTTGTAGAGTAGGAAGTGCTAGTCAGTATGAAACTGTAGTTTTCAACTGTAGCAGCTCACAACTAAGGGACTATTGATTCTGCAGATAAAATGATCGTGTGGATACTATTATTTCAAGGAGCCATTCTTTCTTCTGCTTGGGGATGTAGACTGGAAGATGTATGTAGAGCTAATGGAATCCAACATAGAAGTAAGTTGTGATTGCTAAAAGAGTTGCTTTATAATTTTTGTCCTTAAGCACTGTAATGACCCAGGTATTATTAATTATAGTGGTAGTGGTTCTGCATGTCTTTCACTGCTTAAGCAGTATACAGCATAAGGCATGGGATGCTTTAAACCCTATACTGGGTAACATACTTTAATACATCTGATTACACTCTTATGAACTTAATGGTATAACTGGTATGTGTAGTTAATTTAAGGAAAAAATGAAGCTATACACTAACCACCTCCTGCAAAAGAAATCAGAAGTCTAAATACTTCCACTGTGGTTTAATTTTTTTTAAGGGCAACCATATACCAAGTAGAATTGGCAGCAGTTCCAAAGTCAAAGAGAAGCTAGTTTTTGCTATGAAGTGCCGACTAAATCTGGACAATTTGTGGATTATTTAGGCAATAATTTAGCAAGCAAGCTGCAGTGACTATAGCAATGGTTCTTTTTAAACTTTTGGATTGCCCTAGTATCCTAACTTGAATATCACTAGTGAAACCTCTGGACAACAAGCACCCTTGGGAACATATACCCTTGGCCTTTGTTGAGATGTGATGTACCCACATTCGACTTCATCCTTGCATAATCTCATCTATTCAGCTCTTGTTCCAACTCTTTTTTGATAATTAACTATGCAAGGATGAAGTCGAATGTGGGTACGTCACACCTAGTGACTGCACCTGGATTAGATTTCTGATTTCTTTTTGTAGGAGGTGGTTAGTGTATAGCTTCATTTTTTCCTTAAATTAACTACACATACCAGTTATACCATTAAGTTCATAAGAGTGTAATCAGATGAAAATATGTACTTCATGCTATCAATGTGCATGCCCATGCCGAGGCTATTAATTATTGATGTAGGCATGGGGTCTAGTTCTATTCACGCAATTGTTAAAATCATAGAAAGAAGGATAGATGCATGTAAGTTACAGTGTGTGCGTGATAAGCTGGAGGTCTGTGCAGGCCCTGCTAGACACGCCCCTGATAATTATAATCAGTAAATGTTCTCAGTAAATAAGCTGATATGAGTGGTAGTGGGAGAGAGGCTAGATATCCTTGCATCATGAAACTCACAGCTCTTATGTTACAATGTTGGATCACAATCAAGCCTGGTAAACAATTTAGTGAGACTAGATACAGCTGAGCTGCCTGCTAGCTTCTGTTTCTAAATAATGTCCACTTCACAGCCACTCAAGTATTACTTACCATTCAAAGTTTAAACATTGTCCTTAGTACAGCTAGGTAATAGCCTTATCTTAGAGCTGATTTTTGTTCTGATCTCAGCTTTAAGTTTTGTTTGAGAACAAGAGTCATGGCAACTTCATTGTTTATGCATGTGCGTTATGTTTAATGGCTTCTTAGTATAATCAGACAGCGTCTTTTTTCTGAGTGAACTAGAGGCTAAACTGAAGGGATATGGATCTGGTCTGAGTAAAATGAACAGATTCATATAGCTATGGAACATGGCCCAAGCACGGCCCAATTTTTCTCCGGATCGTGCCATTATTATTATGATGATGATTAAAAACATGAATAAGAAATCATAAAAAAGTGCTTTTTTATTGTTCTTCTGTGTCGAGTCTTTCAGCCTCCAAAATTCTCCTGCATGATAAGAAAGTGCATAAAAGACAGGGTAAGCAGTCATAGCAGCTACATGTTTTCTGACTTCATTTAGTGTTAGTCCTATGGAGAGTCATAGGTCATCTCTACATAGAGAGTGCTATTGCACTTTCTGATAAAGATGTTCACAGAGGTGCTGGCAATGGACTGGAAATCCTTGTATATACGGCCCTCCAGTTTTAATAAATGCTCTGATACTGGCATTATTATGTGTTTCATGACCAGCCAGGAAACCACACCCACTCCAAATTCGCTTTGGGAGGTTATTTTTACAAGAGTTAACATTTGGGGACACCGTTGTTATTTGGAGTTTGGGAGTGCGAGGTGGAGGTTTCACTGAATGTAGTAAAGAGGGTTGAAGAAAAGAGAAGTAAATAAATGAACAACACAGTAGAGAGATAAGTTACCAACATTTTAACACTGCCACCAAGAAAGAATTATCCTCATTGCTTTGGTCTGTTCATATTCTATGCAAGTTTCTTAGTAGATTAAGAAGTAGCCCCTAATATAACTACGTATGTGTAAGCTACTAGCTATGTACAATGTTTCCCACTTGTGCATAATAATTAGACTCACAGGTCATGATTATGATAGCTAGCCCCAGGAGTACTCTGTATCCTCAATAATGTTCAAGCTCCATTAGGAAAGCTTGCATGTCATTATAGTACGACTTAATGAATGTAACGTAAAAATTAGCTTAGTTAACTAATTTCTCCCCATTCATAAACCTGATATCTTTAGCTGTAGATCCCTTTTCTGACTTTGAAGTATCAGCACGGTGTTCTGGTCCTGATGCATCTTCTTCATCCTGGTACATACGGAGATACATGAATGGGAATGACTCACTGGATGGTTTAGGTGCACCTTTAACGCTGAATGACTCGTTTCGCCAAAATGGAAATGAGTTGACCATACGTGTGGTTAATGGTTTTGCAGAAGGCACCTACCATTGTGGAGTGGATAATAATACTATACAACCAGCATCATTGTGCTTGTTTGTACGAGGTAATTATTTTATCATTATGTAGGGATACTATGATATTTAACAAGCAAGGGAGGCCACTTCCCTAGAGTGCAGTTAGCCTGAAGCATGTGTAGGCTTATCTAAGGCTCATCTATAACTGGATTTCGGGGCCATCCCTACTTTAACCTATTTTTTTTTTTTTGCTAGCCCGGGCCCCTACCACATATAAACCACTTCGGGGGTTCAAAATATCTGTGTGATTGTGTTGCAGGAAAAAAATTTGAAGGCCATGCCCACTTTTCCTAACCACACCCTTTTTGATAAACTGCGCCCACTTGATGTTTCAAATTATAAACAAAAAATATCTTTTGATATGAGGCAGTCAGGTAAATTATGAAGTAGATCATGCAGATGGTGGCTACCACTTCTTCACAATCCACTAGGTACCTGTGCAGTTTTTGCCTCGGCACCGGAGTGCCGAGGCACTGTGCCGAAGGCGACTATGATGGTACGTATTAATAGCGCATGCAATGATGCGAGGTGATGTGTATCGAGCAAGCTTAGCTAGCCAACACAACTTACTACAGTACTAAAGACAAATAGACAGGCTCAGGCTCAAGCTCGCAGTCACTACGCAGTAATACTACACTGCTGATGCTTCTTGGACGTCTTTGCCAACAAATCAAGCCCATGCACAGAACTGACTAAAAGAACAGAGATTGCAATGCATGGGCGTAAGAAGCAGGGGGGCTGGGGGGGGAGGGGGGCTTCAGCCCCCCCACTCAAAATGGATAGTACCTGCACATAGGCATTAGCTATACTGTATATGCAAATTCAACATCACAGATGCTGCAGTAACACCTACTAGCTATGTAGCTATTAACATCACAGAATGAGATGTGGTTAATTAAGTATTAGTAACACCTAGCTCAGCAATTAGCTTGGATGTAAGATTGCATGCATTATAATTGTAGTTACAAGTGATGATGCTCAATCACAAGCACTGATGCCACTGAGCCAGTTGATGGTACACTGGTATGCAAAATGGGTGTGGTTAAACAAAAGTGGGCGTGGTCATAAAAATTTCCCGCGTGCAAGCATGTGGATCAGCACATTATACATCATCCCTCCCACCAGAAAACATCTTCTTACGCCCCTGCAATGTACACGAACTAGGTGATCGTTTGAAGTGCCAAGAGAGAGCCATGTTGAAGGAGAATCTAATAAAAGAATCCAGTACACATACTTCAATCAAGCTATGTGTGAGAATCATTCAAAACGGAAGTTTGAAAGCATTGAACAACAAAAATACTAGCTGTGTAAATACCAACCTAAGTTACTACAATAAGCCATGTTGCTCAGTGCGCATTACTTAGAAGCAGTGTTACTGTATAGTCTTAGACCATAGCAGCATAACGTAATATCTGAGAAGAAAAAATCAATTCGTCAAGTTAAATCAGCACCAAATGACCAGACCATCAACCACCAATGCCTTACTGGATCTACACAATTGACTGAGGTAATGATGAGGGAAAAAACATTCCTGTGAAATAAAAAAAATTGTTTATTCTGTATATCCCACCAACAATCCCTACATAATACATTGATTATACAGTGCATGCAGTAAGTCCCTAATGGACTGTTGGCTGGAACTAACTAAGCTATTTTTACTACCTCTTGGATACCTTACTTGACTCTAGCTCTATAGTTAGTTCGAAACTCAGCCCATCCACACTGCACCTGACCGCATACCGACGATTTCGCGTGCGATTAATTACGTGCTTGCGCAGTGACACAATTTACCGCTCTACTTTTTTTTTCTGGGGACAACCCTGGACTAGCACACTTAGATAATTTTGATATCAAATATTATATGCGCATGTGCATATTATTGAAAAAAATGGCTTCCAATAATTCGAATACTGCATGTGCTCCGTAGTGTCTCCTTTTTCTTCAACTATTTAGAGGATTGACAAGTAGAAAAGAACGTAGCTGGTAGAATTTGGAATGGACTAGTCCAAAACTTGCTATAGCTTGAGTGGTTCATGAGATATGGTGTCTAAGAATAAGAACAAGAATCCAGTGACTTAGCTGCTAGCTGTATTTCTGAAACAGTAAGCCTGAAACTTGGCTTGCTCTTTATAGTAGGCTCTAGTAGGCTGGATAATCATTCACAGTAGCTTTTGTTAATCCTAAGTGATTTCACTTCAGTATTAGTCGGCATACCCTGGCATGCATAATAGTGAATAAGGGAAAAAACATTTCGTGAAATGGAAAAAGATTTAGGGATGACCACTACTCAAAAAAGTAAGGAAACAAGAAGGATGGAAATGGGATCGATCTTCGTTCTGTATATCCAGCCAACAATCCCTACATATACATTGGGTAGCTTCAGATTATAGTGCAGTAATGTACGTATAGATATAGCAGGGTTCTCCCCAGGATTTTCTTAAGGCATAGGGGGTGAGCTTGTATGACAGCCGCAGGGGGTGGGTGTGGGATCCCCCTCACACGCATAGCATGGAAGCTGAAATATAGTAAATCCAATAAGGTCTCAAATCATGTGGGTCCAGTTGTGATCATAAAAGGTTTATTTATCATGAGTCATTTAAATTTATTTGTGTGATGATTGTTAATCGTTATTACAGTTATTGTTAAAAATTAAGAAAGTACGTTGATTCTTCTATTGCGCTTGGAGCCCCACAAGGTGCAAGCTTCATCAAAATTAAAGTCATTAAGGGCAGGTCCTTCAATAGAATTAAATAGAAGTTCTGATGAAGTAGCATTATTCAATCGGTTTCTCAAAGGTGTCTTGATCCTCTTAAGAGTAGAAAAGCCCCGTTTGCAGTCAGCTGTGGACGCTGGGATTAAAAGGGCAGCCAAAGCTATTTTGGCTATATTAGGAAATAATTCACTCAGTCTTTCGTTAGCTACAATAGTCTCCATTACACACTTTGCTCCCATCGTATGCACATCAAGGGGTGATGCCTCAGAAATTGCCATATTTTTGAATATGTTCCATTCAGATGATAATTTTTTGTCATCAACAATGGCTGATGTATAGTGTGAAGATAGCTTATGAAGAGACTGTTCTCCAAAGCTTTGGAGAGATGTTGAGTCCTCAATAGGCCAAGCCTTACCATCAAAGATACTAAATGCTGTAAGTAAATCAATATCCGGAAACCTGTTTCTTATATGCTGAATCAAAGTATCAATATATTTATCATAAATTGCTGTCTTAAAATCAAACGAGGCATTAGGAAGCACAATACCAAAATCCATCAGTTTCTCTTCCAAAAATTTGTCTAGTGATAGAAAATGTTCACCTGGTGATGTCTTAAGGTTGTTTAATGTAGCTATGGATCCAGAAATTAGAGGTTTAATTAAAGTGTAATCCAGATCTTGTTTTTGAAAAGTTTTTGACAGGCAAGCCATACATGGAAGAATATCACACAGCATTAGCAAAGTAGCTAAAAACTTGTGTGTTTCCATAAAAGATGATAAGCCAAGTGCCTGGGCATCATGTCGTTCACTAGCCTCCCTCTCTAAACTGGCCAAAACGGAAAGGAAACACTGCCTCAGGTTTTGCACTGCTCGCTCATGTGAAAGCCACCGAACATCTTTGGCCTGTGTCAATTTCAAGATGGGATCATTAAGTACAGCTTGGATCTCCTTGAGGCCAGATGAACGCACAGCAGAATTCTGATAGTAACGATAGAGCTGCCCCAGGACAGCTTTGAAGCGCTTGAGATAGGGCACCTCATCTGCTGCCTGTGCACAAGCCAAAGCTAGCCTGTGTGCAACACAATGGTTGGCTATTACCCATGGAGATATCTGCTTGAGGAGTGTACTGACTCCACTACGGCAACCAATCATTACAGCAGCCCCATCACTTCCAAATGCAACAAGCTTTCCAGACAAGTCCAACTCATACTTATCACACAATTCTCTGATTGCACTCAGAATGGTCTGAGCACATCCATCTGGGATCTCAATAATGCCCAAGAAAGATGTGTGGACTTTTCTGTCACTACCAAGGTATCGAGCATATATGATCAATTCATTGATCACAGCAACATCAGTGGTTTCATCAATTAATAGTGCAAAAAAGGGAGATGCTCGTACCTGATGCAAAATACTATTTCTAATCATTTCACCAAAACAAGATATTAACTCCTGCATGAAACGCTCAGAAGTATAGTGAGCATTACCACCTTTCTGAAGATCATTGAGGTAGGTTACCCCAATACTCTTTGCAAGATCAAGGAGGTCAGAAAACTTGGTTGTATGAGCTATTTCTTGCTTGCAAAGCCAGTACATGCACTTCATAGCTCCAATCATTGCCTTTTTCTCTGCACTTTGCACAGCAGCTAGAAGTTGTCTAATGTCTCCACTGACTGATGAGCACAACTGTGCCTCAAGTGTGACAGCATCTTTATGACTGTCTGACTTAGCATGGTTTTTTACACTCTGCTTAGTAAAAGTCTTACATGGAATGTCTACCCATGATGCTTTACCTAAAGCAACCTTATGAGGCCTACGGTTATGTTTTCGACAAAGCAAGCATATCATCCCATCTGGTATACAATCAATCCAAGAAAATTCTTCCTTCCATTTGTGATTATAACCAGAATGCCTGTGCTTGGATTTTTTTGAGGCAGGTAGACTTAGAAGCTGAGCTGCACTTACTATTTCCACATCACTATCACTATGTATGTCATCTGCATCATCACTATCATTTGGTCTGACTGCAAAGAATGAGTGGAGATCTTTGCAACTAGGAGGAATTCTCTTTGCCATTGTATTAAACCGCTGCAACCTTACACGTGTACTACAATAACAACACCTGCCTTATAAGGAATTATGTTATTATTGCAAACGCATGACTAATCTGGTGTGCTACACCAAGAATAATCAATCTACAAGGCATAGCGGTACAAGAAGAAGGCATAGCGGTAAGGGGGAAAACATAGCGGATAGAACTGGAGGCATAGCGCCCCGCTATGCCTTAAGATGCCTAGGGAGAACCCTGATATAGGGATTGTTGGCTGGATATACAGAACAAAGATTGATCCCATTTCTATCCTTCTTATTTCCTTACTTATTCTACATCTTTTTTCATTTCACGAAATTTTTTTTCCCTTACTTATTCCTGGTCTTTTTTCCTTTCTTTTATGGTTTTAGCTATGTATAAACTCTTCATTCTTCTATGTGTATGCAGGGATAGATGAAAGAAGAATAGTTCTCCAATAGCATACCAACTAGTTTTTTGACTCCAAAGTAATTTATTCTTCGTTCAATTGACATTCAGTCCTAGTACTTCTCAATTTTACAAAGGGAAGAAAAAGAGCGTTCTGCTGTGGTGTGCAATTAATAATAGCTGAACATAGGGGGCCCTGGTCCCTGTGACCCCCTTGTTCCTATGCCAGTGCATTGTAGTAGGCTCTAGTAGGCTGGATAATCATTTACAGTAAGTCTAAGTTAGAATTTCACTTTTGTATTAGTCTATAGGTGGTGCGCGCAGCCATCCACGTCATCCCTACATAGAGAGAGCTACCGCTCTCTCTGATAAGTGTTCTACGGTAACTATTACAGCTTCCTATTATGTAGCTGCTTGGCTGGATGGCCATCTACAGCATAATCTTTCTTTACTTGCTTGCTCACTGTCAAATGTTGCACATTGCCCTAGTTATTATTTTTATTTATGTTTAGGACAACCGGTTTTCATCTCTTGTCCTGGTGAATATGAAGTATGTCCTTCAATTGAAGATATTGCTAGTACAGCAAGTGATAGTGTTTCAATTGACACCAGAGTTACATTTAACAATGGTGGATTTTGTGGAATGACTAAAGTAATCAGACTATTAAGAGTTTTCAAGAACCAAACACAAGTGTACCTCTGTTCTAATTTGGGAACTTTCTCAAACCAACTCTGTGAAAATAATGACAATTTCAGAGTGGAGCAGGAGCAGACTTGCATTGAACCAGATATCAATCTCTGTAAATTTAACATGACACTAGTACTCTTGAACTTCAGTGAATCTGATGAGGGAATATATGATGTTATAATTGAATTTGATAATGCCCCGATTGGAAGAGGAACACTGAGCCGACAATTCAACATAACACTATTGAATGGACCACCAAATAGTAAGTCCTACAAATCAATAGAAGGAAAAATGACACATTCTGACATTTCAGCATGGCCACATGCTGAAATAACACTGAAAAATATACTGTGTTTCCTTCAAGTTTTTTTCTTGGAAACACAAGGGAAATCTCTTATTTTTCATAGTGTAATTAATTTTATTGTTTTTCTTGCAGTATTTGCATGCTCATTATGAAACTCCTCTCATTTAGTCTCTGCTCTTCAATCACCCTGCTATAATACAGCAATGTGTGCACAATCAGGTTTAGAAGAAAGTTTTCTTTGATAGCTACATACAATGTACACTGCAGAAGAAAATTCAAGCTATAGCATAAGACGCCAAATTTCGACCAAGTCTAAAATCGACCGTATAAATGACACGCTGTAGTATGAAAGTAAGTTACTAGCTCACATTACCCATCTCCATGGCTCTGGAAGATTGCTCAAAAGCTACGAAAACTATCGACTAATGGTAGAATGGTAACTGCTGCAGAAGCTCTCCTTTTTGTTGGAATCAGATAATAATTCTCAGAAACAGTCTTCATTGGTCTGTGTTTCATATTCTTACAAAATCTAGTCGTATCCATCCATACAGTCCTCGCTATAACAAGGAGCAAATTCGACCGAAATTGTGAAGCAGTTTATGATAGAAAAGCTTTGTTTATTTTTTTAAATATAGTCTAAAAGTATCCTGACATGTAGTGGAGCAAAACTTTAATAAAAGAGTGGGATGGACAATTATGGATATTTGATTTTCAACAGGTGGTCGAAAGTAAGTAACAGTGGTCGATTAATGGATGTTTAGTTGATGTAGTAGATTCAGTGTTATAAAATGTCTATCCAATATGACGTTACAGAGGGGGAAATTATCTTCCCTATGGTTGTTGTTTGAGGCTTTGATGACTATCGGTGAAGAAGAGGAAAATAGTATGGTCGAAATATGGCACCTTACGCTAACTACTCCTAACTGGCATATTATCGAAAGTAGCCAGTGACGTATCTAGCGAGGTGCTCAGGGTGCTCGAGCACCCCCCTCAGCTGCTAGCTTTTTCAGTAGGCTCGCTTCTATAGTTATCTATCCAATTAAGCTGATCGCTTACAGAAAGAGAGCCTGAGTGCAGCATTGCGTCAGAGTTCAATAATCACATTGGCGAGGCGCATGCGCCCCGGCACGTTTTTACCCTAAATAATGCACATCTCGATCTAAAATCTGTGCTTCTTTGCACCAGTGTCTCAAACTGAATACCTTCTCACTTCTGATCCTGTACGCTGGTAAAGTAGGATAACTAGTACTTAGGCCATCATCTGGGCATAATAAAGAGGGTGTGATTAATCAAAAGTGGGCGTGGTTGGAGAAAATTTCACGCGCGCGTATTCATATTACTTAAGCACTCTCCTAGCTCAAATTCTAGATACGCCACTGGTAGCTATTTACTGTATCACAGCACTAACCTTGTCCTTCACATGACTTTCGATGTAAGTGATGGAAGTGCACTAAGATTAATTTTGTGATAGCTAGGCTCTAGGAAAGGGGCCATGTTTGAGCAAATAAATCCTCTTCTTCAAAATAGGAATTAAAAACTAATTCCATAGCTAGCGCTGACGATTAAGGTTAGCTAATATGAAGTTTTGTAGCTATGTAAATCACAGTATACAATTTAAATACACAACTTTTATGTTTAATGACTTAAAATTTGCACTTAGAAATTAGTAGGGATCGACATCTATGCCTGAAGCGTAAGCCACCAATTATCAGTTGGTGTATGTATGTAATAGTTATATCCCGAGTGCGAGGGATGTATCCAGTTTAAAGCTAGGCGCGCAGCGCCCCGAGGGCCAAGAGCTTTAATTCCGGATACTCCCGACAGTCTAATCGCCAGCGTGCATCTGGTTGTATTTACGCAATACAATTTCATTTACATGCTCATCACGCAGAATATACGGACACTAGGATACTAGGAAATTTTCATGACCTTGTATCTCTGGATTCTGTCAACATAAATCAACAAGACTTGGGCGGCATTTTTAGGCCGGCACAGATGACCTTTAGTGTGAATTTGGTACACGTAGCTATTACCACTAGAGAGTTATCAAGCCATGTCTCAATTTCAAGTGTATTGTTGGATTATAGGGCCATTTCCTGTAAACAAGTTATTTCGTTTTGATACCAGGTACATTCTATAGAGGAATACTTACTGCATGTATAAATCCAACAATCATTTCTGTTCAAACATAATAACACAGTATAAATGACACCACATCTTTGCCACAAATAAATCACAATACACACTATAATGACTACAGTCTTGACAGCTTTGTTTCTTGAATTTCTACTTCAGTGCCTGCAGTGATCAATGACAAGTAAAGTACATCAGAGTAAACGTGGCCCCTGCTACATTTGTGTCATAAGGAGAGCGTGCAGTATACACATTCAGAGAATATGGAACAAATGGATCCAATGTCAAGCTTGCTATAACCGAGTAGCAGGAAATATAAATTTTCACCCAGGACCGAAGGCCTAAACCAGTAACTATTGGTATATTAAACTGCAATGCAAAACAGGGTCTACAGGCATACTAACATAGCCACACCTTCTAACAGGGAAATAACTGGTGGTGTTCACTGTGAATAACACAGTAAACACACTTTCAAGGAACACTACATTCAGGTTTACAGTACCTTGCAACTTGCAAGCTCATAGGGAGTGAATGTGTATCAGATCCAACACAGAGAACAGTACTCTAAATATTGCCCATCACCCGACATATCAACCCTTATTTGAGCCAGATCAGTAATGAACAGTCTACCCTATCAAAGTAGACATGAAAATTATTTGAGACAGATGAAAAATTCTAACTTGAGAATGATTCTAACACTGCTATGATTATATTAAACATACACTTATATATACAAACATGGGCCATTTGCTGTAAAATGTAAGTATCAACCTAAAGTATGGACATACATGTTAGAATACATACTGACTATATGTTTGTAGTAAGATAACTTCTGTTCATCTCTCTAAAGGGCCCTTAAAAGCCATCTAAACTTCCATGACTCTCAACCACCATGGCTATTCTATGCTAAAAAGAGTTACTGTTTACTTACATAGCGGATAGTAAGGTAGAATAAGCCTATCACCATCTGTTGAGAACAAACCTACCACCTATAAGGTATCTAGTCTGATGAAAAGCCGAGCTCAAGAAATGTACCTCAGCAGCCATTTTCTCAAAAATTATGACGTCATCATGTAATACAAAAAGTATTGTAAATGTACGCTGGCGTGTAGACTGCCGAGCACGAGGGATATAAGTATTTTGTGTCTGTCCAGTCCGAAGATCAAAGAGGGCGGCGTGCAAAACACCAGCTCGCTGTTGACCAGCTAGAATGTTCTGTCTTTTATACTAGCCACTCTCAGAAAAGCTTGGGTTTGAAACGTGGAATTTTAATGTTATTCATTGACCACGGTGCACGTTTATAATGATATTCATTGACCACATTCCATGTTCAAACCCAACAAGCTTTTCAGATTGTAGCCAGCATAAAAGGCAGAACTTCCGAGCTGTCTCACAGCGCAGGCTGGCGTTTCGCATGCCAGTTTGCTCCTAGCTGCCCTGCAGGTCACCGCCCAACTAGGGCACTGTGCCCTTCCCCTGCGTGGGCGAGTTAAAGCACAGTGCGTGGGTGGGTTGTAGCACACTCTAACTTTGATCTTCGGCTGCATGACACAATGTAATCTATAGCCATATCTATAAGTGACTACTTATAGAATATCAAAAGTCTATGATATAGTTTTCAAACTAGAGTCTAAGGAAATGGAAGAATTGAAAATACATGCTATATAGAGAATACAGGCTGCAGTATGAATAATACAATTCAATGGTAGAACTTGCAACAAAAACTCTCCTTTTTGTTGGATTCAAGTAATACTTCTGACACATCTTCATTGGTCTGTATTGATGAAAAGATATGTGAGAAAATGTCAGAGTGGCTTATGCTACAGATCATTCAGTGAGCGAGCACAGCAAGCAAGCTGACTCTCAGGTCATGGACTCATTGAAATTTTAAAGGGTAACTGACATGAAAAAATCATTTCTCAGTTTATTACATTTTTGGGTTGTTTTGTATGCCTACATTACTGGGAAGAAATATGAAAAGCATTTATTGAAGTCTCACTGAGAAAATAGCAGTAAAAGTTGGCCATTTCATTTATATCCTGTTTGGGGCAGGGTTTACTTGTGATATCATAGAGGGAACTCATTGTACAATCTCTATTGAAAATAATACAAATGTTACAAATGTTGGAGTCTGTATTTCACATAAGGTTTGATATTTCCATTCCAAAGTTTACACTAACAAATGCTAGGGTATGTTAAAGGCTGTAACAAAATTTAAAGTCCATGCCTCTGATCAAAGGTGAGCTATCCTTCACTACATGCAAGATGTAAAAACAGGCTTTCTGAGGTGATGGCCAATCTAAGTATGCTGTAGGTAGGGGCCTAAAAGTCTTAGATAGACTTACTGGAGTATGTGTGAGCTGTCTTAGATATGTGTGAGCTATACAGCACAAAGATGATGCCTAATGGCTAGGCTAGCTGGCTAGTCAGCTTGTATGCTTAGCTTGATAACCAGTAGGTATGATGGCTTGTGCTGTATAGCTCACACATGCTCCAGTAAGTCTATCTGAGAATTCTAGCCCCCTACCTACAGCATGATAAGCTGGTCATCAGCTCTGAGAGCTTGTTTCTACATTTTGAAGTGATTCTTTGGATATCTCACCTTTGGTACATGAACTTCAAATTTTGGTACAACTTTTAGCATACTCTAAGATTAACTTGTGCAAAATTTGGAGGGAATACACTGAACCATGTGTGAAATACAGACTCCAACATTTGTATTATTTTCAATAGAGATTGTACAATGAGTTCCCTCTATGACATCACAAGTAAACCCCGCCCCAAACAGGATGTAAATGAAATAGCCAACTTCTACTGCTATTTTCTCAGTGAGACTTCAATCAATGATTCTCATATTTCTTCCCAGTAATGTAGGCATACAAAATAACCCAAAAATGTAATAAACTGAGAAATGATTTTTTCATGTCAGTTACCCTTTAAATATTTATATGAATCCACATCCAGATGTGGGTTGAATTCTGGATTCAATTCCTGGATTTCAATTCATTCTGATCTGGATAAAAAGTGCTGTGTAAACAGGGCTTTAAAGACTACACTCCAAAATGCCTCAGGCATATGTACAGTACATACATGTCCCGAAATTAATAGCACTGGGCGTGCATAATAAGTGCATATGCTCCAATTGCATGCTCCAATTGTAATCAAGCTAGATTGTTTTCTACAGCTTTTGTCATTTTCATGGAATTAATGGAGTAGTTCACATTCACGAAAAAAAATTTACACACATTGGGCCCATTGTTGGCTACTATTGTCAAAATTAATGAGAATTAATTTTATGAGTGAAAACAATAATTACACTGATCCACAAAAAAGTAGTCATAGGTTTTAAATTAATTCTTGGATTATATTATTTGCTGACGATCCTTGAAAGATTCCTTTAGTACAACAACATTCCTACTGTATACAAGTGAGCGCAAAAAATTTCTTCTAAATAAAAAGGTTAAGTCTAAAATCTAGCTGGGCTATATAATGTACTGCCTCGTATGAAAAGAATCCCTACATTTACATCCACTACCTATAGCTAGCTATGGGCCATTGTAAGAGTAGGGAATGTTTTCATACGAGGCAGTACATTATACAGCCCAGTTAGATTTTAGGCTATCCCTACTTAACCTTTTTATTTATAAGAAATTTTTTGCGCTCACTTGTTTCTATCCTTTTCCTTAGTGAGCTACTGCACTTATACGTGGCCCCGCCCATAATCCCCACCCCTACCATCAAAATGGCGTAGAAAGGTCTGAGTGCTATCGATATCACTGATTCGTGAAGTAGAGCCTTAGTCAAAACTAATAGCAAAAGATCAGCCTCTAGGTGCCGCTCTAACAGATGGTCAAAGCAGAATTTTGATGACTATAGCCAGTAAGCCAGTACGTCGATCTGATTGTTATCCTTATTATTATTATTATAAAGAAACAGAACAAAAGTCAATTTTAGACATCATTTTTTTCTTATGTTAGCGAATGAATTTTGGTTTTTGAACATTCTCCTCTCTTCTTTGTAGATGTAATAATTCACTGTAGCCTTCTGAGAACCTGTAGAGTAAGGGTAGAAGAGAAAGAAGAGTTTTTAGTTTATACAGTCTTATGACCTTTGACCCGCCATCCCTACTTAGAGAGTGCTATATAGCGCACTCTCTGATACTATAATTGGGATTCATATACACAGGATTTGATGGGGCTAAAATTTTACCCTGATCATCCCCTAGCTGTTTATTATGACCATATTATTCACTTTGAATTTAGGTCCATAATAAAAAAGGGTGAAATTATATTGGTTATCCAATAGCAATTTGGCACACCCCATGCTTGAGAATTAATTTAATTACCTCTTAAATTCATTCAATTAACATTGCATCCTATGGCTCCTCCCTTCTCCATGAATCAATGAGTATAGAGCAAGCATGGATGCTATAAATTTCATCTAAAATACCTCCAGGCTTACCCACATATTGACAATGCAATAATTATTGCATATAATTAATTTTAAATGTTAATTATTTCATTGTCCTTGAAAAACATGGCAGGCCATTATGCACATCCTGCATGTTCCATAGTAATGACTTTTTTTATTTTTATTCTTGCAAGACTCCACCACAATTTTTACAACTTTCTTCACAACCTCCATAACATCAGTTACTCCTGCAGGTAATTCCAAAACCATAATTTTATCAAATAAATTTCTGGTTAATATTTTAATAATAGCTAATAATAATAATAATAATAATAATAATAATAATAATAATAATAATGCACCTGCTTATTTCACATGGTGATGTCTTCCTTCAGTGAGCCTGTGCAGTCTCTTGCTATAGACTTTGGGCATACTACAGTCTCTGTTGCCTTGCTTGTTCTATCTTTACCAGCCTGGATAATGGCTTACTGCATGTTACTCTCTCTCTCTCCTCTTTGTACATGTTCAACTCTTAGAGCATCAAGATTTGTATCGAACCCATAGCTAGAAACCTTGAGTACTTGGGCATATCGAGCCGCTTTGAGGCTCAATTTGCCCTTTCTTACCTTATACAATGAGTGACACACATGCATGTAATCAATTGACCTTTGAACCATTATGGACAGACATACATACATGCATACAAATGTTTTTATTTAAGATAATGAATCAAAGTGTAAATATAATGAAACTATATTACTTAATAATATAGTATTAATTGTACAATAACAGTATTTTCATTTACACACCCTGATATAGGATCTTCTATTGGAATTGGAATTGGAGTTGGAATTGGTGTTCCAGTAATAATAATAATAATAATAATCATTATTATTATTGCTGTTTGTCAGAATTATTCAAAGCAAAGGGACAATCAAGGTATATAGCTATAATAGTATAGCCCTCTATATAATAGCCCCATTACATAGTATAATTCCCATGGAAGGTGGGTGTGACATGGATTAAGCACCCTTTGTTCAGGCTGTACATCTATAATGTGACGAACAATGGCCCACACCACTGCACGATATACAAGGCTATGTACCACCTATTATGTATTATTCTTCCCACCACTAAAATTATATGTTCAGTGACCTTTTCTTGATTGGCTATAGAGCCAAAAAAGTCAGATGGTAGCTATCATTTAAAATTTACTATGCTTTTATTCCACTCCATAGGGCCACTATTTGTTGATTATTAGTTTCTCATCAGATGGTTTTGCTCAACTGATGCAGCAACATAGCTAGTATAATTTATTGGCCATTATGTTGATAGTTTTATTCATTCATTTTCTTGGAAAAACCACAGGAGTTGATACAGTTAGAAGTTCAATTATAATTTAGTCAAATCTTGTAGGTAGATGTGGGAGGGGGGTGAGAAACTAGTAATCAACAAAGTGCCCTAATAATTAAATTTTTCATGAGCATAAATTTTCTCTTACAAATTAGCTAATTCAAGCAAGTTATTAAAATTATAAGGGTGTAATAAAAGAACTTTGCACAACTATCTAAGTCTTACTGTAAAACTGTACTGGTATACCATCTTCATCAGCTACTCCCTGACTGCCTACAATTACCAGCTGCTAGCAAACTATTCTAGTTAGCTAAAAACAGCGATCGCGGATCTATCCAAAAATGGGTGTGGTCGGGCATGGTCAGGCAAAATTTTTGCCTGACCACGACTTACTTGACTCACTTATTGCTGAAGGGGGAATGAAGAGTAGGGATTTAAGTTGGGTGCATATATAGGTGTGGTTATTGAAATTAGGAGGCTAGGAGTGATAGGAATGCAGCTAAATTTTATGGCTATCCCTACATCAATTTTTGAAATTTTTTACGCTCATTTGTAATAATAATAATAACTAGCGAGTACCCGCAGAAACTCTGCGCACGCCTGCGCCTGCAAAAACTCTACACACGAATGTGTGTGTCCATTCACTGGACCATGAGATCGAGTCCTACCAGTGACATATGTGAAGGGTACAAGTTATCAAGTAAAGGTCTATTAATTTTGCAAGGGCATTATCATGTTAGATTCAGTTGTTCTACCGATTGTAATGTGCAAGCTTTAAGCGAAATTTAATCGTGTGAATATTTTGATTTTAACTTGTACCCTTCACATTATGGTGTTTATTCTTCCTTTTCACATGCATTAATTTGTAGTGAATCTGACCCACCCAGCTGAAAATAGGTACCTGGAATCTGGTTCAGGTGGGACTTCAGGTGCTCACACTTGGCTACTGAGGAGAGATAGTAAGTTTCAGACGTCAGTAAACAGTTCTTTGAGTGCAGAGGATAGACAGTAAGAGGTGTGGTGGTAGACTAATTTTTCTATTGTGATAGCAGTTGAGAGCTTCACTTGCAAACCTCAAAGCTTGACAATGTTGGCAAACTGAAGATATGGGCCCACGGTAGATGTTGCTTGTTTCATTAGCTAGCAGCTTCCCTTTGTTTGTTCTTCCCTATTAGTTCTCCTCACTCTGTGCCTCTCTCTTTCATCTTCTGTCAATTGCTCTTTGACTTCTCTGTCTCTCTCTCCCCCTTGCTCTTTCATCTTCAGTGTGCAGTCCAGCTCCTCTGCCTCTTAGTTCTCCTCATAGCTACTCTCTCTCACTGGCTGACATTTCTTCTCTTCCTCACTCTGTGCCTCTCTCTTTCTCACTTTCTCATGCTCTTTCATCTTCTGTCAAGTGCTCTCCAATATCAGTTGTGGTCCTTGCTGAGAAGAGATATAGTCTCAGTTTGAGACGTTACTGCTCAATTATATATACAGCTGACCATTCCCATACAGGAGTAAATCCTTTAGTGATGATTCCCAATTTTTCATTTTAACCTGCTTGCAAACTGAAGATATGGGCTCAAGGTAGCTAGATGCATGCTGCTTGTTTCATTAGCAGCTGGTCTTTATCTTTGTTCTTCCCAGTTATAATCCTCATTCTCTCTCTCTCATTGGCTGAAATTTCTTCCTCTCGGGGTCCAACATGCCCCTCCCGTGGAAGCAAAATTAGATCCCTTTAGAGAAAATGAGTCAATAATCAAAAAAAAAATCTTTTGTGCTGCATTATAAACCTATTAACAACTTGTCAACAAATGCAACTTCATAATTAAAAAAGGGGGGGTCTGGACCCCCTGGACCCCTACCCTGGATCTACCCCTGGATCTTCCCAATTAGATGTCCTCATTCTCACACTTTTCTCCCCTTCTTCCTCACTCTGTGTCTTTCTCCTTCTCTTGCTCTTTCATCTTCTGTCAAGCATGCTGTTTGATTTCTCTGCTCTCCCTTGCTAGTTGTCCTCATACTGTTTCTCACTGGCTGACATTTCTTCCCTTCTTCTTCTCCCTCACTCTGTGCCTTTCTCTTTCTCTTGCTCTTTCATCTTCCGTCAAGCATATAGCTACTCTTCGACTTCTCTGCCTCTTTCTCCCGTACTCTTTTTAATTTAACTTTTGTGAAGTGTGCTCTCCAAATTTTCTGCCTCTCTTTCTCCCTTACCCTTTTATCTTCTGTGAAGTATGCTCTCCAACTTTTCTCTCCCTTGATCTTTCATCTTCTGTGAAGCATGCTCTCCAACTTTTCTGCCTCTCTCTTTCCCTTGATCTTTCATCTTCTATGAAGTGTGCTCTCCTGCCTCTTCTTCTCCCCACATTCTGTGCCTTTCTCTTCCTCTTTCATCTTCTGTCAAGCATACTCTATGACTTCTCTACCTCTCTCTGACTGTATGCTCTCCAACTTTTCTGCCTCTCTCTCTCTTGATCTTTTATCTTCTGTGAAGCGCGCTCTCCATCTTTTCTGCCTCTAGTTTCCACCTGAACTTCACTTATGCCTCTCTCTTTAGCTCTCCCTTGCATGCTAAGCCGAAATTTCGCGCCATTATATTTATATCTGAGCATGCACATATGTAATGATGTATAAAATCATTTAAAAATCAATTACTTACAGCCTTGCTGTTGTAGTCGTGTGGTAGTGTGCTGGCGTGCCGAGTGTGGGGACACGGGCTCGAGCCCCAACTCAACTAATTTTTTTTTTCCTTCTCAATTTTTAACTGTGATGCACTTACTGCGTGCGTACGTACGTACGTACGCACTGACAAGCACATTATTATATAGATAATAATAATAATAATAATAATACATAGATAGCTAAGTCATTCATGCTTTGCATGGAATATTCCATATTCACTTCAATCCTGTTGCAGATACTTCCCAGCATACTGATGATTGGCCACTGTCACCACCTCCATCATATTCATCTTCCTACCCTTTATGTGTCAAGTGTGACGATCCTGCCATCACATCAAAGAATTTAGAAGATGAATTATCATTTATACTGGATACAAGATTATCATATTCTGGACAAAATAATGAATATTATATGTTCAAGTTCTTGACTTCTGATCTGAATTTTGTCACACTATTCTCACTTAGTACTAAACAAGAACAGTTGCTCTCAGAAGCTGGAGTGCAGCAGCTGCAATGTGGAGAATGTAATATTATTATACCTTACAAGCAGTCAAGGAATGTCATCACACCTCATGTGGACTTGAAACCTTCAAGTGATAATGTAATTAGAGGTAAGCGTTAATTAGGGTAATGTGCAACATTCCTAATAGCTAGCGTAAGCCGCCGATTATCGACCAGTACGTATTATCGACCTTGGCAGCACCAATTATCGACTACATAGTATACGGAAAGTCTACGGTAGTAAACAAACGTAAACGGAGTTTTAAAAAATGGCTGCATTGAAAAATATATGGGAAAAACTTACAAGCTCTAGAGAGAAAACAGGACTTCAACAGCACGTATTTATCAACTGCAGTATGAAAGTAAGTTACTAGCTCACGTTACCTATCGCCATGGCTCCGGAAGATCGCTTAAAAGGTACGAAAGCTATAGACTTAAAGTCGAATTTGGTGCTTGTTTAGTGAGGATGTATGGATAGATTATGACTGGAGGAATATGAAACACAGACCAATGAAGACTGTCTCTGAAAAGTATAACCAGAATTCAACAAAAAGGAGAGCTTCTGCAGCAGTTCCATTCCACCGTTAAATTGTGAAGCAGTTTATGGTAGAAATGCTTCGTTCATTTTTTATTATATTTATTATGATGATGTATTTTATAGCATAAAGTAGTATAAAAGTATCTTTTTAAGGGCCCTAACATGTAGTGGAGCAAAACTGAAAGAAAGAATGGAACGGACGGTGATTGATATTATGATTTTCAACGGGTCGTCGAAAATTGGTGTCGGTGGTCGATAAATGATTTCATACTTGACGTAGTAGATTCAGCATAGCAAAATTTCTATCCAATTATGAGAAAAATAATTTATATGACTTTATAGAGGATGAAATTATCTTTCCTATGGTTGTTGTTTGAGACTTTGACGACCATCGGTGAGGGAGATATGGTGCGAGGTACAACTTATGGTCGATAGTTGGCGGCTTACGCTAGCTACTATGGCTAGAGAGCCGATTTATTTTCAATTTCTGTAGCCAGAAATATTGACGGGAATTATATTATTATGCTACCAATGACGGTATCTAATTTGATGACGTGTAAGGTGCGTGCATTACACATGCATGCTGTGTACAGTTAGCTATTCTTGAGTTTGGTGATGGGTACGGGTTACTTGATTCACTTATTGCTGAAGGGGGAGTGAAGAGTAGGGATTTAAGTTGGGTGATATAGGAATGCAGCTGAATTTTATTGCTATCCCTACTTCATTTTTTATTTAGAAGAATTTTTCGCACTCGTTTGTAATTGGCGAACAAGCGAAGCGAGCAAGCACACACTTGTCATGTCAATCGAGATTCGCAATATATATGTATGGACTATGGTACGTACGTCAAAAATTGCGCATGCCCAATGTTTATACGTCAATAGCTAGGGGGTCAGGTTAATAATACGCATGCGCATACGTTCGTTTGACCTTTGACCCCACAAATGAAACGTGCCCATAGCACTTAGAGAACAAACAGCTAGAGCTTATTGCTTTCTACAGCATTTTGTCATAGAGGCGCTAAGTGGATTGTAGGCGCTTGGCTTTCTACATGTAAGTGCTTGTGGTAAGCATTATACAGCCTCCTGTGTATGCAGCTGCCACAACTTAGCCCAATAAGTCAAAGTACAAATGACTTTCACCAACTGCTTCGCTCGCTCGCCAATTAAATATGTTACACGAACGAACATACCCTAGTAATTGGCGAGCGAGCGAAGCGAGCGAGACACACACTTGTCATGTCAATCGAGATTCACGATATATGTATGGACTATGGTACGTACGTCAAAAATTGCGCATGCCCAATGTTTATACGTCAATAGCTAGGGGGCCGGGTTAATAATACGCATGCGCATACGTTCGTTTGACCTTTAACCCCACAAATGAAACATACCCATAGAAATTAGAACAAACAGCTAGAGCTTATTGCTTTCTACAGCATTTTATCATAGAGGCACTAAGTGGATTGTAGGCGCTTAGTGCTTGTGGTAAGCATTATACAGCCTCCTGTGTAGCAGCTGCCACGACCACTGCAATATCTTAGCCCAATAAGTCAAAGTACAAATGACTTTCACCAACTGCTTCGCTCGCCAATTGAATATGTTACACGAACATACCCTAGTAATAATAATAATTAATAAGATCAGAGTACTGACTTACTGGCTGCAGCTATGACATTGATATCGTTGCAATCTGCTTGAGCGCTACTTACAGGCGTACCTTTTGCTACTAAGCTTGTACTATACAAAATCATCACTATCAATAGCATGGGGAAGGCTAAAGTCTATTTGCGTTCACCTTGCCCTTCGCAGTTAAAAGCTCATCGAAGTTCGGTTGTCAGTTCTTGCAGTTCGTTTCAATTGGTTTTTTTTTCGGAGGTCTAGCCCAGTTGATTCAGTGTCAGCAATTCTAATCCTAGGTCAGGATGACTCAAAGAAAGCTAGGATCTTTTTTCCTGAAGTCTTCTTCAACTCCCACGTAAGCGGTTAAGTTATCAACCTTTGGTGGGTACCACAGAACCAACAAGATGGCTAGTTGCTACTGCACCTAGTTAGGAAGTAAAAAACATGTTCTAGCTACTATTACTGCTCTAGCTACTATTACTGCTGTAGCTACTATTACTACTATAGCAAGCTTGTGCACTATGCCACTCTATTGATTGCACTTTTTACTCTATAGGAAAAGACCCAGAGTGGAAGTTGAAGGTGATCATTCTGTTGTTCCTGCCTCTTCAATATCTCAAGGCCCTTCCCTTGATGCTAATGAATCTTTAGCATCTCTGTCTCCCCCACCATTCTTGCATAATTCTTTGGATGTTTCTGATACATCTACTCCCCTATTTAGTCCCCCATCTCATCCCTCAGCTAGTCGCTTAGCGGATTTTGATACTCCAGCCTCTCCTGGCCCATCTTCTATGCATATGAGCACTTCCAGTGAGTCTTGCAGCGTACCTTGCTATGACATTGGTTTATTGTTGAAATCAACACCTCAGTCTCATGTACGGTGTTTTTCTTCATCAAGGAAATACTCCATTTTAACAATCATTTTAAGCCTCCAAGTAACTTTAAATTTCCAAGTAAATTTATGGATGGTTGCCAGAGGTGTTGCCAATACTCTTACTTAGTAGATAACCCGTGGTTCGTGTACAGCAAGGAAGAAGATGGCTTATTTTGTTTACCATGTGTCCTCTTTGCTAGTAAAGAGAAGTTGGGCCAGTTGGTTACTGAAAAGTTGGACAAAGAAAACCTCTAAGTTTTCTAATCATAATTCTAAACAGTACCATAAATTGGCTGTCACTCAGGCTGAAGCTTTAAAGTCTTCACATAATAGGCCTGAATAGATAATCAACTTAAAGGTATTAAAGAAGATGAGATAGCTAAAAATAGGACTATAATAAAGCATATTGCTTCTGCTATTCATCTCTGTGGCACACAATCTATAGCTCTCCATGGGCACAGAGATGACAGCACTTCTGATTCTGACAATAAGGGGAATTTTTGGCAATACTTAATTATAGCATAAAGTGTGGGAATATACTATGCTTGCTCATCATTTCAAAGATGCTTCCAAGAATGCTATGTACACTAGTAAAACCATACAAAATCAGATCATTGATATAATAGGTAATCATATTAGAGATAAAATACTAAGTGAAATAAAAGAAGCAAAATATTACTCCATTTTATGTGATGAAGTGAGTGATGTGTCTAATAAAGAACAAGTTTCAATAGTAATAAGATTTGTAGATAGTAGTAATTGCATACGTGAAGAGTTCTTAGACTTCATCTTAACTGAAAGGGTAACAGGAGAAGTTTTGGCTTGTAATATTAAAGACTCTAACTAAATATGGTTTGGACTTCGAAAATTGTGGAGGCCAGGGATATGACGGGGCCTCTAACATGTTGGCTCGGCATGGTGTGCAGGAAATATTGAGTGAAGAAAATAGCAAAGCTGTATACATCCATTGTAATTCACATATTCTCAACTTGTGTATAGTGCAGGCATGTTCTTTGCAGTCCATTCGGAATATGAATGGTACTGTTACTGAGTCTTCCTTTTTCTTCAAGAATAGCCCCAAAAGGCAAAAATTCCTTGAGCTTGTAATAGATAAGCAAACCAAAGTTTCTAAAGTAAAAGATTTATGCAGGACTCGCTGGATTTACTGCCACGAAGCATACAAATTTTTTTTAAAATAATTATTTACATAGTGTTATGTTAGCAATTACTAATAATGATAATACATTATGGCAATATGGACTGGCAGCAAATGGTCTATTGAAGGCATTTAGTGGCTTTAATTTTTATAGTTACCATGAATTGCATGTCAGTAATCAAACCTCTTAGCATTAAACTACAATACAGAACTAATGATATTATTTATGCTTATTCTAAATTAAAGATGTAATTAAGGAATTAAAGTCAATACGTGCTGATGACCAATTACTTCATACTTGGTGTGAACAAGCTGCATCTCTGGCTAATGATGTTGATGTTGAACCAACAGTTCCTAGAACTGTTGGACGGCAGCTTGGTTGTGAGAATGTTGAATATACTTCGATTGAAGAGTACTATAGAAGAATCATTGTAATACCGTTGCTAGACCACCCAGCAGATGCAGGAAAGATTTGGAGACCATCAAATAATATTATTAGTATCTAAATTGCTGTGCTTAGTACCTTCATTCCTATGTGATGACTCTACTCTGAACTTGGATGAAATGTTGGAGTTTTATCGTGATGACCTACCTAACTCTGCTGTGGTAGGTACTGAAATCTCCAGGTGGAAACTGAAGTGGCTTGACCAAAGCAATCTTCCATGTAGAGTAGATTTTCAATTATTGACCGCCATATATGAACGGACACTACAGAGGACAGCCTGGATATTAGCTAATAATATAAAATTCCACGATGGAAAGATAGGGCAAACCTGCACTAATTAAATATGAAGCGCAAAGATCACTTAACATCGGGCAATCTCATTGATAATCGGATACCCCCTAGTAGAAATCACACAGTACACGATACCAACTAAGCCTACGGACTAACTGGTAGCCCCAAGCTGCTACTACAATCATTCAACAATTCAACTTCTCAGCTGCAAACTGGGCGGAGCTAATAGAATTTAAAATAAACACGTCAGCAACTTGATATGCAAACGATCCATTGACTCTTCCTGGCCATTACAAAGCTTTGGAAGTAAGTATTTTAGCATCTTTTAGTTGCAAAATAGTACATCCAACATATTTAGAAGGATCCACCTAGCGTACTTTTATTCTAAGATTGGGTACCTAAGGGTTTGGCCGTGTATTATCGCAGCAGAATACACGGCCAAAACCATAGCTTAAGCTAAAATATGTCGGATGTGCTATTTTAAAATTGCTCCAGAACTCACTTCTAATGCTTTGTAATGGCCAGGAAGAGTGAATGGACCGTTCGCTGTCCGAATATCAAGTTGCTGACGTGTTCATTTGAAATTCTATTAGCTCCGCCCAGTTTGCAGCTGGGAAGTTGAATTGTTGAATGATTGTAGTAGCAGCTTGGGACTACCAGTAGCGATGTCAGTAGTCTCGCGTGGGCCAGACTCTCACACGCAGAAGAGTCCAACTCCTATACCGTGAGTAACAGCAGCGCGCGCCGCGCATAAAAAATCGCATCACAGTACATCATGACTAAGTCGAAATAGTGCGAGCAAAAATGGCTCAAGATTTTTTGAAGCTATTCAAGAAGGTGGACGTAGGATTGGCTATTCAATTCTAAAAGTCATACAAATAGAAGCAATAAGCTCCTTCATGAAGAGATAATTGCTATCGATTGCATGCAGCTAGTTAGAGATACAGAATTTAAAATAATTCTTGACGTAATGAGCCTATTTAAAGGAAAATTGTGTGTATCGATGCTTTTGTGTATATCTCTGGATTGAAGCCACCAATTCTCTTCAAATTTGAAATACAAATGAGAAATAGTGCACACTACAATATATTTGAATCTGATAGACAGAGAATGACTATTACCTGATTTTTAGCAGCTTGGGTAGATCATTAAAATAGTTTTTTAAAGTCTCTTCACTCATGCTTATACTTATGCCAGCATCAGCACAGGTTGCTCCAAGACATGACATTTTGCTCAGCAGTAGTTAAATTGTTGCCCTGCCCACTTTTTCACGATCATTAATTTTCTCAGGTCAATCCGCGAAAAAGTAAGCTGGTAAGAATGATTTTGTGCACCTAACTATTCGTAGATAGGGGTAAAGAATATGTGTGTTCGAGTTTTCAATTTTGATCATGCAATTATGACATTATTTTTGTAAGAAATGTACACAGTGCAAGCATAAAGCTATGAAATCATCGAATATAGTGTTGATATTCAAATTCTATGCTATTTTTTACCCCTGGGAGTAACTTCTTCTCTAACTAACAGCTTATCAAGTCTCCATTCTTGCACACACACTCTCCCGTTCCAGCTGTTTACATAGAAAACTCTGTACACGTATCCGCCCATGCACAACTTCCGGTTTGATATTGCTACTACCAGTTAATCCGTAGGCTTAGTTGATATCGTGTACTGTGTGATTTCTACTAGGGGGCATCCTGAGATTGCCCGATGTTAAGTGATCTTCGGACGTTTCTTTTGTGGTGGATTCTCTGCATGGTATTATTCCATTGATCCCTCGCACTTCATATTTAATTAGTGCAGGTTTGCCCTATCTTTCCATCATGGAATTTTATTTTATTAATGTCCAGGCTGTCCTCTACAGTGTCTGTTCATATAATATGGCGGTTGATAATTGAAAATCTACTCTACTTTAAAGGAAACCATACAGCAATGTGATACTGATTTTTTCCCTAACATATTATACTTTGCTAAGAATAGCATGTACATTGCCTGTTACCTCATGCGAAAATGAGAGGGCAAATAGTACTCTTGAAAGAGTGAAAACATCTCTGCACAGCACTATGGGTCAGGAGAGGCTATCTGCTTTAACCATGATGAGCGTGCACCGTGATTTAGAAATAGATTATGATGACATTATTGATAGATTTAAGCTGGTATGTAATCGAAGAATTCCTCTATAAATGTATGTATATTGTTATTTTTTAGTGTTAGGTTTAACATAAAGCGGGGCAATTCTGAATGGTTCAATATTTCTGAAATTACTGAGAATTCAAAGCTCAAAGTTGGAAGATAAATACTATGATAGTAGAATATATCCTCCAACTTTGAGCTCAGAAGTCTCAGTAGTTTCAGAAATATTGAACCGTTGGGAATTACCTCACCATTCAGAATTGCCCATTAATATGTATATATTGATGATACTTTTTAATTCCCCTAAGTATGTATGTATTGTTGTTATGCATGATACTTTTTAAACTGACTTTCCATTCCATTCACTAACATGCTTCATCATTTCCTCATTGACATGCTCCGATTCCTTCAGCACTGTTATCATGAATATTTTTTGTCAGTTTCATCATTCAAGCATTACTAAGTTGTCATTGTCATCCATCATTAGATAGTTCATTAAAAAGTACAATTAAAAGAAGGTGTGGCTTGGGGAAAGTGGGCGTGGTTTCAAAAATTTATCCGCGCTAACCGATAGACCCCCCTCTTTAAAAAATCCTACATCCGCCCCTGCTTCGATAACTTGCTCAATTCTTGACCAATTTCAAAATTTCAAACAGCAACTAGCTAATTATCCGAGATTTGCTTTTTTATAAGGACCCATTCCTTACCTGCCAGTAAAAAGTTCGATTATGGAAGCTGCCATTCACCACACAACAACAATGGCTGCCAGGTGCTACTGATTCTCGAGTAAGTTTACTGTTAGCTAGCTTACGCGAGTAACTGCTGGTTAAAACTAAGAAATATGAATTATAGAATACTTCAGCTAACTGAATATCACAGAATCTTCTAGCTAACTAGATCGATAGAATCAATGAGAAGTCAGTTTAACTCGTACACAATATTCGAATCACTGCTAAGCTCCCTGGCAGTTTAGCTCATACAGAACATACAGAACAATCATTGCTAAATCCTCCAGGAGTTGCTGGGATCAGGAAAGGAAGAAGCAGGCTTGAGATGTCAGCTGAAGCACCCTACCTTTCTGGGGCTTGTCCAGTAGAAGAAGTCCAGGGAGAGTCACGCATGAGAGAAAGTCACGCAAGAACAACCACAGCTACTTCTAACCTCGAACCCAGCCTCTCTTTTGGGGGGCGGGGGGGAAAAAGAGAGCCTGGTATCCACTTAGCCTTGAACCCAGCCTCTTTTTTCCTTTTTTTTTTTTTTTTTTTTTTTTTTGGATGGGGAAAAAAGAGAGCCTGGTATCCACTGTTTGCACATGCACCAATTTTTGAATTATAAACGTGCATGCGATGACAAGTTTCGACATCGAGAAGTGCTAGCAATCTCATGCATGATGTCGTACTATTCCGAGAATGCTTAGATCCTCCAGGGCATCAGAAGTAACAAGGGCTTCAGGGGCACAGAAGAGAAGGCTATCTGATCTAAGACTGGCAGATGTAGCGAGGTAGTACTGGCCAAAACATCGTTGGTCGATCATCAGAGCAATTTACATCTGTGATCAGAGCAACTAGTGGAGAGGCAACCAGTACTGCACTACATTTCACCAGCATCATCATGAAGGGGAGAGTCTGGTAGAACAGATCTTTATATAACCAGTTTGATAGACAAACAGAAACATCCTTCCCATCATAGACTGCATGTGTTGTTCCTTCTTCAGGAATGCCAAGTTTCTCCAAGGAGAAACAAAGAGCAGCAGCAAAGGAGCACAAGTAAAACTATAGCTAGCATGAGCTAGCATGCAGCATTGTACTGGTTGTACAACCACGCCCATTAATTATGACAATCGTGTAGCGGAAATATCCGAGTGATATCCTGATTCCCAGATTTCTGGGAAAAACTGGCGCATGCGCAAACAGTGGATACCAGACTCTCCTTTTCCCCCGCCCCAAAGAAAGGAAAAGAGAGGCTGGGTTCGAGGCTAGGTATCCACTGTTTGCGCATCCGCCAGTTTTTCCCAGAAATCTGGGAATCAGGATATCACTCGGATATTTCCGCTACACGATCATCATAATTAATGGGCACGGTTGCACAACTAGCATGCTAGCTATAGTTTTACTTGTGCTTCTTTGCTGCTGCTCTTCGTTTCTCCTTGGAGAAATTGGCATTCCCGAAGAGGAACAACACACGCTGCTGTCAAGGCATGCAGTCTACGAGGGAAGGATATTTCTCTTTGTCTACCAAATTCAGTGGAGTAGGAAGTGGGGGGGCTGGGGGGGGGCAGTAGCCCCCAATATTTTATAAGGGGAGGCCAGCAATAAAACAACCACTAGCAGTGTGTAATTAACGACTTAGCTACAACAACATCTTGTGTCTATTTTAACACTTTATTGTTGAATACTATGATCATGCATGCTGTAGTATTATATCATAACTAAGTGAGTTAGTCTATTTATCAACGTGGCCAAGAGAAAGACATCCTCTATTTTCTTTCCTCTCTAAGAAATAGCTGGGGAGAGGAATGACAATTTTTTGGACAGTTTAAGTTTTAGCTAACACATAATTATTTGTTTCTTGTTATTGTTGTTTTTGGTTTATTATTGTTTATTTGTTTGTTCTTTTGATAATGAATATGAATATTAGCTAGTAGTCCAGGTGGCTGCCCCCCCCCCCCCCCCAATATTTTTTAGCTTCCTACTCCACTGAAACTGGTTATAGAAAGATCTGTTCTACCAGACTCTCCCCTTCATGATGATGCTGATGAAGCGTAGTGCAGTACTGGTTGCTTCTCCACTAGTTGCTCTGATCATAGATGTAGATATATGCTCTGATGATCGACCAACGATGTTTTGGCCAGTACTACCTCGCTACATCTGCCAGTCTTAGATCAGATAGCCTTCTCTTCTGTGCCCCTGAAGCCCTTGTTACTTCTGATGCCCTGGAGGATCTAAGCATTCTCGGAATAGTACAACATCATGCATGTGATTGCTAGCACTTCTCGACGTCAAAACTTGTCATCGCATGCACATTTATTAACAAAAATTGGCGCATGCGCAAACAGTGGATACCAGGCTCCATCTCAAAAAGAAAGAGGAAAAATGAGGCTGGGTTTGAGGCTAAGCTACTTCCGGGTGCAAGGTGAACACGAATAGACTTTAGCTAAAATTCTCCGCCATATTGAAACACGTGCGTGCACGTGCACAGGGCTAGCATGCACCACCATATTTTTCATATCTAATCTGCATTAGCTACATTAAAAAAGGTGAAAAGGAATCTAAATAAAATAGACATGGCTCTGTGTATGAACAAGAGAGTCTACCCCTCCTAAATAACCACAGCCATACTCTTACTACTCAATCCCTCCTCACTCCCCAAGTCGCTGTAAAATGATACTGCTTTATCTTCTACTCTTCATACTTCAGTCCTAGCACATTGAAGATGTTCTGTCTTCAAGTTGGGAGACAGAAGTATCCCAGAGTTATGAAAGAAAATACTAGTAGCTATAGTCCAATGGGGCAATCCGTGCCATCCCTACTTAGAGAGTACTATCATACTCTCTGATGAAGTACTATCTGGGTCTTCAAGTTTTTACCCTGCAAACATATGCAGCAAGGGCTTAATCAAAAGAGGTAGTACAGTTTCTTTAACATAAGCTCTTCAGGGAAATTCAAATTGCAAGTGATTGTCATGCATTAAAATATTAGTCAATTGTTAGTAGATCCCTGGTGATCTTGGAGTTAGTAAAGTAATTGTTTATAGCTGCTAGCTATTTGACCATTCAATTTATATTTATTTCCAGCTCATCCCCTCACTATGGACAATGTCATGGCAGTCCTAGAAACACTTCCATGGAGTGAGGTTGGTGACATGCTGTATGTCCCCAAGTCCAAGCTTGATGCAATAGATGCTGACCACACAACAGAAAAGGGAAAAAAGGAAGCAGTAATAGAATATTGGCTTTTGAAGGATCCCTCTGCCTCATGGAGGAGGCTTATATATACGCTTGACAAATTAGACAAGATTGACGTAGCAGACCAGATACGGAACTATGCAGAAAAACAAACAGGTCAGTAACTATCATAGCACAGAGCAAGACCTGAATAATGGGGTAGTCCTCCTGAATCCTTCCATTATTCTCTATATACTGTTGTACTTCATGATTGGGGTGGGTGTGGTTTGTAGTCTATGTACTTGTCATATTTAGGCCATGTTCAGTAGTAGGCAGGAATGTGCAAAGTGGAAACCTTATGGTAATAAAGACAATAACCTGACAGTCAAAATGTGTGTCTATGTGTGTTTACATCCATGTAGTCCATAATCATTATGCAGGAATGCAGTATAATAATAATATATTTCTTATCAGAGAGAGTGGTAGCTCTCACTAGGACACTGGTGTGCGCCACATATAGACTAATACAAAAGCAAAAGTGAAATTCTAGTTTCCCCACTTAGACTTAAAAAACTGCTGTGAATGAGCCTACTACAATGTGCAGACCAAGTTTCAGGACCAGAGAGCTTACCATTTCAGAAATACAGCAGGCAAGTAAGTCGCTGGATCTTCTTCTTCTTTATTCTTATTATTATTAACCATATGTCGCGAACCACTCAAGCTACAGCAAGTATTTCACTCCAAATTCTACTCTGAAGAATGGAATTGCTACGGAGCACAGTACTCGATTAACGGAAGCCATTTTTTGCATGCACATGTATTTGATATCATTCACAAGTATATCATTACTCAACTAGTTATAGCTAAGCTCTATGTGTATGTGAGCCTAATATGACTCTTTTAACTCGGGGATTTTAGATTCACCAATCCATCTACTGGTAGACTCTATTTCAGATTCTCAACATCCAAGTATATCTCAACACTTCAAGCCTTGACTCATTGAAGCTGATTCTGATCTACTGCAATTATTCTTCCCAAACTCCCGCATCTGTGAGTGAACCCCAACACTTGCCTCCTTACTTTTTGAGTAATGGTCATCCCTATATATATTTTTAATTTCACAGAAATGTCTTTTTCCCTCTCTGTATGGTTTTACATATGTACGCATAAATGCAAGAGTTCATTCTTCTATGTGTATGCAGGGACAGATAAAAGAAGTTTCTACATGGCAAGTGTTGGGGGCAAGTGTTGGGGTTCAGTTGGGGTTCAGTTGGGGGCAAGTGGGCAGTTGGGGGCAAGTGTTGGGGTTCACTCACAGATGCGGGAGTTTGGGAAGAATAATTGCAGTAGATCAGAATCAGCTTTTTTTCAGGCAAGAAATTAACTTGGACTGACTATTATAGCTACTATGACACAATTCAAATACTGGATGAAATGTATGATGTGTGCATAGTGATAATTATGTTCAAAGTTGCAGCATTGTTCAGTGTTGATGACTTGGGAATGACTATTCCCAACACAAGGGTACCGGGTAGGGATGAAGGATGGAAATGGGACCAATCTTTGTTCTGTATATCCAGCCAACAATCCCTACATATATGTCGGGTAGCTTCAGATTTTAGTGCAGTAATGAACATATATGGCTGGATATACAGAACAAAGATTGATCCTATTTCCTTCCTTCATCCCTACCCTTGCTTCCTTAATTTTTTGAGCAATGGTCATCCCTACATTTTTTTTCATTTCACAGAAATTTTTTTCCCTCATTGATAATATTTTATATTGATGATGTCTACAGTATCTAGGAAATATGTACTACAGTGATACACAACAAACCTCTATCAATAAGTGTGGCCTTAGAACCTTGAAGGATTTTTATGTGCCTGGTGCATTGCTTTGAGGGAAATTAGGTGAATGCATTAACTTCACTGAGGGGAGGGGAAGTCAATGTGTACTTATATCATTACTATGTATGAAACATACATTACACTGTTAGCTACAATAATATCTAAAAAAATAATATAAAATTTAATGCTTTAATTTTTATGGTTGGCCAGGATGATGCAGACACACCGCATATATACTAATACAAAAGTGAAATTCTAGTTCCCCCGCTTAGACTTAAAAAAAGCTACTATGAATGATAATCCAGCCTACTAGAGCCTAGCGTAAGCTGCCAATTATCAGTATATACTAATTATCAGCATCCGTATTGCCAATTATCGGCACTGGAATATACGGATGTGCATACGGCCGTTCACGGAAATATACGGAAACTAAACTGGTGACAGGTACTGCAACCTTGATCTTCTTTTGCAGTTCTTCCAAGGCGAGTTAATAATTGATAGCTAAAAGTTATTTTGATGACAGTAAACCTTGCATATTGTGTTTAGTTAGCTAAAACACTTTTAGCTTACTCGGATTTCTCGATGTTTTTGGATGAAGCATAGACCATGCTGTTGGTTTCTGTTTCTAGGATGCCTCGGCAAAAGAGGAGGCTCCGTTCAAAGTCAGCTCCTGCTGTTCTACTTTCAAAACGTACCGGGAAGAGAAAGCAGTGGAGTGACGATTCGATGTTGGCTGCCCTTGAGGCAGTGAAGAAAGGTGTGCCTGTAAAAAGGGCTGCCCTCGAGCATGGAGTGCCTAGAACAACGTTGCAAGATAGGCATCTAGGCAAAGTAACTCACGGTGTCAAGCCAGGCCCGAAACCTTATCTAAGTGGCAATGAAGAAGCTGAACTTCGAAAGTTTATTGAAGTTGTAGGTGAGATTGGTTATGGAAAAACTAGAAAGCAGATTAAAAACATAGCTGAATCAGTTGCTCGAGAGAAAGGGCTAGTCGAATATCTGATGGGTGGTTTCGTCGCTTTTTAGAGAGGCAGCCAAATCTTCGTCTACATAAGGGGGATCCAACTGCCAATGTGTGCATGGATACTGAAGCACTCGATAATTACTTCAAACTCTTGAAAGATGTGATGGAAGAGAACAACTTGATGGACAAGCCAGGGCAGATATACAATGTTGATGAATCAGGCATGCCTTTGGAACACCGTCCACTTCGTGTTTTGACAAAGAAAGGACAACGTAAAGTTAGGTGCCGCACTTCAGGTAACAAAATTCAAGTAACAGTGATAGGATGCGTGAGTGCAGCTGGACAGGCAATACCTCCATTTGTCATATTTGATGCCAAAGGCCTGAATATTGAATGGACGAAAGGTGAGGTAGCAGGAACAACATATGGCTTAAGTAGTCAAGGCTGGATAGATATGGAATTGTTCAAGGGGTGGTTTGAGAACCATTTTCTGAAACACGCTGTGACTGCTCGCCCAATACTTCTATTACTGGATGGACATAGCTCACACTATAATCCCGAGGCAGTTAGACTAGCTAAAGAGAAAGATGTTATTTTATTCACCTTGGTGCCACATACAAGTCATGAAATGCAGCCATTGGACACAGTAGTTTTTGGACCTCTTAAATTGCATTGGCGAGAGGCTTGCCATGACTTTGTTCAATCTAATCCAGGTAGAATTATCACAAAGTACCAATTCTCTCAATAGCATGGATGAATACAATGGCCCCAAAAACCATGTCAGTGGTTTCAGGACCTGTGGGGTTTATCCATTCAACCCAAAGGCTGTATTGGATCATGATCCTTGTACTGTGTCAAAATCACTTCATGAAAATCCTCCAGATGCAGTTGACCATGACAAGACATCAACCGATTCTCCTGTCAATCCACCACCAGTTTTTTTCACCAGAGGACGAACAATGATTTCAAACTAGGTATGAAGAAGGTTTTGATTTATTCAATGATCCAGAGTATATAACTTGGTTAGAACTTAATCATCCAGATGCTCTTCCAGTTAATGATCCCCTCACAACTGATCCATTTGAGAGTTCAATGACTGATTTTTTCCCAGATATATCTCCAATGGAGGAAATGACATGTTCTCAATCTCCTCCTGGCCAATCAAGTGTGTCCCTTCCTGATGTATCACCAGTCAATTCTGTACTACAAGTTCAATCCAGCATTGGTCCTCTACTTGCTTCGGACGTGGGTGATTCTGCTGATAAACCAGATGTGGCTAATAATCCAGCCAAAGCTGATGTGACGATGACTGTCGAGCCACTATCCACCCCTCAATCATCAGTAGTCCCCACAACACCAAAGAGTGGATGCAGTATTGGATCTACACCAGGTTCTGGACAAAGCTCTTCTGCTGAATCAACTGATGTAATCTCCAAATATTTAGTACAATATGTACCAGCTACACCAAGGAGTCGGAACCAATCTGTTGACAGAGTGACTGGTTCAAGAGTACTTACTAGTTCCGAAGGACTTGCTATGTTGAAGGAAAAGGAAGAGAAGAAGAAAAGAGAAATTGAAGAAAAGAAAAAGAAGAAGCTTGAGATGGAGGAAAGGAAGAAAGAAAGGGAAGAATTGGCAAAGAAAAAGGCAGAATCAAGGTTGAAAAAGGCAGCAGAAAAATCACTCACAAAAAAGCCCCCTGCCCGAAAGCGTGTATCACAACTGTATAATCATAAGAAACAGCAAAAAAAACCTCTATATCTGAACCCTCTACGTCTGAGCCAACTATTACTGAACCCTCTACATCTGTTACCAAGCCATCAAAGTTTTACAGATAGTGAGTGTTGCGAATGCTTACACACTTATGCCAAAGATGTTCACAATGAAACAGGGGCTGAGTGGGTTATGCGTGTGTGTGGACGTTGGCTACACGAAGAGTGCATTGACTTGATTCAGTATGATGCTAATGGCAGTGAAAAGTTATGTTCTTACTGTGTTGTTTAATTAACTTCATCATTTTGACTTATTTTTTTCTGCATTTTTAACACAAAACAGTTAATATCAAATTAATGGTAACGATTAAACACTTTTAAAAAACATCAATAATTAGTAGCTTATGACATGAACTAGAGGTTGGTATGCATAGTAATGTGCCTGTTATTTCTACGCGTCGACCCTGGACCTAAAAACACTGCCCGTGCCGATAATCGAGCATAGGAATTAATACAGGAGACGGTGATAGGTACGGGATGCCAATAATTGGAATTTAGTAGGCTGCACTTCTACCCATGTCATCCCGTGCCAGTAGCTCATTAGGTGCTGAAAATTGGCAGAATAAATTAGCTTCCTTCTAGTGCAAGAGCCGACTTCCTGTGTCTCTCCGGCCGGAAACTGCAAGGTACTTGTGCCGATAATTGGCAGCTTACGCTACTAAGTTAAAGCGGAATGGCGGGGCTATTCCGTAGGTTCAAATATTTCTGAAACTACTGAGACTTCTGAGCTCAATGTTGGAGGATATAATCTACTATAATAGTTCAAAATAGAACTCATAAGCTCGTGGAGTTTTGAAAATATTTGACCCTTCGGAATAGCCCCACCGTTCGAAATAGCCCCACTTTGCCTTACAAGTGCAGACCAAGTTTCAGGACCAGGGAGCTTACCATTTCAGAAATACGGCAAGCAAGTAGGATTCTTCTTCTTCTCTATTGTTGTTATCATTATTATTATTCTTAGACAACCATATCTCTCGAACTACTCAAGCTACAGCTATGATTTCTGGATAAATCCACTCCAAATTCTACCGGCTACGATCTTTTCTACTTGTCGATCCTCGAAAGAGTCGAAGAAAAAGGAGACACTATGGAGCACAGTACTTGACTAACTTAATTATTGGAATACGCATGTGCATGTATTTGATATCCAAATTATAATACTACTGAGCTAGCTAAGCTTGTGCTCTATAGATCATAGCAGACTACTCTATCAACTCGGGGATTTTAGATATTCACCAATTCATCTACTGGTAGACTCTATTTCAGATTCATCTGCATCCTTGACCTCCAATTATAGCTCAACACTTCAAATCTTGACTGGCTGATACTATTAATCTGTCCCTGCATGCACATACGTAGAAGAATGAACTCTTGCATTTAGCATATACATACATAATGAGAGAAAAAAGACCAGGAACAAGTAAGGGCAAAAACATTTCCGTGAAATGCAAAGATATAGAGATGACTATTATTCAAAAAAGTAAGGAAAAAAGGGTATAGGGATGAAGGATGGAAATGGGATCAATCTTTGTTCTGTAGCTATATCTAGCCAACAATCCCTACATAATTATACGTCAGGTAGCTTCAGATTATAATGCAGTAATAGACTGATTGTTGGCTGGATATACAGAACAAAGATTCATTTCTATCCCTCATCCCTACCCTTGTTTCCTTACTTTTTTGAGCAATGGTCATCCCTACATTTCTTTAATTTCATGGAAATATTTTTTCCCTTAGTTTATATTGGATGACATTTTTGGTCTAGTTTGTTTCTGTATTCTGTGAGTGGATATCAGTGACTTACTTGATCCAAGGAATACCTACTATAAAACCCTTTTCAGTACTTTCATCTTTCATTTTTAAGAGTAATAGCCAAATTTCATAATGTTAAGTGCCACGGAAATACCTATGAAAATTTCCCGCTTTATGGCATTTTTGTGAAAATGTAAGCATTGGAGGATATAGATCTGCCCAATGAGCATTACGTCCTAATGCAATCTAATTATTACATTCTATATTAAAGGTAGCTTTCCAGCAATGGATTTGAAATGTAAGCATCACCAGTCCTTCAGTCATCACAACTTTCCTCAGAATAGTGTGGTTTTTATGTACTGTAAACTGCTATGCTCTAATGTCCATTCTATTCGAAGTCACAGCATTTTTAGTATCTAAATTACTGTGACCTCATCAAAATTGGTGATATTAAAGGAATGTTGTCTTAATGTCACTGACATGGATACACATAGCCATTTATTAGTTACAGCTATAATTATCAGAGAGTGCGGTAGCACTCTCTATGTAGGGTTAGTACGTAATGGGCGTGGCTTCTCTCATTAGAACAATACAAACTAGACTCTCTGTATCTCTTCTATTCTTGCTACAGGTTCAACTAAACTTCTTACATCTGGAAACCAATGCAGAAGATGATGATATGACTAAACAAACAAGTGAAAGGAAAAAAATTTATGCTAAATAAAAAGGCCATGTAGGGTTAGTCTGTACTTTAACAGTTTCTGTCAACAAAAATAAAAATTATGCTGCCTTTAATAATAATCCCTACATCACTGCCTAAACCAAGCAGAACACTTTTATACTGACATGAACAATTAAAGCAGCTTGGTGGGAGGCAGTGATGTAGGGATTATTATTGAAGGCAGCATAATTTTGATTTTTTTTGACAGAAACTGTTAAAGTACAGACTAACCCTACATGGTCTTTTTATTTAGCATAAATTTTTTTCCTTTCATTAGCTTAAAAGGAGTCTTAGAAGGTCTACAATCACAAAATTTTTCTGTAGTGTACTAGTGGTATTTCTTATTAATATATTCATCCTTTGCTACTAAACTCTGTGTTATTGTTTTATTTTTGATTCGCAGAAAAATTAAAACCGCCATCAATTTTCAAACTTAGTGCTCGTATTTTACAAAAGTGTATGTTATTTAATACTTATTGCACACTCCTGCATTGAATATCATGATTTATTACTACCCGAGGTGGGAATATTTCACGAGGCCGTAGGCCGAGTGAAATATGCCCAACCGAGGGTAGTAATAAATCTGATATTCAACAAAGGAGTGTGCAGTAAGCATTTTATTATATATATAAGTGGATTCTACAGTTGGTTCCAGCCAGGCGGCTACATATGCGAGTTGTAATATGAACCTGTAATACTTACCACGAAGCACTTAGATAAGCCTATCAGCCCACCACCAGACCTACAAGCAACTAAGCTTGCCTATCATCTTCAGAAATGTCGGCCAAAAACGTTACTAGGCTAGTCTGCGCATGCGTAGACAAGGCGTTGAATAATGCCATTGAATACTGTGAATTGTTCAACGGTAACAGACCAATCAGATTGCTTGAATCCATGTATATATATATAATAATGATAGATATCACATGGGTGGGAGGAGTCCTAGTGTCCACCTTCTAGTTAAAACTTGTGTCATGATAGAACTCTCTGTGTTTCCCCAGACTCCAGCCTAACCTGTCAGAGTTTGTTGACTGCTCTGGGCACTGTGAAGAACGCAAAGGACAGTGTTGAGCTTGAGTCCCGGACCAGTCATGATCATGGTGTTTTGGAGAATGTACTTCAGATACCAAAAACCAAGGTGAAGAAGATGAGGTTGTCGCAGTTAACTGAAGAGGACTACAGAGAGAAACTTGTGGAATACTACATATCAATATATCCATTGGCCAGTTGGAATTATGTGGCAGGGAATATTAACTACTATGGACAGTTTGGAGCATATGACAAAGTGAAGGGGAATGTAAAAATTCATGAAGGTATGCCTGTGGTAGGTGATACTTACTAATTGAGGGGAGGATATAAAAGGTCTAACAGTGGAACCTTTGATAATTCTACTATTTTTTCTATGGATTAAGAATAGCCCACTCTCCACTGTAGCCCTCCCCCATGCAGAGTTCAGATCATCCACACGTATATAGCTGCAGTGTATTCAATTATGTGTGGTCGAAGTAGGAGTATTTTTAGGGAAGGAATATGATTGACCCCATTCATCTCTACCCTTGTTTGCTTACTTTTTGAGCAATGGTCATCCCTTTAGCTACATTTTTTTTTTTTCATTCACTCACTTCTTCCTGATCTTTTTTTTGCCTCGGCACCAAAGTGCTGGAGGCGACTATCTATGCACGGTGGTACGTTATAGTAGCACGCGCAAATAGTTATACGCATGCGCATGACCTTGACCTTACAAGCCACATGTATGGAAAGTAACAGCAGGCTGGGCAAGTTAACGACTGTCTGAGAACAAACAGCGGTGAGTAGAGTGTACAACCTCAAGATTTTATGAACGCAAGAGTGAGCCTTAAATAGCGAATAACAGAAGCTACAAAGTCTAGTTAAGACTCCGAGTTGTGAGAAAGCTGAAGACCAGGCATGTTATAATAACAGAAAGTAAGCAAGAAAACCAACATGAAAGCCATAAATAGCGAGACCAGAGGGTACAAAGCTCAAGATCATCTAGCAGAGCCTGCAAGAAAGCCTTAATAGCAAGAACAAAAGCTACAAAGTCACAAATAGGCTGAGAAAGCTGAAAGATAGCCAAGCTATAGCTATGACCACCATAAAAGCTCACTCATTAAAAAAACAAAAACAACTATGAATAGCATTAACAAAAAAAAACAAAAAAACAACAACAACAACAACATAATAATGACAGTGCATGCAAAAAGTAGTCTTCAGTATAACTCCTATAATTATTTATATACCTACAAAAATAAACCAAATGATAAGTTTCACTACGTGCCGAGGCATCCAGTCTTTTAAAAGACTAACTTGTTATGTATACATAAATCCAGGAGTTCATTCTTCTATGTGTATGCAGGGACAGATGAAAGAAGTTTCTTGAGCATGTATAGTTCTCCTGGCCAGCTCCATGGCATAGCAATAACTTAATTAGCAGCCCAATGATTATTTATCAACGAGTCAATAAGACTTGAAGTATCCTGAGTATACAGATGAATCTGAAATATCAGTAGATTGATCAGTGAATCGAAAATCCCCAAATTGAACACATACTAGCTATACTTTCAAATATCAATTACATGCATATGCAAAAATGGCCTCCATATTATTATGTGATGAACTCTAGCTAACAAAACTACTATAGGTAGCGAGCAGATGCAGCTTAAAAATGTTATTATAGTGAATTAGGAGAATTCTCTTAACAAAAAGCAAATAGAACTGCCAGAAAGAGCCCCTAGATCAGCTAGCTATCTAGCTACATCAAATCTATCAAAGGATCCACATACACAGAAAGTTCTAGACACACATCAAAAAGTCCACACATTAGCGCAACATAAAATTCACACAACACAGAAGTAACAATTAAACACAAACATAAGTGTTAATTCACAAAGTTGTGATTACATGTCAGGGGTGTATCTTCATGACATCTCCCCGTTGGCAGTATTGGGCACAGAATTTTCTCGAGAGAGTCCATCCGCATTTCCATTTTGTCTTCCTGGTCAGTGATTGATGGAGAAATTGAATAGCTGGAGGTACGTAAAGGCTCCACCTTGACAGTCACCCATTGCTGTTTCTCATCTTGTGTAAGTATTCCAATGATCTATGATCAGTTTGTAAATACTTGGAAATGTCTCACTTCTAAGTAAACTTGGAAGGTTCATATATCTTCCACAGCACCGTATTGTCTCTCCCTTGGTAGTAGTTTTCGTGATGCAAATATCACTCTCCTTGATCGTTTACTTGTGTTAACACTGATCTAATTCCCAGGTCTGACACATCGGTTTGTAATACGAATGGTATGGAGAAATCTAGATTCCTCAGTATAGGTTCAGCTGTCAGTCATTTCTTCAGCTCTATAAATGCTCCTCTTTCCATTCAACTTTAAAGCTGAAGGCCTTTGTCAGGTCAGATAGAGGTGCTGCGATAGTGGCAAAATCTTCCATAGTAGCCTGCAAGTCCAAGGAAGACTCTGACCTCCTTCTTTGTCTGAGGCCTCTTGAAATTTTGAACAGCTTCGATTTTAAATATTTCAGAACAAACCTTGCCTTCTAGCGTGGACACGGGAGAGGCAAGCCCAGTCAGGCTACCACCTTACAGGATTCTCCAAGCCCTAAGAAACACCTTGAGAGAAGAAATCAAAGAGATGTTAGCACAAGGAATCATCATGCCATCAACTAGCGAATGGGCTGCACCAATCATCCTAGTACCGGTGTCCTAGTGAATATTGTCCCCCCTCCACTTTGTCCCCCTGGACTATATTCCCTAGGGAATATTGTCCCCCGGACATTTTTCCCTAGGGAATATAGTCCCCCGGACTTTTTTCACTAGGGAATATTGTCCCCCCGGACATTTTTCACTAGAGAATAATGTCCCCCCTGTGTGAAAGTTGTCCCCCCCGTGCACCACCAGCGACATTACGTGAAAAAAATATGTGCGCTCCTTTGTGCATAGATAGTATATTACTGCCCCGAGATTGGAAACAGAACCAATTCCACGGGCGCGCAATGTTATGAAGTTATAAACGCGTGCGCTTAAAATCTAGTATCACTGTACAGTACAGTGATAATGTGAGTGACTGTGCATGCTACTAGTGATGTGATGGACTCTTCTTCCTCTCCTTATTCATCAGCTGAGGAGGCTACATACTAACAAGTATAAATATACTCTGGCTCAGATAGATTTGCATGTACAAGTGATCACAAGAATTGCTGATAATATAATATTATACCATCAAAAGTATCAATGAACTTCAATGCTAAGATGCAGTCATCAGAGTTACCAACACAAATTTGCTGGAATCGATCCGGCACAGTTACTAGAGAGACACAGGAGCTGCAGCTACTATTTCCAATCCCGGGGCGGTAATATACTATCTATGCTTTGTGCATGAAAAAGGCAAGCAGTTGGTCTGGGAACGATGCTATGCAAGCAGTATTACTTAGTTTTGACTACTGAGCATGCTCACTAGTTACTACAAGGGTGGTGGCACGTGCTAACAATTAAATCTTACATAATTCCGAAATTACTATAGCTATGGACTTCAAATTGCACAGAGTTATATATAAGGTAGTATATCACTAATATGCACACTGAAAAAATATTAATTCTTACAGGTGCCATAAATCTTTTTACTCTTTAGATAGAAAATGCATTATTTCTCACCGACTGCTGGCCTAAAGTTTATTAGTAACCCTCTCTACAAAATTACAGAAGGATTTGTTGATATCTACTTTACTTTCCAAAAGTGAGAATTTTAAGTTCCTGTGCTAAATCAAGAAGTAAAATAGATATCAACAAATGAGAGTGGTGCACTGCTAGAAAGCTAAAACCAAAAATCAGCAAGTAATGCCTTTTAGTTTGAATTTGAAAATTGTTCATAGCACCTGTACTATTTGACCTTGCTTCTTCTTTTTGTGTGTGTGTGGTATTACTAAGTTGCTTTATAACCATGTACAGTTTAAAGTTTATGGTGCAAGTAGTTTTGGAGATATGACCCCTTAGCAACCATGTGTACGTGTGCCGCCACCCTTAAAATAATAACTGGTAATTTAAGGTGAAAGGGCTGGCTCTGCGAGACTACTAATGATTGCACATTCTTAAATCTATTGAGTAGCTATAGCTAGCTAGTTGCCTAGCTGCAGTTTGGACAATCCAAGAGCAAGGAATAATGGAAGACTTAGCTAGAAGAGCATGCATGGGTCTAGGTAGCTACTCACTGTTAATTTATATTATTAGCTCTTTATTATTAACTATGTGCTTTGTTTATTCTCTCTGGCTTCCAAAGCAGAACATGCTGCTTTAGATAGCTGTAGCTACATTTATACTCCTGACTCATGATTTTTGATAAACAATCTTAATTGACAAAACCATTTTCAAATTCTATCTTGTCAACAACTTTGTCCTTCACATTTTCACAAAATAATTATTATACATGGTACCACCTTCTTCAGTTAACGTTGCTGCACTCGATCATCAGAGCACTCTTGATTTCAGGCATTCTGCAGTGGTAGCTATCATGCTTTCTCTATTGTTGTATGATCATAATCATGGTCTTTTGCTATCATGTATGTTCTGCACTTACGTAAGACAATAAAAAAGTGGGGGACTTTTTTCACTAGTGAAAAGTGTCCTAGGGGGACAATATTCCCTAGGGTATTTTATCCGGGGGGACAAGTTTCTCAGGGGACATTATTCACTGCCACACCAGCTCCAAAGGACTGTGTGTTGACTTCAGATGGTTGAACCATGTTACCAAACCTGATGTCCGTTCTTCCCGGTATGTCACTAATCAGAGAGTGCGGTAGCACTCTCTATGACTCGGACGGCCGCGCACGCCGCCTATAGACTAATACAAAAGTGAAATTCTAGTTCCCCCACTTAGACCTAACAAAAGCTACTGTGAATGATTATCCAGCCTACTAGAGCCTACTACAATGTGCAGACCAAGTTTCAGGACCAGGGAGCTTACCGTTTCAAATACGGTAAGCAGGTAAATCGCTGGATTCTTCTTCTTCTCTATCAGAGAGTGCGGTAGCACTCTCTATGTAGGGTTAGTACGACTAGGCTCTCTGTATCTCTTCTATTCTTGCTACAGGCTCAACTAAACTTCTTACATCTGAAAAATAATGCAGAAGATGGTGATATGACTGCTCAAACTTCTCCAGAACAGCGTAAACGATCAGCACCAGCCGCTAAAATTTTTATGATCCGTTCATCATCATCATCAGATGATAAATATTCTTTGACGGCTGTAACTCCATGATCCTTACAATGAAATTCATATCAACTTGTGCAGTTATAACCACACAATGTGCTTTTACCATCGTTATATCCACAGTTTCCCTTCAAAACAATCACTCGTATTGAAAGACTTTTCAGTATAACTATGTCAGCCATTTTAAAATGACATCATTTATCATGCGCGCGTGTCTGTCACTATCACGTGCACGTACGCGCGTGCCAACCAGCTATTTTTACTTGAAAACAATATTCAAACTTTAGGTCTTACAAAAAGTAAACAAACAAGTGAAAGGAAAAAAATTATGCTAAATAAAAAGGCCATGTAGGGTTAGTCTGTACTTTAACAGTTTCTGTCAACAAAAATCAAAATTATGCTGCCTTCAATAATAATCCCTACATCACTGCCTAAACCAAGCAGAACACTTTTATACTGACATGAACAATTAAAGCAGCTTGGTGGGAGGCAGTGATATAGGGATTATTATTGAAGGCAGCATAATTTTGATTTTTGTTGACAGAAACTGTTAAAGTACAGACTAACCCTACATGGCCTTTTTATTTAACATAAATTTTTTCCTTTCACTTGTTATTATTATTATTATTCTTCTTCTTCTTAGACAACCATATCTCTCGAACCACTCAAGCTACAGCTATGATTTCTGGATAAATCTACTCCAAATTCTACCAACTACGATCTTTTCTACTCATTGATCCTCGAAAGAGTCGATGAAAAAGAGACACTACAGAGCACAGCACTCGACTAATTCAATTAGTGGAAGTCATCTTTTCTATAATACGCATGCGCATGTATTCGATATCCAATTATAATATTACTCAGCTGTCTCTAACTAGCTAGCTCTAGATAATGGTGATGGGGATTTAGATTCCCCAATCCATCTACCGGTAGACTCTATTTCAGCATCTTCAACCTCCAAGTATAGCTCAACAATAACACAACACCTTGACTCGTTGATAATGATTGGGCTGGTATGCTATTGGAGAACTATTCTTCTTTCATCTGTCCCTGCATAGGTATTTCTTGGAAGGTATCATTCCAGCAGCATCTGACAATCGTGCGCTGCTTTACTATTGTTGCTCCTCTTTTGCAAAGAATGCTCAAGAAGGCTTCCATTCTCTTCGCTGCCAAAATATATAAAAAAATAGCCTGCATAGCCTGCCAGAGAGTAAAATTAGTAGTCTGGCACAGCACCGCCCACCGACTTGAGTAGGTGGTCTGGTGACATACAATACAACGAGTTGTGCCGGTGGATTCTACTGCGCACGCGCGTTACTAACAGGAAGTGTCATAGGAAGCGGTATTATAATCAGCCAGTGACATCACAGTTGTCATAGTTATTCTTAATTTAATTGGCACGCATGGCAGGTGCAATTTTAGCGTGCGAACTAACAGGAAAAGGCGCCAAGTGTTTACGTAATTTTACGTCATTAAACGTCATTTAATGATATTCATTGATTTAGCAGTTTTCCTGCCAAATGGCACAACTCGTTGTATTGTATGTCACCAGACCACTACTCAAGTTGGTGGGCGGTGCTATGCCAAATTAGCCAGCTGCATGTAACAAGTGCGCGCCCGCAGGGATACAATGCTCACGTGAGATTTTTTTTTTTAATTTAAATTTTGCGGTTGGCGGATCCATGAAACATGAAATCCAGTTGGTCTGGCCTAGCTAGATGATAGACTACTGTATCAACTCGGGGATTTAGATTCTCCATCTACCGGTAGACTCTATTTCAGCATCTTCAACCTCCAAGTATAGCTCAACAATAACACAACACCTTGACTCGTTGATAATCATTGGGCTGGTATGCTATTGGAGAACTATTCTTCTTTCATCTGTCCTGCATACACATAGAAGAATGAACTCTATACATAGCTAAAACCATAAAAGATAGGGAAAAAAAAGACCAGGAACAAGCAAGGGAAAAAGCATTTCGTGAAATAAAAAAAGATGTAGGAATGACCACTGCTCAAAAAAGTAGGGAAACAAGTGGGATCAGCACTCTCTATGTAGGGATGACGCGGACGGCCACGCGTGCCGCCTATAGACTAATACAAAAGTGAAATTCTAGTTCCCCCACTTAGACCTAACAAAAGCTACTGTGAATGATTATCCAGCCTACTAGAGCCTACTACAATGTGCAGACCAAGTTTCAGGACCAGGGAGCTTACCGTTTCAGAAATACGGCAAGCAAGTAAATCTCTGGATTCTTCTTCTTCTCTATCAGAGAGTGCGGTAGCACTCTCTATGTAGGGATGACTCGGACGGCCGCGCGCGCCACCTATAGACTAATACAAAAGTGAAATTCTAGTTCCCCCACTTAGACCTAACAAAAGCTACTGTGAATGATTATCCAGCCTACTAGAGCCTACTACAATGTGCAGACCAAGTTTCAGGACCAGGGAGCTTACCGTTTCAGAAATACAGCAAGCAGGTAAACTGCTGAATTCTTCTTCTATATTCTTCTTATTATTCTTCTTAGACAACCATATCTCTCGAACCACTCAAGCTGCAGCTATGATTTCTGGATAAATCCACTCCAAATTCTACGAACTACGATCTTTTCTACTCGTTGATCCTCGAAAGAGTCGATGAAAAAGGAGACACTACGGAGCACAGCACTCGACTAATTCAATTAAGAAGCCATCTTTTCTATAATACGCATGCGCATGTATTTGATATCCAATTATTCGAAATTATAATATTACTCAGCTGTCTCTAGCTAGCTCTAGATAATGATGATAGACTACTGAATCGACTCGGGGATTTAGATTCACTACGGTAGACTCTATTTCAGCATCTTCGACCTCCAAGTATAGCTCAACAATAACACAACACCTTGACTCCTGATAAATATGATTGGGCTGCTGTGCTATTCTTCTTTCATCTGTCCCTGCATAGAAGAATGAACTCTTATACATAGCTAAAACCATAAAAGAGAGGAAAAAAAGACCAGGAACAAGTAAGGGAAAAAGCATTTCGTGAAATGAAAAAAGACGTAGGGATGACCACTGCTCAAAAAGATAAGGAAACAAGAAGGATGGAAATGGGATCAATCTTTGTTCTGTATATCCAGCCAACAATCCCTACATATACGTCGGGTAGCTTCAGATTATAGTGTAGTAATGTACGTATATGTAGGGATTGTTGGTAGACTCTATTTCAGCATCTTCGACCTCCAAGTATAACTCAACAATAACACAACACCTTGACTCGTTGATAATGATTGGGCTGGTATGCTATTCTTTCATCTGTCCCTGCATATACATAACTAAAACCATAAAAGAGAGGAAAAAAGACCGGGAACAAGTAAGGGAAAAAGCATTTTGTGAAATGAAAAAAGATGTAGGGATGACCACTACTCAAAAAAGTAAGGAAACAAGAAGGATGGGATCAATCTTTGTTCTGTATATCCAGCCAACAATCCCTACATATACGTCGGGTAGCTTCAGATTATAGTGTAGTAATGTACGTATATGTAGGGATTGTTGGCTGGATATGCAGAACAAAGATTGATCCCATTTCCATCCTTCTTGTTTCCTTGCTTTTTTGAGCAGTGGTCATCCCTACATCTTTTTTCATTTCATGAAATGCTTTTTCCCTTATAACATCTATAAACTCCTTTTTAGCTCCTTGAGATCTCTCTGCTGGTCGGGAGAAAGTTGATTACTACTTGTCTTTTCTTCTTGGTTGTCATTCCAGGTCAATGGTTCAACATCCTCACACACTCTCGTTCAATATTTGAATGTTCAGCAGCTTCTGAATCACGGCTGCCATCATTAGGAAGTCTGGGATATCATTCCCCAATAGTGCATCGATTGAGCCCGACATCGCAACTGTCAAATTGTACTGCTTTCCCTCACTTCAATCTTGGCTCTTGCCATTGGCAATTGGATCAGGTTGTCACTCACTGTCTTGAACAATCTCTTCCAGCCCAACATATCCTATCTGTCAACATCCTTGGGTGGACAAATGTATGGGTAGCCCCACTATCAAGCAGTAGCTTCTTAGAAGGCTTTCCATTCACCTTGCCCTCTATCTGCCATCGAGTTTGGTCCCCATTCTCTTGGTCTTATCCTCAATAGTTGATAGTCTCAGCTGCTTCTGGACACCGTGCCTTGATGTGACCCCACTTCCGGTGGTTGAAACACTTGGGCCCTCACTCACAGTCCCATTTCTTACTATCTCCATCCTTCGACTTCTTCAACTTCTCCTTCCCTTGGAACCTTCGGATTTAAGATTTGCTTCCTTTCCCTTGTCACCTAGATGATTGCTTCTTCCTTGCCACTTGGTCCTGCCACAGCTATCTAAGCACTTTCATGGGCACAGATGGACTTCATTAGGTCGTCAAATGTCTTGTGTTGAAGTTCCCTCATCCTAACTTGTAGTCTTGTGGGCAGTTATTGCAATAACCTCTCCAGCAACATCACGGTGTAACCATCCATACCTCTTGCTTGTAACCAGCGATCAAACTGGAGTTTCATCCAATGACCCCATTGCTTTGGATTCTTTCGATCATAACTATTATCCAGGAATCGCAATCTGTACACATCTGCAGACACACTGTAGGCCTCAAGCACCTGCATCTTCACTGTTTCGTACATTTGTTTCGCTCTGGCATCCAGCTTAGAATATGCTAACAATCCCTTTCCCGACAGCACAATTACAAGCTGACTTGTCCATCTCTCCTTGGGCCATTTTTCTGATGTCGCAGTTGCCTCAAAACCCTCAAGGAATGCCTCAATATCATCGCTTCCTCAACAAATTTGTGCAGGCATATTTGAGTCCTTTGGTTTCTCTGTTCTTCTCAAAAATGATTTCATCAGCTTCTCCTGTCTTTGTTGCATCTCTTGCTCCCATTCGTGGCGTCTTTCTTCTTCTCGTTCCAGTCATCTAGCCTCTTCCTCTCGGCGTTTTTCTGCTTCCAAACTTCAACGTTCTTCTTCTTGCTCCAAGCATCAAGCCTCTTCCTCTCAGCATTTTTCTTCTTCCGAACATCATCTCTCTACTTCTCGTTCAAAGCGTCGAGCCTCTTCCTCTCGGCTTTTTTCTTCTGAACGTCGTTGTTCTTCTTGGACTTTCAACATCTCCATAAACATCGCCATCATCTATATTAATTCATGTTGAGCCATAGCTTTCCTTGTCCGTCTGGGTTCTTAAAAATCCTTTAAAATGTTATTATGGTAAATTAGGAGAATTCTCTTAACAAAAAGCAAATAGAACTACCAGAGAGAGCCCTGATCTCTCCTAGATCAGCTAGCTATCTAGCTACATCAAATCAAAGGATCCACATACACAGAAAGTTCTAGACACACATCAAAAAGTCCACACATTAGCACAACATAAAATTCACATGACACAGAAGTAACACAAACATCCACAGTTTATCAAAGTTGTGATCATATGTCAGGGGTGTATCTTCCTGACAAGTTAGTAGAGTACTGTGCTCCATAGTGTCTCCTTTTGCATTGACTCCTTCAAGTAGAAAAGATCGTAGCTGGAATGGATTTATCCAGAGATATTTGCTGTAGGTTGAGTGGTTTGCGAGATTTGGTTGTCTAAGAAGAACAATAATAATAATAGAGACTTACCTGCTTGCCATATTTCCTAAATGGTAAGCTTATTCTGTACCTTGTAGTATGCTTTAGTAAACAGGATAATCATTCACAATAGCTTTTGGTCGATCCAAGTGGGGGAACTGGAATTCACTTTTGTATTAGCCTGTGGCACAAGCTGCTAGCTAGGCCAATTCACTTGGATTTATGTTTAAGAACTTTATCAGAATATATAACATGAGGTACTCTAGACCTTGCAGATCCCAATGCGCCTTGCCCGACACCCTCTCACATTCTGCACTCACCTCTCTGAGTTGGTTATCCCATTCCTCCATCGCTCTCTGAGTTTCTGCCAGCTGCTGGTCGTCCACCGTCTCGTGTAGTTCCTCAGCCGTGGCATCCTCAGTCTGGTCTTTGCCATCGTCTCTGGGCTGTCTCCTTAACTTGCTTCGTGTAGTAGGCCTCTTCTGGCTGCTAGTATTGTCTGTAGTCCCTTGAGCAGCTAGTAGAGCTCTAACCTCTCTGTTTGACATAGAGAATACTAGGCAGGGTTGCCAAATGTGGCACAAGCTGCTAGCTAGGCCGATTCCCTTGGATTTATGTTTAAGAACTTTATCAGAATATATAACATGAGGGACTCTTGATCTCTAACTTATAGATCACATGACCCATGACCTCTGACTCCTAAATGACAATGTCTCACAAGTCTATATATGCAGCATTTATGTCATCCCTACATAGAGACAGTTACTGACTGCTCTCTCTTATAAGAGAACACCTTCAATGTGCTAGAACTCAAGTATGAAGAGCAGAGAACAAAGTAGTATCATTTTACAGTGACACCGTTTTCATCTGGTTATTCATCATCATCATCATCATCAAACGACTTATTTCAGAAATGGTTCATTCAAATGCTATAATTCTTATACCAATCTACTCAGAAATGACCAGTGGCGGATCCAGGGGGGTTTGAAGGTTTCCGTTGAAACCTCCTTTGGGCCGCTATTCCAGCAGCGCTGCGCTGCTGTGCAAGCAGACTAATTTCATCCTCTTTATTGTCTATCTTATTCTAGCTATATCTTTAGCTGCCTAAGTCTTGCCATGTCACAGCAGTCAGCCTCAAAAGTGTGTGTGGTCAAGTGAAATGGGTGTGGCCCAACAAAAATTTTCACACGCACTAACACGCATGACCCCCTTTCTCACATCTTGAATCCACCACTGATGACTGTGCTATGATCCTTTAGCTTCAACTTGACATATTCAACAATACCACGTCATTTTCCAACTTGTTAGCCTTCAACCTACAATGAGGCAGACATTTTTATGCCCCACCCCGTACACATGATTCTTGGACCTTGACCTCGCAACTGACTGGCAAACTCTCTTGTGTGATGTTGATCTCATGTCACGATTCTCAGAGTGTAAACCCTAGGCACTAGTCTGGTTATGAATCAAGCCTTGATGCGACAGTGTATCAGGTACATATCAGTAAAGGCCTTTAAAAATTATACAAAATTAGGTCAATGGCAATCTTAATATGAACTGTATAGATCTTCCAGATCAGATTCATTTCAGCTCATACAATATTATGATGAAATCTCCGATAAACTACATAGCTAATACGTGAACTTTAACTTTGATAGCATCCAGTTGCCTGTAATAAAATAATAGAGCATTACATCAAAAAAGATGATGAACAAGTAAAGGAAAAAAGAAAAGTAGGGATGGCTGTGTGTGGTTCAAAAAAAGTTCAGCAACAAGAGAATGAACTTCAGTCAAGTAACCCTTTACCCATCACCAATGAGATAACTATTTCTACTTCGCTCCCTTTAGCTATATCTCATCATGGGAGTGAAGTAGGAATAGTTGGCTCGTAGTTGGTGGATGGGTAAAGGGTTACTTGACTGAAGTTCACTCTCTTGTTGCTGAACTTTTTTGAACCGCACACAGCCATCCTACTTCTTTTTTTATTTAGAATAAATATTTTTTTCCTTTATTCATATTCAGTATAAACTTTCCCTACATTAGTTGATAATTGATAGCCGACAATAGATAGTGGTTGACTTATGTTTGATAAAAGTAACTTTACAGTGTAGCTAAGAACTATACTATTTGGAATGTGTAACCAGATTAGGAATCTAACATGTTGCCAGGGTAATGTTGCATTGAGTTTATCACACATTGCCTTGGATATTACAATACCTCAATGTTACACCCTCAGATTTTCTATTTATGGTCATAATCAAAATCTTATCTCTATGATGCTACAATAGCAAATAATTTCCCTATAATTGCTGTGCTGTTTATTCATGTCAGCTCATGTTGTTATTCTTATGTGTCCTCCCACAGACCCTTCCCTCACCCCTGCTAATCTCACTGAGCTGTTGAAGGATGTGAATGATTGGAATAAAATAGGTTATGGTCTCGACATCCCTGAAACACAGCGTGCTGATATCAGGACACAATACTCTAATGAGTCTCAACGTAAAAGGGCTTGCTGGGAATGGTACCTGAGCCACCGCCCTTCCCCTACATGGAAACGAATAGCGAATGAACTGTATCAGACCTATGAGCATGAAGTGCTGGAAGAGTTGAAGAGTCAGTACTTCAAATGTAGGTCTCATGATCAGTGGTATTTTCAAAGGCAGATCCTGGAAATTAATGACTAGTTCCCAAAAGCAAAACTGTGTAAGACCATGCCCACTTTTGTTCATTATACATATCCAATAATGCAAAGTTGATTAAAGTTTCCTTCTGCCTTGAAGAGAATTTCAGTCAATAGATACTTTTATCACCAGTCTCACTAATAATGGAATACATGTGAAGCTGAGATGGTGTTTTGTGTCGGGATTCAGATTATAAGTTTGTTCCTCATAATGTGCTTTATGCATAATAAACTCTCTATCTTTGGTTGGTGAAAATATAAGCAACATACAAAGTAAGATCCAAGGGTGCCTAGTGTTATTTAGTGTAGAATTATCAGCTACTTGCAGTCATCATAATTATTATGATTGAGGCAACTGTCTTTAAACACGATACATATTGCTATTGCCATTATATCATTTATCATTGTACAGTTTATTCATAGTCTTACTACACCTTACCAATTCTCCACATGTGATCTATCATTGCCTTATAGCTATAGGGACCCATTCTATTAAATTTAAGATGACTGCAAGTAGCTGATAACTCTATACAAAATAACACTAAGTGTTCAAATTTTATGGTACCTTACTCTGATCAACTTGGTGGAAAAAGTGGCTGTGACCTTGCACGCCATACAAGTTGTCATTATTATGTTGCTTTTTATACTGGATATTCTATATGGACTTTCTCATTGTTTATTGCACTCAATGTGTCTCCATGTCATATGGCTGATCAACCCTTGCCATGGTCTGACATTTTGTCAGATCATTTTAAAGGAGTGTATTATAAGCCATCTGAACACAACTATTAAATCTGGGACAGTTGGAACCTATGCTAAATACCATATAGCTATCCCCTAGATCTCAGTATCTATAACAAGAGGCATACCTTTAGGACACTTTAATTTTATTTCTTAAAACTGTAATTAATTTTACCCTTTGTTCAGAGCTAAAAATCTGTAGTAAAATATCAATTAATTATGTTGACCACTGCTATAAATTATAGTAGTCTTTCCTGTATTCATTTCATTTAGATGGTCCCTCTCAACCCTCCTCCAAGCAACCTCCTTCTCTGGTAAGTAAAATTATACTTACATAAAATTTGACCCTCTCTGAGAAAGCTGCTCTGCAGCTGCTAGATCATCAAGTTGACGTGTCATGCATGCAAAATGTAGTAATTAATATTGAAATTGTTGCTCAGTATTACTTCCTTGTATGCTTAGAATCTCAGAATCTTCAGCATTATGGATCCTGGATTCTCCTGTACAGTACACCTCACGCACAGGCGCTACTAATCAGGGACACTCATGCACATGTGCAGTGAAATTCCATTCCATGAAAGAGGGTCCCGGAACCATTCTGTTCCGTTCCATTCCGTAGAATAGTGAGGCCCACCTAGCTGCATGTAGCTAAGTTCATGTTTGGATCACTCTGTATCTAAATGTTGCTCACTTCTCTGCATAGATAGCAATAATATAGCTAGTTCGAAAAGTGTACTTTTCCATCCATCTTGCTATTTCCAATTTTACCATGAAGAGCAAAATAGCAAGATTGAAAATGGCAAGATTTGTAATGGTAAGATTAGCAAGATTGGAATGGTAGCTAGCTAAGATTGAAAATAACAAGATTGGAAATGGTAAGATTGGAAATGGCAAGCCTAGCCTTCTCTCAAAAATGACACTGATAGCCTATTGATTTGAGCCTGAGCTGAGTAGATTGCGATTGATCTATAGCCATGTACCCATACCTTTGGCTCTCTACCGCAAACTTCTTTTTCACCTGAGGAACAGCTCATAGAAAACTCCCATTAGTATCTTAATATTCTAGATAAAAGGCTGAATAAGCAACATGAACATTATATCCGTTTACGCCTCTGTACTAACTAAAAAGTGATTGGGTGGGGTTTCGAATCAGAGTCAGAAAGATGGGACTATACAAAGTGCCAACTAAAGCCCAAAGAGACACCAAAAATAGCCAAGTGTAGCTATACGTAATACTTGGTTTTGGCATGAATCTCAGCTCCATATACAAAACTTTCATGGCTGATCAGCTAGCTTTAATGCTTTATTTGAAGCCTTTCTACTTTAGACTTTAGTCTAAGCTCTAAAACTTTGTCAGAGTTTAGTCTAGGATCATACATATAGTTTAGATTTGTATAGAAAAATATATTTTGTTCAAAAATGAACACTAAAAATTACTACATCAAAATTATTAATCTGGCAGACTGCCTGGTTTTCCTAGAATGGGTCACAGTTTTGTTGCAGTTTCATGAGAATGGTAGCTAGCTATGTGTAGATGATGTATGAAAGGAAAAAAAATTATGCTAAATAAAAAGGCCATGTAGTGTTAGCCTGTACTTTTACCTAGCTAGCTATAGCACTTTCTGTGAACGAACATCAAAATTATGCTGCCTTCAATAATAATCTCTACATCACTGCCTCCCACCAAGCTGCTTTAATTGTTCATGTCAGTGTAAAAGTTCTGCTTGGTTTAAGCAGTGATGTAGGGATTATTATTGAAGGCAGCATAATTTTGATGTTTGTTCACAGAAACTGCTATAGCTAGGTAACAGGCTAACACTACATGGCCTTTTTATTTAGCTTTCCTTTCACTTGTTTGTTTACTTTTTATATGACCTCATTTTTTATTTAGAGAGGCTAGCTAGGCCTCGTACCCAGGCTCTAAAATTATGCGGAGGCGTAGCTAGCTGGTCGCATATCGCATGTGATCGTGACAGCTGTGCGCTTGCACGTGACAAATGACGTCATTAATTTCAAAATGGCGTGAGAAAACCTGTGTGAATAACGATGATAAAAGCACATTCTGTGATTATAACTGCACAAGTTGATATGAATTTGATTGTTATATGTGAAAGGATCATGGAGTTACAGCCGTCAAAGAAGATGAATCTGATGATGAACAAATCATAAAAATTTTAGATTTAGATCGCAGCTGGTGCCGATTGTTGACGCTGTTCTGGAGGAGTTTGAGCGGGCATATCATCATCTTCTGCATTGTTTTCCAGATGTAAGAAGTTTAGTTGAGCCTGTAGCAAGAATAGAAGAGATACAGAGAGTCCAGTTTGTATTGTTCTAATAAGAGAAGCCATGCCCATTCCGTGCTAACCCTACATATTGAGTCCTACCGCACTCTCTGATACAAGTAAGCTTCTGAACTAGATCAGTTTTTGCCTATTAATTATCACTTTGCAAGCTAACAACCTATTAATTATTACTTTGCAAGCTAACTTGCCCCACACTAGGGAGACGAATGTGCATGAGCGTTCTGCTATATATATTTCTTATGTCCTAACAATGTAATCATTTCCAAGACCACCTTCGGATCATTAAGAGCTGTTTGTAGTTCGCAACTTTAGTCTCCACATGTCATAATCCTCACACTGCACAAGTACACCAACATTATTCATGTACTACCTACTGAGTTGGTATAGGTTGTCCTTAAGTGATGGGAAATTCCTCAGTTGTTGGTTGATCATACAGATCATAGAATGACCTTCATCATTGGGAACTGGATCTGGTGCAAGTCTTGCATTGCTTCATAGCTACCACCCTTATTTGAAAGGTGGACCTGAATTAAAAAATGCTCTATGAAAGCACATATCTCTGATCGATCTTTCAAATTGTATCCTGCATGGTTAAGTTCTTGTCAATCAAAAGAAGAGTTGGCCAATATTCAACGATCTCTTCCTCAGTATAGCAGCATTATACATTTCAAGTTACTCATTAGCTACTCCAGCTCCTTAGTTACGAAATAAAAGGAAAAGAAACAACTCCTGCCCTAGCTATTCCTACCCCTTTATACCTTGGGATCTGCAACCCTAGCATTAGTGCAGTGGCCCATTTGCAGCCTTATAGTGTAGAGGCCCATTTATGAACCTGCGAGCCAGCTGCTCTAACTCCTCTAACACCCAGATTAACGAGTCAACGCTTTGGCGAGTGTGTGTTTGCTGAGCAATGGCTGAGAAAGTGAAGATTTTTGGCTCTAGTATGACAGTAGTCAGTACTGAGGTGGGAAGAATGAAGCTCTAGAGTGCATGTAAGAGCAGAAACATTACTATTACAATGAGTCAACCACCAGAGAATATAATTTAAATATACAGCTATGTATGCATTATAATGTACAACTAGCACTAACATAGTAGTACATTTTAAAGCCTTGGCATAACTCTCAGCTGTTGGATTCTTGCACGAAGCTTTCATGGCTGACTAGCTAGCTCTAGTGCTACTTTAGGCTTTAGTCTAAGCTCTAAAACTTTGTCAAAGTTTAGTTCGAGAATCTACGTAGTTTTTGATTTATATAGAAAAAAAATGAATCACACTCGCTAAAAACTACTATGTCAAATTATTAATCTGGCAGACTGCCAGAGTGGGTCACTTTTTGTAGCAGTTTCATGGGATTGATAATCCAATGTAGCTAGCTGTCTGTATTTCATGAGATATGCGTGGAGCCACTGATGCTTTGTACAGCATTCCCCTGATGGCTCAACTCACAGCTTCTTGCAGCTTCTTGCATATTTAAATGTAACTGTCTAGCATTCCTTTGCTCCCACTTTTCTGTAGCGGTGGATGACAACTTTGCTTTATTACGTATCGGTGAAAGAAGCCAGCAAATCTTCTGGCTTTCCAGAAATGAAGTGTCTTGAACAAATCCCGTCATTTTTCAAAATGCTGTCTGTGAGACCAAACTTGGAAATAGCAGCCAAATATCCATCTCTCTCAGGCTATGTACTTCTTCACCCTTATTAACAATTTTTGGCAGCCTAAATAATGAAACATCCTTATCTCTGCCTGAATGCATGGAACAGCACAAACCAGGTCGAACACGCTGTGCACTAGCAGTAGTTGAGCCATCTAGTGCTCTACTGATGCAGCTACTCAGACAACATGTGTCACAAGGGAAGATGCTTCTACGCAAATTGGAGGTGATGCAATTGAGGATATATCCACACGAACAAATCCAAGCATCTTGCAGTCCAGGCAAATGATACAGCATAAACTCTATTTGAGTGTGTATACCCAATAAACAACTGTGTTTGAACTTGATAATAGTAGGAGTGTTTATGGTCCAAATACAAGTCACCATCAGAGCCTTTTTTAAGCAAAAAATTTATCTTCAGTAGCAAGCTCAATGTTTTCACCTTTGTGGTGAAGTCCACAAACCCCTTCGCATGACACCTTCCCATCAGGGCTTGCACCTAGAAAAAGCCATTGATCATTGAGGCCACTATCAGATATTTTAAAATTGGTATGTGACAGTTTCATCTTGTGTTCATAGCAGACTTTTCATGCATGCAACCCCAGTTGGTCTGTTTGCTTTTGAAAGTGAAGGATTGAAGGTAGATTTGCTTGATCAAACTCTGTGATGGCTTTGCAGGATCTGTATGACAAATGGACTTCATTTTAGATGCTGTTACTTGACCTGACTGCACCAAACTTTAGACTCAGACTGCAATTTGGATTCCTTCTCCACAGACAAGGCAATATTTGATGTTACAGCAACATTCACTTTTGTAAAAGTTCATCATAGCCTAAATAAGTTAGACACCTTGGCCAATGGGATTCTACGGGATATAGAAACCTGAAGACCCTTGGGGCTGTGGAGTCGGAGCGGTTTCTAGAATCCAGGCCTTGGTGTCTAAGTATATTATTTTCTCTTTTCCATACTTTAACCTCCTTGACCCAACCACACAAACTGCTAGTCCCTTGTGGACCTTGAACTGTTTGGCAGTCAAGAAACTAGTCTAGTATGATACTAGATCACTTGCTTCAACAGGTGGAACTCAGTCTGTAGTCTCTCCTTCAGGACCAAGAAAGAGATCCCAGCCACCAATCAGATTTATCTTATCCTTGTACCCATCTTTGGCATTACCAGTAAGATTTTCAGCGTAGGGAGACAATGACAAGCGAATGCCAAAACTACAGCTGTATACCAGCTCTGTCCACGATGCTGACACACATGTGTTAATCTGCCATGTGATGAAAGAGCTCTATTGAATAGTTGGTGGATGATATTTTTTAGCTGAAATATTTTGTTAGTTGGCATCTGGTCAGCTCATAATTGCTACATAAATATGTATTGTATCAGTGCAAGTTAGAGAACACATTATTGCGTAACACACACGGTGTTTTAGTGAAGCAAAAAGAGCTTCCATGCTGGAACCTTCTCAACCTTCTCAATATCTTCCTAACCCCATGGACTTTTTACTGGTTGATCAGGAAAATAAAAAAATACATGTGTCTATTGTTCTTCAAGGAGTTGTCACTATCCAATACTCCAGCAATTCCAGAGTGGATGATACTATTGGTAATGAATTGGGGTTTGTCAGCCATGTATTACTAATCTGCCATCTCTACTAGCCACTGTGCACCTAGATTCTTTCATGATGCCAATTGGTTGCAGTTCTAAACTCTCTTCTTCTTTACTTCTTCTGTGTACAACAGCTGGAACTTACCCCTGAGAAATTCTTTAGCTGGTTTGTTGACCACTACCTTTCTATTAAGAAATTCCAGCCAGGCAGCTGCATATAATATTATAGGAAGCTGTAATGCATACTACGATCCACTTCGATTAGCCAAGCTCCTACAACAAAACTGCTGTAGTTGATGTAGAAATCTGAACAGCAATTATGTATATTGGAATGTGTGCATTATGCAAGTTCTAAGCAATGTAGGCCTGGGGCATTTTGGAGTGTAGACCTAGTTATCAAGATATATGACCTGAGAGTCAGCTTGCTCAATCTAGCCTGCATTTCGTTGTCTCAATATAAATCACCCAAGTGTCTACATTGAGAAGTTCCATACACTATCTATAGCTATAATAAATGCTTTTACCATAACATAACTAGTGTTAAAACTAATTAAAAGCAAGCTACACATCTGAAATTAAAATAACATGAATATTGTTCTCATGAATTATTGTTACATGAAATATTGCCTATGTATACTTTCTGTAGTATTGAAGAAAAGTAAGAGGCTATTCAATTGCATGGGCACAGGAACTGAAAGATTAACAATTATTTTTTTAATTTTATAGCTAGTACTATAGTATTATATAGTAGTAGTATTATGTAGTAGTAGCAGCAGTTAATTGTTATTAACATACATACATAGCTAGCTATTATTATTTTCACTTGATTTTTTTTTGTATTATTTATCAAGTGTTTAACTATGATCAAGTCATTCGCTCTGTAGCTACTGCAGTCTAAGATGTTAATAAGGTTTCGCTGCAGCTCAGAGAGTGCTATAGTGCTGTGGCAGTTGTGGATGCCTTGTCAAATAAGGTTAGGGGATTGTGTTTAATGGTTTGGAGATACCCACTTATAGCTAGTCTTATGACCTTTGACCTGCCATCCCTACTATACACTGTAAAACTAGGTGGTGGCATTTGTGTTGCAGTAGTGAACATCACCAAAAAATAGTAGTGAACCTCACTACAACCATAGTGAACCTCACTACAACCATAGTGAACATCACCCAGTCAGTTTTTACAGTGAGAGTGCTAACACACTCTCGATACTGTAATAATTATCTTTTGAGCATGTGCATCTCAAATATTGAGGTCAGAGCTTAACTGTATAATTTGAGTGGAAAATTTATTAATAATACGTATCTAACACAAATAGCTACACTGACGAAACAATGTTACAGTACTTAAATGCATTGCTATAGATTAATAATCATTGCAGCTTGTCTTTGAGTTATTCACCATGAGTGCACTGTACAGTTTCATAATCATGTTGTGAAGTGCCAACTTCAACATTTTGATAAATTGCTTGCTCAGTAAACTTTACTTGTCCATATGACATATTCTCAGTCAGATCTATTTTCTCTTCCCCAATTGAATCATTAGCTTCACTGTCTCCCCTTTTTTGGATGTCATATGTGTTTTGCTTTGAGAGATCAACTTTGTGAGGTTGCGTACGAGGTGTTGTGTTCATTCCAGTTGAATGTGATAAACTCATCTCATTTGGTGATTTGGCAGTGCTCTTACTGGTTGTCATGAAAGATAAGATCATCCTTCTCCTATCCAATCTAAACATTTCCACAAATCGCGAGCATCACCATTTCGAATACCATAGAGAATAAAGAGCAGAGCTCCTTGTGCTCCAACAAATATGGAGAAAAGAACCTGGAGAGTGATGGTTACTCCCACTTCAGGGAAGCTTGTGGCCAGCAAACCGAAACCCCATCCAAGACTGAAAACAACTGAAAGTGAGAGTGCAATGATAAAGTTTTCTTTGTATGTCTTAAAATTTCTTTCATCACTCTTTTTCCCTTTGCTGTGGATACTGCGTTTGTGCTTGATGATCGACACAAGTATGATAATGAACATGATCCAGTCAAAGATATACAGCAACAAGAATGGTAGCAAGAAACCAAACCAGAAAGGCCACTGAGTTGTTTGACAGCTACAGAAAAATATATAATGTAATAATAATGAGGCATGGCATGATTTAATTATTAGTTTGCTAATGTATAGCTTATTAGCTATGTAGCTATTTCTTACGTATTTCTTACTAGAATTTGCTAATGTAGTATTCATAGCCTGGACCAGCACACAGTATGACTATCAGTAGAGGAAGAACTGAGAGAGAAAAAAAAAATTTTTTTGGAAATTAACTGATTGCATGCACAGCAATAGGAAACACAAAAACTAAAGACCTAGCTACTGCTACAGCATGCTACATAGCTCAATAAAAATATGTTGGGTTCGTCGTGGCGCTCTCAAGAGAGTCAACACAAAGATGCTTATTCTTAGACAACTGCACAATGACTGAATCATATGGGGTGACCTTTTGGTTTTTTAATAGCCTATCTATGAGGTGACTAACATTTAGTGTTGATGAGGTGTAAATGATGTATGAATCAAAGTGTTTATGCATAAAGTATTTATAGGTCCAGGTCCAGGAATGTCATTATGCTGGAGCAGTGGCTACTGCTCCAACAAATAATATTAGCTATTAGGAAAAAAAGAATTAATGTTGACATCGATATGAAATCGGATGAACAATCATTGAAATATCGAACGTGTACATTAATCCATGGCAACTCACCCCACGCTGGGATTCCTGCCTTTATCATGAATTTATTTTCAAGAGACTGTGTCCCAATAATCTTTACCAGTTTGATGTACAGCCAGACTGTCTCCACTGCTGTCCAGGTAAAGAAAACCACCATGAAGTAATGAAGCAAGGCAGAAGTGATTCCACAGAGGACTGGAACAGTTGTCACATGACCTCCAATCAAAAAGAAAATTTAGAGACCAGCCAAAGAGGAACTCATGTTGAGCAAAATTTGGTTGTGTATACTGTTTCTCAGTTTCCTGCATACAATCATGCATGGTTATTATAATTAGTGTAATTATTGGCTACATGGAGTATGTTGCGAAGAGAGGAGGACATGCAATTCTGGTATAAAGAGAGTGAATGCATGCAAATAGTATAGTAGAATATAGCAATTAGTTTTATTGAAACTCGAGCCTGCAACCTATAGTTCCGCATAATTCTTGTATAAGCCTATAGTGCATGACTTACTTTGAACAAACATAAGTCAAAATGAGTGCTGCGAGACAGAGGAGTGAGATGATGATTCCTATGTAAGTGATGACGAACAATGCCAGAGCTGCAGCAGGTGGAAGTGGACGAGGATTGAGATCCTAAAATAATACATTGCTATAATTACTACCATGAGACTTTATTAGAATGGTTATTTGGGTTTTTCTAGTATATTATAACCAGAGGGGGGAAGCCCCCCCCCCCCCCCAAAAAAAAAAAAAAAGAGAGAGAGAGAGAAAGGCCAGAGGGGGAACTCCTTCTCATTCCACCAAAATTTTTAAAAAGATATTGAACTCAATTGATTCTTTTGTTCTTTCCAGATGTAGCTATAGCTATTAAATGCTTTCCAAGTTTTGAAGTTTTGACTTTTTTTGAGGGCACATAGCTAACCTGATCTATAGGGAGTTAGGAAAATGGCTAGGCCAAAAAAAATTTCACGTGCAAGCAGGCGGATATTCTTCCACCCCTAGTTTAAAAACCTGTAGCTAGCTACACACAATTTTATTTTCACATGTCTAATTAGTGAAAATTGGACTATCCCTTAGAACAAACAGTTCATTATAATTATACATGCACTTAATAGTTGACATTCTTCAATAATTTTTAAGCATGTAGCTATAACACCCAGAGCTGATTATAATCAGTACCTAGATTATTGTGGGGTCTAGGAGTCTAGGGCCCCGTTTACACGGGGGTTCTAACCCGGATTCGACCCGGATTCGCTTCGCGCGTGAATGGTACCAACCCGGATTCCAATTCGGGTAGCCCAACCCACATCAATTAGGTGGATTGGAATCCGGATTGAATCTCAACCAGGGTTGGGCGCACGTGTAAACATGGCTTAGTATTGATGTCACTTATAAAAAGAGGATTCCAAAATGACCTAGCTGTGCACATTCACACACTGTCGAATTTCCAGCTTTTGTTACATTCCTACAGCCAGAAGTTGACCATGCCCCAAACTCATCTGTGTGCATATAAAAATATTATTACAATGTTTTGGAGATCCTGGAATTAAGCTTTGATCTGCATGAGGATATGCATGCATGAGGCTATTCATTGTTTTCACTACTACTAGCAATAATATTTGAACGTGAGAAAAAAATGTACAATACTTATCAGACTCTGGATCCCATGTTGCACAACCACTGCTCCTAGCCATTTCTTCTACCTACAAAATCATTGAATCAAGAGAGGATCACATACACACAAATAGGTCACTCAAGAATTAGTATTTAAAAAAAGGATTGTGGTTAACAGGCCTTGTGATCCAACCTTTGGGGTAGCTACCTTATCATTGGTGTTGAGTATAACTCTGATAGGGCTGGAAAGAGAAAAGTTCATTTTACACCTCAACCTTGTTGATACGATTATTGAACCAATGGCAAATGTGCCATTATTATTGAAAGACTGAAAGAGAATGTCAGTGATGAAAACATTGTAACTTAATCGCCGAGTAAAACTGGAGAGATATCATGCATTCATCTACAAAATTCTCTGGTATCTGCACAGCAGCCGTTGAGTTATCCAGTACTTCCACAATCATTTCAGATGTTTTAAGCGATTCATCCCTGAATCCTTCACTTGAGTTGAGTGCCTCTTCCACAGATCCCAAGTTGACTGTGAATGTTTGACCTTTGAATGTGTCAGGATCTATGTCCTGTATTTGTAGGGCATAGGTCTCATAACTAATTTATCCTCTGAAGAATTGTTTGAATCCAATGAATCTGAAAATGCTGCCAGATTATCCAATACTCTGTAAAATAAATAGAAATAATAAATGAATAAAATTTAATAGCATGCATGCTAATTTTTTTATACTCAGTGTATACCACTGAATTTATTGATTTTTTAATGAACAAACCGTTCATTCGTCCACCATACTACTCCCCACTACTTGTGCTGAGTGTGGGAAAACTAAAAGAAAAATTAGTACATATACAATACAGCTACGTAGGTGCAAGCTAATACTGTAACAGAATCAGTAGTAGTTTCAATACATGTACATATGTAGACAGTAGCTGTGTTAAATCCACCAGAGGATGTCCAAGTCCTTATATTACATATTGTATTGCTAGCTCTCTTTTTTACTAGTTACTCAAATCTTTTGACGCTTGTATTTATAATAGTAATAGCATGCAGTATAATGTTAACTCATGCTTTTTCGATTTATCTTGTAGCTAACCTACTGCATGCACAGCCAGCAGCAGGTGCAAAGTAAAGTATCACAGGATGTATGTATGTAGATGTAAGTAGCTAATATGTACATGTTATATGTACGTATATAGCAGGTGTAAGAGTACAGCATTATAACTACAGTCATACATGTAACCATAGGCCCATAGCAGGTGCATAATTAAGTCATTGTTATAATTTGTTGGCCCTGACTATGGGGCATAGTTGCAACATCAATGCTGGCACTAATGTGATTTTTAAAAAACCTATTATTTGTAAATTCAACTCACGTACATAGCACATTCAAATTCGCTGATGCAGTGATAGTCACTCCATTGGATGATGCTCTGCAAGTGTATTCACCTTGATTGCTGGAAAACTGTGCATTATTGACCACTAGAGCCAAGCCTTCAGCACTTGGAACCACGGAGTAATGTGGAAGCAAAGGACCCTGTTGATTGGCCACTAATTGAGATCCTCCATTCCTTGGAGATTCGATATTTGCCAAAAATGATGATACAATTCTACAATGGAAAGTTGCTTGCAAGGATTGGATAACTGATGAATTGGTTGGACGAATCCGAAAAGTCAAGTCAGTGGAAGGTGCTAAAGCATATGCATTATAGATAATGAGCTGACATAATGATAGGTGTTGTAATTTGGAGTCCAAGTTTTGAAGTTGGTATCATTTTGGAGATTGCAATCTAAATTGAAACTGATATTGATCCAAATTGAAACTGATATTGGTAATTTATAGGAGTAAATTTTTCGTGGATTTTGTGATTTTTTTGATGCACTAATTATTATGCATTGCAATTTGAATTACTAACAGAAATTCATGCACCCCATGCTATGTACAGTAACCTTGGGTTTCCTGTATATTTTGAAACGACTTCAAAGAAACACTATAGCAGATTCTATAGGCTCTATAGGCTGGCACTTTTGGCTTAATACTAGTTACCGTACCTTCACTACAGAGCGAGGTGGCATCAGGGCAGCAGTCCCTAAATCTTTCACATGATCTATCATACCTACAAGTTGCTGGAGAACCCTGACACTCTCCAGATGTACAGCAACTGCTAAATCCAGCAGCTCTACATGTACCTAACAATTGGAATACATGCATTTTCTTTTACAGCCATAATGTAAAGTTGGGAAATTTTACTAGGATTTTTGAGCTCGAATTGCTAAAGCTATGTACGTAGCTATAATAGTCTGTCCAAGTCTTCAGAGTTTTAACAAATTTGAAGAACATGGAATTAGCTACTTCACACACAGAATTCCCCTGCTTTACCTTATAACTTGCTAGGAACTGGGCTAATTTAACAGAAATTATTTTTGCTTTCTGTAGCCATGGTAAAAACATTTTTTTCTTTTAGTGAGTATACATATGTGTACTGCTTGTGTGTGCAGAACCCAATGAATCTAATCTGATATTGATCATGCAGCAAAGGCAAGATTTTTAGCAAGACCCCTTTGAATGTGACGCTATCACTATAAAGAGAACTTCTCTGTGAAAAAGTCGGTGTAGATATAGCTACTTGGGTGACACTACAGTGCATACCTATTTATGTAGTGACAAGGCTACAGCAGATCTTATTAAGTTCCAGATAAATCAGATAAAAGATTGAGTTAATCTAATTCTTGATTGTAGATACGTACCTACGTATTATTGTGACTGGATCTAGGAAAAGGTAACACTTGCAGCATATGTACGTAAGTTGAATTTTAAGTTATTAGCTACATCACTTTTGTTAGAATGGAACAAGAACCCACTAATTCCAATGTTGCTAAAAGCTAGTGGACATTAAAAGACCTTACCATGGACAGGAGGCCGCTGAACTCCAGAGGTTCCTATGATAATTACGTATAGTCACAGATCAAAAATAGCTACATTTTTAAGAAGCTACCAGTTACATTATCCTGATAGCCAACTACGTACTGCTGCATTACAGATACTGTCTATGCAAATTTCATACAGGGGCTTGTCAAGCCATACAGTAATGAGAGATCATGTAGCTAATGCATATGCCTGGCAATCATGATCATTCTCCTTACTAATTGTTGCTTTCTTTAATATCACTTAGAAAACTAATAGCTAACACTCATGAATCATAAAGTACAAAGTTATATACGTAGCTACATACCAGGACAATTTTGTTGGCTAGATGACAAAATGGTTGAGTCATAGATATACTAGACTACGTACACAGGATTGGAAACAGGGCATGCGCGCGTAGAATTTATAGACCATTCGTGTAGGTACCTGGCGAACAGAGAAATCTTACACAAAATAAGAAAGAGGGTGAAAGGCAAGGTATTTAGCGCAGCAATAATTATGATTATAAGTGAAAAGGCTCAATGACCTATAGCTGTAGTAGTTTATCGTGTCAGTTTAGTCTATTTACTGTTGCTATGGAAGAAAAACGTGGAAACAGGTGACTGAAAAGTTTTGTGGCACTCCTACTACTAAAATAGAAGTCTAGCTGCCTTACTTTTGGTATAAAATGAAAGATACTAGTTGACCATATGTACTCAAGTAGTTTTAATTTTGTGCAGGGCTGGAGATGGCATGCCATTTGCCATTGATGGTTTAAGAAGCCATTTCACTATGTTGTTGTTCTTATATGAGGAGATGAGATACCTTCTTGTATCAGGGGCAGGAAAGGATACACTGGGGCAGCTTTACTCTTCATCTTGATCCCTCAAAACAAGTATATCACAAGAAATCTCTCGATGAATTGGATGTTCAGCAGTGCACTATCAGTACTTGTTATTATCATTTTTTTATTATAACATGAAAGGAAATATGTGTAAAGTGACAGTATTAGTTGCTACATTATAGTATCCTTCTTTACTATAGCTTTTCTTGACAGCCAGCCATGGGTAATCTGAAGAAACAGTAACATCGACATGATTTTTTTACAGGCACCTTTAAAAAGTACATATGTACATATAAATGATCACTACCTAACAGATTAGTGGGGGAAAAGAGACTATACTTTTAACATCCAAGCTCCAGAGGTCCACAAAGTCGAACTACCATTGTTACTCGCAATTATACCCTCTAACACTTGAGAAACCAGCCTTTTTAAGAACTATGCTTGTTTAGCACTATACTAGCCCACTCTTTGCATTCTTTGAACTTACCAATTGGCTATAGTTTAGCAGAAATTTGGCACACTACTTCTCCTCCCCTGTTTGTTTGGGGCAATTTAGCACGAACAGCTGCCTACACGGATTGTCAGTATTGTCGTTATGGGCGCACGTGACCTGTTTCCAATCCTGTGTACGTAGTCTAGTATATCTATGGTTGAGTTGTGACATAGATAGTAGACACGGAACAGGATTGGAAACTTAATACTACCATGCGCGTGCTATCCGTGTTTGCCGGGAAATTTTGGCGCGAGATATGAATGCATAGTTACCACATAGTTATGGATGAGTTCTGCAAAAGATATCAGAGTAGATATTAGTCTAGTAGCTTAATATTAGCTGGGCTAGAGTGTTTCCATGTTGTGTTTCTATAAAAATAATAAAACTTAATATGATACTAGATCTAGCTAGACAGTACAAATCTATGAGAGATTCAGTATCTCAAGGATTTTGAAAGATGAAGAGTTTAGTCTTCCTCTCCAGCCATCTATAGATGCCCATTCTTGTGCAGAGAGCTTTATGGAGTGGATAATAAAACGTGATAATGCAAATAAATAATAGAAATGTAATAATAATAACTATTTAACCCATAGTTTAACACTGCAATCAAAAAAAACAACTAACAGCTATGAATCAATATAACATATATCATCCGATAGACAAACTATTATACTACTAAAAGATACCAAACACTTGACTTCTAAATTTATGCGAGTCCTGTTTTAGTCCCACAAATTGGTAGGCCTATAAAATCTTCAGCAACATATCCTACACCAAGAACAATTACTACACTCTTTATTTCAGTCTATTCCAGTAAGAAACTTTACCTTCCAAACTTCTATAGGATAAAATTGCTAGAAAAGTACTTGCACTCGTAGCTCTAGTCCCACAAAGTCTGTACCTCTCTTCCTCAGAAAATGTATTGCGACAATAGGGCTAAATTTTCTATGGTTACAACGCGGATAGCATGCGCGAAATGTATTAGCTTAATGGGAGTGACGTCACATGACGTAGGCAGTTTCCAATCCTGTTCCGTGTCTAATATCTATGGTTGTGACAAGCACACGAATAAGATCTTAATTGGGTCTATAGCACTCATGCAGAGATCACTGTTGGATCCACAAGGATTAGCTCCTGAAGATGAGAGAATTATCCATCATGTATAGTACTTGGGATACAAGTTTCGTAGTTTGAATTGGAAGGAATTTTGGTTCCAGAGTCACAGTAGCTACCATACAGTGCTTTTATTTCGAGGATCGCTCATTTTTCGCGAATCAGCCATGGAAAAAAACTTTTGTGGTTGCATCGCAGGTAAGAGTGCATCTGCTATCAACAGCTGAAACTTAGTGAATGAATCAAGGTTACTACGTATATCAAATAGGCCTTGGTATGAGGCTAGTGGACCCTAAGCATTGAACAGAAGAGCTGCCTTGTGTGAGAGAACTAACTTTCAATATCCTTTCGATGTACGTAGCTAGCAGCTGTTATGAAGATGACAGTATTTCTGCCCTGTCAGTTCCAGAGAAATAGCAGAACGAACAGTACAGTGACATCATGTGGCATGTGCATGTGGCTCAGATCAACTTTTCGCAGAGCTTAACTTTCGAGCTACTCATTAAATCCGTGAAAACCATAAAAATCAGTATAGTGCACCAGCAGTCAATATAACTTGATTGGAGTTGGAGTTGGAACTGCAGCTGGAATATCAGGAATGGTAACAGCTATAATAATGATTACTTTTGTGATCACAAAGTGTAGAAAAAACTTTATTCAAGCTCACACTTTCTCTGAAACTGGAGTAGAATCTGTACCCGGCACTGTCATAGCTATAATGTGAAATTGCCACTCATGTCCACTACTAGCAGAGATAATAATTATGTTTATTGTGTACATTGTAAATGTAAACACAAGTAATCTACACTAAATCAAGCTTTACTTTCTGTTGATATAAGAACTCTCTAGACTATAGGTAGACAGTCTGCTGGTACTTAGCTAATAGGGCAACCAACTATATTATTGCTAGATATGGCATTTGGGCTCATATTTTGGAGCTCCATGATCCATATGGTTTTAGGCACTCCTACTCTGGACTTCTATTTGCATTCGAAAAAATTTCCAAATGTGGTAAGATTTGAATGCATAAACAATCATGGTGAACCTGACCCCACTGCAAGATTTGAGTTCCGCAATAGTACAAGAGATTTGATTGCACAGCGAGGTACTGATGCTAGTCAAAGCTATCTGACCTACAACATTACCGAAGATTCTGTTATTCAATGCATAATAGGGGAGGAACACTCAAATGATTTTATTTTTACCGGTAAGGTCACTATGAGCTACATATTAGCTATCTTTATAACATCAGGGGCCTCAACTTCAGGAAATGTTTCAACTTGCTGCCACTCAAATTGACAATGACTAATATTATACTTATGGCTTAATTTATAACTGGTTCAGTGGAATAAAATGAGGGATACGTAGGAAACTTGCATAGTATGAATTCTTATCGCCTATGAACTGTGTGGCAAACTGATTGGGAATTTCTACATTTAATAACAAGCCATTAGCTTATCAAATAGCTAGTAGTGGAGAGTTTGTGTTAGCTTTTTGAACCCTAACATGAAAATCAGTTGTCATAACTGAGAAAGGTATTCCAATGATTATGTCTATAAATAATTATTAAGTGATTTACAACTGTATCGCCTTCTCTGTCTATGGAGTTTGTGTATCTGATTGATATGAGACATTGATATGTATAGCTAATGAAAAATAACTAGTTAAAGTGATAATTTGATCTACATAATGTCTTCCATCAATCCCATAAAACTGCCATAGTTTTTAAACTGTCACTCTAAGACCAGAAGAATATGCAGTTCCTATTCTGTGTACGTATAGTCTATACTATAATTGCATACACAAACTAATGAGCATGTTCGAGGGTAATTATGCTGCATGTAGCTAGTTAGCTACATATAGTTTTATGATAATATTATTTCATAACTATGCTTGTTACCTTCTCATAGCTATCTTGGAGTGGAGTTTATTTTTATCATAACTCATAACTGTATACTGGTATAATTGTTATGCTGTACATGTCAATAACTATAACCACATGTCTCTAACTTGGAATAAAACAGTGTTTAATTATTCTTCTGCTGCTCTGTTGCCAGTACAATCCAAAAATGTCTCTGGCTTGCATGCTTCAGCCAGCTCTGAAATACCTCATCCCTTAGAGTGGGATTTGCCTACTTGAGTCACATCAAATTCTGAATTTTACTTAGCTACTGTTCTATTCAGCTTGCTTATACATAGCTAGCTATTTAAAACTAGAGCCAGCTAACATAGATAGCTACTAGTACTATATCAGAGAGTACAATATAGCTACTCTCTAAGTATTGGAATGGCACAGATTGCCCCATGCATTGGACTAATACATACACTGAAAGTGTGTACTGCACACTAAATTGTCCCAATACACACACTAAAAGCAAAATAGTGTGCGGATTGGGACAAAATTGTGTGCAGTAAACACTTTCATATTTACAGTGTAATATTTCCAGAATACTTCCCTTCTACAGTCAGCAACTCCTAACTTGAGACAACAATGTGCTAGGACTTAAGTATGAAGAGCAGAAGACAAAGCAGCATCATTTTCTAGCGACTTCTAAAATTGCCGTTACATCTGGTCATTTCTATCAATTTATTTCAGTTTAGCTAGCTATACTACACTACTCAAAATAGACTGTGCTATAATCTTTAACTCAACATGTTCAAAAATAGCATGTCATTTACCAATTTGCTAGCTTCAACCTACTGGCATAGAAGACAGTGGGGCCTACATAGATAGTACTATCATACTCTCTGATATGAACTATACATATAGCTAGCTATAGCTACAATACATGAACTTTAACATAGATAGCTAGCAGGATCACAGCATCTAGTTGCCTATGATAAAGCATTACATAAAAAAGTGATGAACAAGTAGCTAGCTGCATGAAGGAAAAATATTTATTCTAAATTTAAAAATGGGTTCAAAAAAGTTCAGCAACAATAGAGTGAACTTCAGTCAAGTAATTCCTTACTGATCACCTATATTATTACCAAACTAACTATTTCAACTTCACTCCCTTTATTCTCATCTTGGCCTGTCATGGGAGTGAAGTAGGAATAATGGTTAGCTCGTAGTTTGGTAATAATTATTGGTGATGGCCCCGTTGGGTAAGGGATTACTTGACAGAAGTTCACTCTCTTGTTTGCTGAACTTCTTTGAAGCTACACACAGCCATCCTTTTTTATTTAGAATAACTATATTTTTTCCTATCGTTGCAGCTGTTCCAACTGTATCAAATCAAAATGTGTCCACTGATGCATTCCATAATACATCTGTAATGTTGATGTGTCCCATACCACTGCCTACTGTACGCAGTTCATACACTCTTATGTGGGAGCAACTCATGGATTCAACCCCAATACCATTAATGAATGATTCAGACTCAGGAAGATACATACTCTCTCACAACAGCAGAACCCTTTCCATATTAATACACTTTACTGATCAGAGGGTATTTCGATGCATGTTAAACATACAACGGTGCTCTCCAATTAGATGTCAAGAATTTGATGTAGAAGGACCTTTCATGGAAATCAATGTATTGAGTAAGCTGATGATACATGCATGTACGCATGAAATAAATACTAGCTAACAACCTATCATTTCAGAGAGAAGTGAAATAACTACTTTCCCTTCACCCCAGAGAGTAACAAATGGTGACATTGCAATATTTCAGTGCAATGCTAAAGGAAGTAACATCAGTGTGAGATGGAATTTTAATGGATCGTTCTGTGGTCTTGATAGCTGTGAGCAGAATGGAATCTATATAGATAGGACTCAAGACACAAACCTCATGATCAATTCCACATTGGAGATCAGGACTGGTGAGCTGCACTCCATCATAATGGAGAAAATAAACTACACTATTCAGTGCATTGTGGAACAAAATCTGGATTCTTCATCACTTATGATAACAAGGATATTGACTGTGGATCCTCAACAAGTAACTGAATCAGATGTTGGTGAGTAAATAAATTTAATTCTGCTTGGTGGTCATTCATGAAATCATTATTTTAGGAGCCACAACTTCTTTCATTTCATCTTCTGATACAAATGTATCCACAGTGGTTGCCAATGACAGAGTTAGCTCATCAACTATGAATGTGTCCAGTAGTGCCGGCAGTGAACACTTAAGCTCTTCAATTTTGGCTATCATAATTTCAGTCCCTGTTGTCGTTCTACTATCAGGAATGTTGATTGGAATAATTCTGATCATCTATTGGGCAAAAAGAAAACAAACCAAAAAATTCGACACTGAATTACAAGAGAAAAAGTAACCTTTTAAATGTAGTATCATCAATGAGCAGTGGCGGATTTAGAGTGGTTTCTGTGGTTTCCATTGAAACCTCCTTTGCTCCGCGCTAGCACGCGATAGATGGCCAGTCTATAGCGTGCGCTATTTTAATATCCACCTGTCAGTACTGAGCATGCTCAGAGTCTATTTAAAGAGCCTTCAGTCGTCCAGAAACGGTCAGTTTTAGCATAGATACTAGAGCACTCTGTGGATATGAAACGCCCGCGAATACGGATGGTATACGGATATTTCTCAGGACAATCATTGCAGCGCTTGTTAATGTGTAACTAAGAAATCGCGAGATGTAACCAGGCAACCCTCCCAGGGCTAAAGCTAAGTTTGGGCTGCTGGAGCTTCTCATAAGCCTTGATTCAGGTCATTTCAGTGTGAAACTGTGGACAACACAAAAGGTGACTAGTAGCAAAAATATAATTTGTTGTTTTTGCTTAGACCAAGCAGAGGGGCCAGAATGAAATGAATGATTTCCTTAGTAACAACTTTGTGTTAGATTTTCTTACACTGGATATCTATTGAGCTTCAATTCTTTATCAAATACTTGGAGAATCTAGTATTGAAGTATAATAAGCTATGGAAAAAGAGTATTGGCACGTTTTCCAAAATTGAGGTCCTCCATTTTGTGTTAGATTAGTTATTGAATGATGCACTTAAACTGTGTGTATTATTGTAGTACACAAGTCAGTGTGCTTGGAGAATGTGGTGATCTTGTTGGCATAACATGCACAACTTCATAAGCACTCTTCCATCTACGACTGATCATCTGTGCACTACCACTTTACCCGATGAACATCAGCAGGTATTAACCACAGGTGCACCAACAATCTCAAGCTGTTCAAAAGATTATATGATGAATGTACTGGTTCATCAATGTATGTGTGTGGTACAGCAACTTTTATTTGATAGAAGATTTTCAAACACCTTCTGGAAGTGCACCTGATGATGATATTGCTGTTTCCTATTGAACACAAGACTGTGGTGGTCTGCTGTTGGACATCTGCCCATTCACCTGGAGCATTATTCTTGCAAATCTCTTAGAATAACATTTTTATAAATTCTTGAATATCTGTCCTTTTTAAGAATTTGTTTGAATAATATCACAGCTACAGTATTATATAATCACTGATGACCATCCTGCTGTTGCAACTTACTTCTAAAGTTTCTTCGCTATGAAAGTCCGTATTTTTAACGTAATTTTGATTAGTATTCCGTAAATGGGCGCTGCAATGATTAAACCTCGAGAAAATGAATATCCGGGAGCGTTTCGTATCCACGGAGTGCTCGGGTGTCTTTCAAGATCTTGGAACCCTGACAGGAAACCAGTGGCTAAACGATAAGGTTTAATTTTTTTATTTTATGGCAGAATGTTTTGTACAACAAATTACTTATTCCTGTTAATATGGGTGTACACTGGTGCTTATACATCAACACCACTTTAGAGTGAAAATTGCTTTGCCCTAAAGTGAATGTGCTGTTGTATGCATGCTGTGGAGTCATGATTATCAGCAGAAAATTCAAAAACAAACAAACAGATATGATTGTGGTGTGTTTACATGTATTGTGTTTACATGTATGGTAAGGAGCATATAACTACTACTTTCACTGTTCATATTGATGATTGTGCAGTATGCTCGCTGTCTGGGCTTAGATTTGCCACTCACTTTTCTCAGGTTAGTATTTGCACCCATGTGTCTGTTAATGCATGACTTCATAAACTTTCTTTTCAGGATGATCGACATTACTCAAATAAGAAGCAAAATTATGGAAGAAATAGCACTTCAGAAATTGTTCAATGAAACATTGATCCATGAAACTGAACTTGTTCTGTCAAGCCTGGTCTGTTCCATCTATATCCGAGCAAGAGCTGCGCTGCAGAAGTCTGGTCTGGATTTTTCGCGCATGCGTGGTCTGATGGTCTGGTCTGGTCTGTATTTTAAAGATACCTGAGTGCTCTATTATCTATGGAAAATATACGGAGCGTGACCAAAAACAAACTTTGACCCTCCATATCTCAAAAAGTACTGAAGCGATTCGTACCGGACAACTTGCGTGAAGATAGTGATACCGGGCTATTTTTAAAAATACTATGAAACTATAAATCATTTTCTTGACAGAATTCTGACAAGAAATGATTCTGCAGAATCAAAGAGATTGTCTCCGTGATTTGTGATTTGTCTCCGTGATTTGTGTTGTTCAGAGATTGATTCAGAATTCAAACCTTTTTCACAACTTTTATTTTACATTACTATGGGGGTGAGGGGGGTGAGGGGGGTCACATGAGGCAGCACAGATTCAAATTTAGCGGGAAAGGGTTGAGGTCGTGAACCTTATTCTTCTTGCGTGCCTTCTTTTCCGCTTAATACAAGAAGTTATCCAAGGTACCAGAATCAGTTTTTGATGAAGTTTCCAAAACATATGGTTTCATGACCTATTCAAGTGTTATACGTATCATAAGAAAATCGAAATTTAAATATGTTTTTGAACATCAAATCTAATTTTACACTATAATCTAAAAGAAACTGTCACAGTTAGATTCTCTAGAATATTAGGGTTCTGTTGATATGCTTTTTTTCTGGATTTCTTTGGATCTGGACCTTCGCAGCCAGCAGTATATTATCTATCTTTACGTATAAAAAATTGACCCCGCCCACCTTAGCATCCGGTATCACTAATAAAGATAATTTACCCTAGATTTCGAAGAATATGAAACCTGCACGGTAGATGGAGTTAGAAGTACTTTTGCACAAGGTACTAAAATTAAGTCCGAAATCGCTACTATACTCTATATAATGCACACTCTGTGCTGCCGACCATTACCTACTTCATCTAGGCTATAAATAGTATCTTTTGTTACAAGTCTGATCTATGACGGCTTATGCGTTAGCTAGTTTCTGCTGTCTGCAATTCTCCAAGCAGTAGGTATATTTTTACATGCGATAATTCAAAATGAGAATGTGGAGTTTGTAGTACAGACACTGCTAGCTATTGAATGCTTTATAGATTATTCAAAAATTAAATATCTCATCAGTTATCTGCTCAATATCCACAAACCAACACACACATATTGTGTGCGCAGAGGGTTAGCACTTCAGCGCTTTTCATTAATAGCACTGCTCATTTGCACTGCAGATGCTCTCCCCATATTCTCCTCCCTCAAGCAATCAAATCTCAGCAGCCATTTATAATGTAAATATTAGTTTAGCTAGTTATTCTGATCAGACGGTATTCTACAATAAAGCTTTTATGCTGCAGTCGCTCCTTCGTGGTGGTTATACCCTCGGCCCTCGAGACAACAAAACTTCAGCTACAGGCTGAAGTCCGTATTTTTAACGTAATTTTTAACGTAATTTTAATTAGTATTCCGTAAATGGGCGCTGCAATGGTTAAACCTCAAGAAAATGAACGTTTCATATCCACGGAGTGCTCTATTATCTATCTAGCTAGCTGAAGCTTACCATCTTCATAAACAATTCAAAAAGGGTGTGATTACGGGAAAAGTGGGCGTGGCCAGATAAATTTTTTTCCGCGCGCTTGCTGAAACTCCCTCTAGATCCGCCACTGATGAGGACCTAGCTGCATGGAATCAGCTATACTGTAGGGAGGTGATCTTAATAGGAAAGTGGTCTCTTAAATGGAGGTCGTAATAGCTGCATGTTGTACTTAATAGAGTCCATGATGGTCATTTTTGGATGTCTTGATAACCCTAGGCCTGTTAGCCACTTATTGCACTTATGAATTGTACCTCTACATCATATTACATCTTTTTTTTCAGGTCACTAAATATAAAAAATGAATGTCCACAGCCTAATTATGGTATGAAATAAATAAGATTGTTATAGATTATTTTCTTATAAGAAATGATATTATCTCTAGCAAAGACTACAACATTGGGAGTTGAAACTATTGGACCTTCTGAATTGTATGCCAAAAAATTTCATGACTCAAAATTGCTGATACCTGGTCGTCACATTCAGCTGAATCACACGATTGGTCAAGGTTGTCTATTATTATAAGAGGACTTTACAGTGGAAACTCCAGTAAAGGACACCTCTCAACAAAGTAGTACCTTTGTATCCAAAAGAGGATGACCTCTCTATAAGGTTGTGTCCCAAGTGTGTCCATCATTCAGAGATTCTTAAATTTTGTAGTTGTATAATTAAGTCATGATTATCATGCTCCGGCAGATTATACTCATTTAGCTACCTAAGATTCTATTCTCAGATTCTCACTCAAGCCCTATTAATCTACCTATTACTCTCGTATACAGAATAATGGACACACTTGGGACCTAACTTTTTATCCGGTTCTGGATCATCCTCTTTTGGTGGCATAGACTATGAATAGGTACTCCTTTGTTGAGAGATTTTTCACACTTGAGAAACCATCTTATTATGTAGTTAGCTAGCATGGTATTACAGTGGAACCTATTAATAACGGACAATCTGGGGCCACTAAAATTGTCCTTTATAGAGAGGTGTCCTTTATTCAGAGGTCATTTAATATACAAAGTACTATGGTGGGACAGTAACAAGTGTCCTTTACAGAGAGGTGACCTTTATTCAGAGGTCATTTAATACACAAAGTACTATGGTGGGACAGTAACAAGTGTCCTTTATAGAGAGGTGTCCTTTATTCAGAGGTCATTTAATATACAAAGTACTATGGTGGGACAGCAACAAGTGTCCTTTACAGAGAGGTGTCCTTTATTTGGAATGTCCATTACTTGGAGGTTCCACTGTATAGTCTATCTCCACTAGGGCACAGCATCTTGCTGTAAGATATATAGTATGTTGGGGCATGTCAGGTGTGCCTAATTCAATAGGTATGAGTCCCTTCCCTTGATTCATTGGTCTATTATATCACACATTGTAACGTAGTACATGTAATTAATAACTGTAAACTATAATCAATTGAGACCAAAACAAGAGACTAAATTGACAAAGACTAAAAATTAATGAGAAGCTTAAATACATTCAAGAAAACCACAAGCAGATTAATATGATTGTCAATACAGTTAAAAATATTCCACACACATGCACTTAATTGAGCTGCAGAGGAATTTTTGACTTCAAAACTCAATAGGTATGTACGTAGGCTGAAGAGTGACATTTCTAGTGAGCCCTAATGTTGAGAACCCAAGTTCAACCAACTCCTGTCTGACCTACATAAGATCCAAGAATCCCCATGATTCTTAAATTCCAGAGCACACAATCTGCAGGAGCTTACAGAACTGCATTATCTATAATTGTACCAGTATTTTACTCTCTATTAAATTCACAGGTGAATTTGGATTAGTATATAAAAGTTATCTCACAGGCTGGCAAGGAAGGACTACAGCAGAAGTTGTAGCTGTCAAGACTCTAAAAAGTAACACAACTGCATTGCTGTATCTGTCATTATGACAATCTATTCCTATTTCCTATAAAGATTGGTAAAATAATTGTGATGATGAGCTACGTATAAAATAATATAATACAGTACCCTACTAGCTAGCTAGCTTTGTATACACTTAACCCCCCCCCCCCCCAAAAGAAAAAAAAATAGAACAATTACCATTCTTCCATACCAATAATCAAATCATGATATTCCACAATTTTACAGGTTTTTTTTCCGCAAAAAATATTGAAGACCTGATAGCAGAAAGTGAAAGAATGAAGAGATTCAACCACCAAAATGTTATGGGTTTAATTGGAGTTTGTATTGATGTAGGAGAAAGGCCATTTATTGTTATGCCTTTTATGGCAAATGGCTCTCTCCTGACTTATTTGAAGAAGAATAGATCTCAATTCACAATAGCAGAAGATGCTGGAGAAAAAATGGTAATAAAAGTCAGCTACTATATTATAGCTAGTTATTATTTTTTCTTTGTTATTATAAGATCGAAGATGCCCAAAGAAAGTTGCTCTCAATGTGCCTTCAAGTTTCAAAGGGAATGAATTATCTTGCCAAACACAAGTTTGTGCATAGAGACCTAGCAGCCCGCAATTGCATGTACGTACGAATTTAAATAATAACCAATGTTGAGCAAATGAAATATTGTATACATGATTGTAGTCATTAATTTTAATTACAGTTTTGAATTAGCTAAGATTACATACGTATACTAATAATAAAAACAGATCTTGTAGCTAGCTATTTGTTAGAGCATAGTTTTAGCAAATTTATTGGCTGATACGTATGTATAAGAGATCAGTTATTAATAATATAGCCCTTATAGTTAGCTAGACTTTGTAGCAAAATTAAGGGTGGTGGCACATAGCTAGCAATGCACGCGTGCTAACAATTAAATATTAGTAACTCCAAAATTACTATAGCTATGGATTTCAAATTGCAAAGAGTTATAAGATCACTAATACACACATTAAAAATGAAGGAAAAAACAGGTGCTATGAGTCTTTTTACTCTTTAGAGATAAAAAGCATTGCTTCTCACCGACCGCTGGAATTAAGTGGCTGATTCTTGGCCTAAAGCTTCTTAGTAGCCCTCTCTACAAAATTACAGAAGGATTGGTTAGTATCTACTTTACCTTTTGACTTCCCTAAAGTGAGTATTTAAGTTCCTGGGCTAAATCAATAAGTAAAATAGACATCAACAAACCCTTTTGTAATTTTTTGGAGAGTGGTACTAGAAAGCTACAAATCAAAAATCAGCCAGTGAAGTTTGGTGGTTGGTGAGAAGTAATGCTTTTTAGTTTGAATTCAAAAACTGTTCATAGCACCTGTAGGATTTGACCTTGCTTCTTCTTCTTTTGTGTGTGTAGTATAGGCTGCTTTATAGCCATGTGCAGTTAAAGTCTATAGTGCTAGTAGTTTTGGAGATACATGTGTGGGTGGGATGTGCTACCACCCTTAATTGTATAAGATAGTCAGTCATTCATATTTAGAAAATCTCATCCAGGATAGATGATAAGTTTGTGATCAAGGTGGGAGATTTTGGCCTCTCTGAAGAAGTATACTTGACCAATTACTTCAGACAAGGGGAAGGAGCTTCAGTAAAGCTTCCAGTCAAATGGATGGCCTTGGAAAGTCTTCTTGATGGGATCTTCTCTGAAAAAACAGATGTAGTAAGTATAGCTATAGACAGTATCACTATGATATCAGTGAAATTTTGTCACTAGAACTTAATTGCACCTGGGAAGCTGGTGAAATCATACATTCCCATGCTAGCTATAATAGCTATAGCTAATGAGCATGTTATTTTTACTCGATATCTTGTCATTCAAACCTAATGGGAGTCAAGGTGTCTAGGGAATTTAAAAAACTGTCCAATCATGTTAGTGTTAGAAGTGTAGTTTAATAATTAAAAGAAAAAAAGTTATTGTACATTGCCTTAGAAAAATAATATGGCAATAAATACCTGAATCTATAGGCCTGTAGCTATTACGTATCAGCTGAGTCTGCTATCTAGTAACGTTAATGTATAGGTTGTTACTCAACCATGAAGGCTGTATGGTTTATATAGCTAGCTCAGTGGCGGATTTGTTCAGCGCTAGCGTGCATGATAGCTGCTAGCGTGCATGATAGCTGGCTAGTCTGGATCTAAAGCCCAGAAACTGTAGCTACGTAGCTACAACTCAGTTTAACTATAGAGACTTGTGCCTAAGAAATCAAAGCATCATAGCTAGCAATATTGTACAGGTAGCTAGAAGAAGCTTACAATAATAAGGCAAAAGTTGGTGTGGTTAGGCAAATTTTTTCTGTGCGCTTGCACGCAGGTAGCTGAAACTCCCTTATATTTTTCTAGATCCGCCACTATAGCTAGAGCCCGAGGGTGAGAGCAATGTAAACCATACAGCTTGCAGTTGTGTATAACTTATTTATAGGGCATTATTGTTATCATTAAACAGGGTGCATGATATTAATGTCACCCTCCTGGGTTGTATCGATATCACATCACCATGTGGTTACCTGTACTAGAATTACAACCAAGTAACAGTGCTTTGATCTTAACCACAAGTAGGCTATAAAGAATAATACGTATTATGATCATGAGCATGAGGGTAGGCTGGCCAGTAGGCATGGGGCTAAAATGCTATTTTGCAGTGCTCCCCCAGCAGACCCATTATTCTTTTTATAGAACTCAACTAGCTATATAATATCAAAATGTCATGAAAGAGTACTTTTTGAATTATGTGTAGCATTAAAGATGTGCAATTTTCTTGCATGCTTTTAAAATAATTTAGAATGCATGCACACGCCATGCAGTATCAATTTTGTGCCAAGTCAAGATGCCAGCACTTGATAATCAGACAAGGGCTAGGGAAGAGCGCGGTTAGCTATAGTAGCTACGTATAATAATGACTGCAGCCCTATTATTCTGTTTTTAGCCTATTATGCTGGGATTCCAGTGAGGCCCTATTATTCCCAATATTATGCTAGCATGCAGCTACGTACGTATGAATACATAAACTAGCTGTATGTCTTCACAACATATTATGGAGGAATCCATACTTTGTGCAACCATCATGGACTTAATGAAATGCACACTTAGAATTAAATATTTGGCATAATTAAATCACAGTGGTCCTTTGGAGTAACTTGTTGGGAGATATTCAGCCTTGGTCATACCCCCTACCCTACTGTTGATCCATTTTCCCTGGTTAAATATCTTCAAAATGGAGGGAGACTGGAGAAGCCCAACAATGCAGGTTGCAGTCATCAAGTGTAAGTTTTGTGTGTGCATGCAATCATGCATTATACTATAGAGCTATGTGCACTTCAACAGAGACCTAGTTAGAAATATAGATTGTCCGGCATACATATCTATACATAATTATTGTTACACAAAACTTTTAAGGTGTTAAACATGAAATTGTGGCTATAATGTTATACCTATATATACTAGGTATGACTTGGTCTCTCAGTGCTGGGAAGAATCACCTGAAAAACGACCTTGCTTTGAAGACTTGGTAAAGGAAATAAACATACTACTTGAAGAAGTAGCCGGATACCTCGAATTCTCAGCATTTTCTGGTAATGGTCCGACTGCATAACTTTAGCCAGCAGGAGTGCATTATACAAACAGTTAAAGTTGCTGTTGCTTATAGGGTGTCCATTCCATACACATCAGCTATTTTGAGTGTCTTATAGCTACAGCTAGCTATATCATTCATTACGTATAAACTTGAATTATAACTTTTAAATTTTAACTTGCTAGCTATCATAGCTAGCTACCACCTTCCTTTGCTGCTGTGTAAAGCTAACATAGACATACGTAGCTAAATAACTATAGTTTGTGGCTGATTCCATGGCTCTCAGCTTCACTACCTACGTTACCACTAGGCAAAGCTTGGATGTTTCTGCAGGGTAGCAATAGCTTGGATCAAAGGGAGATGACTGTAATTATCATCTCAATTTTTATTTGATCTTCTATACCCCCTAACATGCTTGGCCATTCTGAACATTTTGAGCCCCTAAGAAAACCTGTAGCTATAGCTATAGCTAGCTATGATGATCAGGGGTGGATCCAAGGGAGGGGCATTGCATGGGGGCAAAGTAAGTTGCGGTAGCTTAACTAGCTAGCCTCGGCATAAAGCATGCATTAAAGTGGGCATTTCTAATTAAAAGTGGGTGCAGTTTTCCATATGAGCTCATTGCCAGGTCCTCTACTACATGCAGTTAAAGAAGCCAAAAGCTGCCTTTTTGTATGTGAGATGGCGTTTAGCTAATAGAGATGGAATAAGCATAATGGATACTGGCTGGCTTTGAATACGAGCTAGAGTGAGGCCAAGGATTGTGGCAGTATGCCAGGAAAACCACACACCTTATTTCTCATCAGCTAGCTACATTTCAAATTTTGATGAGGGAGGGAGGTCATTATCGAAATATTTATATAAAAAGAGAGGAATAAACACAAAAATTATGGCAGTCATTTTCGTTTGTGGATTTTTTCTTTCACACTAGTTATACATGAAGAACATTGAGGGCAATAGCTACACTGAAAAAACCAATGGTTTATATTAATTCATTGAAGTAGAAATAACCAGGATTGAAAAGATTGTTTTTACACATTTAGAGTTAATTTAATTTGATTGGGTTGATTTACACTATTAGGTTGTAATAACCCCACATCTTAGTATAGTCTTAGTTACTTTACCTCTAAATGGTGTTTAACAACCAAAGCATAGTTTATTTCTACTGCTTTATAATTATGTAACCTTGTTATCTATACTAGCTTTCTTTTTTAGGGCTATAGGGTCCCATGGACAGACCAGTCATTATGTACATGACCCTCATAAATGAATTATTGAGATAGCAAACAATTTAAATACAATGGTGCTTTGCAGTCCTTACGCCACCGTACAAAATTAATAACGCAACAGGAAGTTGCGGTTTAGCAAACCACAGAGCTAAAGAAAATAGGGGGAAAATGTCAGTTTTTCTATACACTATAAGTCCAGTTTTGTGAAGACCTGGGCTTACAAACAACATACACAAGTAGGTAAATACCTGAACTAAATAATGCTTTTTGTTGCATACCTACAGGTACAACCGGACTTGATTTATTCTCGCTGACATTGGTGCATCCCGATTTTGCTGCTCCCGAGTCATCCTAAACATCGCTACCGAGTGGCGTTCCTGACTATCCAAAATGACTGAAATTTATAAGACTTGTACACTAAAGATAGTTTAATATTTAATCGAAGTCTCATTCATTTTGAAAAAAATTTTAACATCATTAACTTGCTATGAAGATACTGAATTTGAAGAGCCCGCGGTTCACAATTGCACAGGCGCAGTAAGTAGCAGCATGGTCATGAAGCCATACTAGACATTGCTATTGAACCACTGGTGTGTATATAAACAAAAATTACATTAGTAGTATGAGTGTAATAACATTGCTTGTCACAGATTATCAAGAGAATGGCCTCAGAGAATCTTTGAAGGAATCTTCTCCCTGCACTTTCAGCTTCAATGGATATTTCCTCTGATACAGGTATGTGTGTGGGTCAAAAAAACAACAATAACATATTATATCTACCCGTATCAAACTTTGCACGATAAAGCGCGTGATAATGCGTTAATTCGCTGTCAAAATGGACACGTAGTAACGTCATCTCACGTAAAAAATCGCGGATTACGCGTTATTATGGCCACGTAAATTCGCGTAAGAGCCGTTTAGCGCACATTAACGCGCAGTGCACGCTAGCGCATTTTCGCGAAGTTTAGTCCAATAATTTGGTGAAAGAAATATTTTTGGCGCTCGTGGTAAAGCGATTAGCCAAGGCCATATCAACAAAAATAAAATCCACCAAAAAAAATGTAAAGTCACTGCGTGAACGCGTACGGATTTCCGTGATTTCGCATATTTTTGCGTTGATGCATTGCGCGTATTCTGTAGCGCGATAAAAGGAGTTGAAAGGAGTTGATACGCGTAATAACGCGATTATCGTTAGATTGTGCGCTATTTCGCGCTAAGTTCTACACGGGTATTATCAATAATAGATATAGTAGCAGTACCTGAACAGCATGGGAAGAGGAATCCTCAGTCTCGGCAAGTTTTCTCGGATGTTCACAAGGGCCGTCCTTGTACCAGCTGCATTCTATGTAAGGAAAAAACATTACAATACACTCATCCAATAAAATGGAAGAATGCAGCTCTTCTCAAATTTTTACAAGTTATTGAGCCTAACTTGAACATCCCTCCTGATGCATGCATTTGTCGGAACTGTCGAGATAGTTTGAGTAGTGGGCACAAAAATGCTGACATTATGGGATATGATTTGCATCCTAACACAATCAGCTAAAGAAAGGAAAAAGAAGCAGCATCCACAAGTTAATGAAAATAACACCAAGAATCTTAGGCGTCTCTTCATTTTACACCAGCTAGTGTTTTGTCTTGACAACACCAGCTCAATAGACTGTCATGGTGGAAGCTCAGAGTTAATTAAAGTCTTTAACCGATTGGGTATATGTGTGAGTTTCGACACACTACTACGCCATATCCAGGGAACAGTACAGCACCTGAACAAGCATCGACTACTACATGGTATGAATTCTAACCTGATAACAGTGTTTACCATGGACAATATAGACTTCATGCATAGTTATGCTCAGGTTTTCAGTGGGAACCAGCAACTTAGCTGGCATGGTACAACTGTACAGGCTATTCAGTGCAAGCCATCACTTGATGTATCCAGTTCCAATAAAGGAGTAGCATCAGGTAGAAGGCGGTTGCATGCACTGCTATCCCCTATAAATTCACCTGATAAGGTTACACGATCACCCCTCCAGAAAAGAAGCAGAGCTAGAACTGGTACTGAACTTTCTCTATCTTCCTCAACTTCCTCAACTGCCACTGATACTAGTGGCTATGACTTCACTCTCTCCACTAGCACATACAGACCTGACCCATTTTCTTTATCTATTGAGACTTTTAGAGTTACCATTACAGAAAACAGCAAAGTTCATGAATTCATGGCCCATACTACCAGCTACTGCCTTCTTCAAAATGGCATCAAGGGTGACAAGCAGCTGATTGGCTTCCAACTTTTCATTTCAATTGCTACTAAAGCACCTAAGCCTGAAGTAGGGAGTGTAAAGTACATACAGGTGCTTGATGAAGTAGCTGATAGCAAAGATACAATTTTGCATGTGATTAGTGAGCTTCATGCAGAATGCATCTGCAAACATAATCACAAATACCTGGTACTCGAAGGAGATGCCAAACATACGAAACTATCCAGGTAATCAAATACGAGTATGGGCAGGATCTTCACTGGTTGATACCATATCCAGGTGACTGGCACCTGTTGAAGAACTACCAGCTTTGCCTAATGAAGCCTTTCTTTGAGGCAGGATTGAAGGACTTAGCAGTGACTAGCGGCTACCCCTCTCAATCAATACAAAATTGCTCGCAATTCAAGCAAACACATCATTTTCTGATGGAAGTATGGGAAGCCATGTACCGATGCATGCTTCAGAGCTTTCTGGTTAATTTCCCAGACAAGCAGAGGTTGGAGGAAACAATAGCCAATACTGTGCCGGAGTTTGAGAAAGTGAGCTATGACAAGCTAGCTTTGTACAGTGTAGCTAATCAGGTCTTTTGGGGAGGAGAGAACCGATTTTGATGAAAAATTCAGCAGGTATGTCAAGGAAATGTCTAAAAGGGATGATATTTGGAAGTTCTGGAGTAGATTTATTTTTGAGGACTGCCAGCCATATATTGCACTCTTTATAGCCATCAGAAGTGAAAACTGGCACCTCAGAATGGCTTCAGTGAAGGCAATGGCTGCAGACTTCACAGTTTTCGATCATCCAATCTATCAAAAGCTGATCACTCAACATATTGTTGACATTATGAACATGCCTGCTGAATTGCTCCAGTACTTTGAAAATGGAGGGTTTGTACTGAGCATATCTGGGAATGCTCTTCACTCAGTAGGCTTGGACGAGAGTCATGAAATGCTAATTAATAAGCATGTTAAGCAATCAATAGTGAGACCGTCCAAGGACTACATCAATCGCATTACCCAGTACATCCCATTCAGGGTGAAGAGTGTGGAGAATTTTAAGGCTCAACTGTTTCATGAGAAAGTTCATGAAAAAACAACTGCATCTATAATGCTAGCACCAGACAAAAGTACCATCAAGTCAGCAGCAAATATCCAATGCATGCTTCAGAAATTGAATGATCGTGAGGTATTTCCTCATACTCTTCAAGAAAATAGGGGCTTAATCAACCCATTTAGGGGGCTAGCAGCAAATGCAGCACAAAGCCTTGATCTCCTCAATTTCAACAAAATTGGGAGGGGAAATTTTGAACTGAGAGTAAAAGCGTACGTGCTCAAAACCCCCAGTGTGAAAGTGCCTCAGCGCAGGAAGAAATTACAAACTTTTACCACACAGAAGAAAGGAAGCAAAAAACAAGTTAATGCTGCTCAGCAGGAACTCAAAAGAGTTCAAAAATGCATGAGAAGGAAAATTGCACATGCCAACAAAACTGGTACTAACCCAGACGTGATAGGCCAACAGTACATTGAATTCCCAAGGGCACTATGTACAACTGATGGGCTACCAGTCAAAGGGCAGAAGAGCATTACCACTAATTTTTACCAAGCACGGTACAAAGATTCAGAGTTAGTCACACACTCTTTCTCTAGCACCTGGATTGCTGATTCCGTCATTTTAGAAGGAATGTTCCTAATTAATACAAAGCCACTTCACTGCCACAAATTAATGGGGGATTATGGGAATTTCTTAATGAGACGGTTCATTGTGCCATACCTGAGGAAAGGCAGCCAGGAAGATGATCCAGGTAGGCAGGCAGAAAACCCAAAACAGTTTGAACAATCACGTTGAGACACCAACTTGGTTGACCACACTTGTTTTGTGTTCTTTGATGACTCAGAAGTCCCTATTAAGTGGCAACCCACAATCAAGTGTAGATTGTGTAAAAGGAGACTAACAACTTACTTGTCAGATTAGCTACTTTGTTAGGAAGATCAGGCCATTTTGACAGAAACACAGAAATATGTGACATCTGGTGCAACAGACACCTCCACCAGTGTAATGGTTACGAAGGAGGCAGGAGCATGTACATGGTCAATCATCGAATCACAAGTAGATGAATCTGACACCAGACTATGGCTCCACTCCAAACACTCAACAGGAAGGAAAAAGTTCATTCTGTCCACAGATACTGATGTATACCATATCGGTCTGACGTTGGTCATGTCAGGTGAATGTGTGCTTATCCAGCTCAGTTGGCCAAGCGATAAGGATCTTAAGTTGCTAAATGTTTCTACAGACTCAACTATTTTGGTGAACAGCTGACGTATATTAACACAGTATGGCAGCAAAGAAATCAGAAATTGTGTTTGATCATGCATGCACATGCTTTATTTGATTTTTGATACAAGATAATATATACCATGAACATCTATTGAGTCAATGCATGTCTTATACTGAAGAGGAGAAATGGCTTTTTACTGCAATTAGTATTTTTATCAGCCATGATTTCATGCACTGAGAATTTATTTTAAGAGGTCTAGTAAAGTATTATTTATCAAGAGGAAGTTGTTAAGATTTCATATGTAATGTTTTCAGAAGTCATGATAGCCATAAGTGGAGAGTAACCAGCACGCCAACGTTGCAACACACGTAAAAATTATGCCCATTACGTCACTTCCGGTTTATTAAAAATTGACTGTGGCGCCTAGATGTAAGCGCCTGGCGCATGGCGCGGCCTGCTAGTCGTTACGAGCATGCGCAATGTTTTCCTATTAGCGCGACCTCGTAGCCAGTCCACGTGTACGTGTGAATTGAAAAGATGGCGGTGTAGATGCAATTACGTTTCTTGCTGGGAAGTGAGGTCAGTAAATGAATGTGGGTGATCTATCTCGAGTTGGTCAGGTTATGGTGATGGATCTTGTGCCAGATGAGGCTAGGATCTATCCATTAGGGCTGCCCACTCTTTAGCACTTGGCTCGTCACCATAGCCATAGAAAAGTATCAAGTTGATAATGTCACAAGGATTTTAAACTACTGCATTGGTACATTATCCTCACTAGGTAGTAGTTGTGGGGCCTCTTTATTGTTGTAAAGGCTTATGGTTTGATCATTAGGGTTGACCTCTGGTAAGTAGGCTTGAGCCATTTGTGCTGAGAATAGTGATTCTCTTTTTATACATATTATTCCCTTGAATAATTCTATTATTCATCAAAGGAAAGCTATTATAATCATCTGTTATATTGTATCATTAATGAGGTTTCAACAAGTCTTACAATGCAAGATTTGCTGTTCATGATTAACATTTGGTGTTTTTTTTTAACCTAAAAGTCATGATAAATCCCAACATGTTTTGACAGCCACATCTTCAGGGCTGAAAAATAAAATCAAAATACTCGAAGAGTATAAGTTAGTCTTTTAAAAGACTGGATGCCTCGGCACGTAGTAAACTTTTAATTATCATTTGATTATCACTGATTTATTTTTGCAGGTACATAAACTTCTGTTTTTGCTATGTAAGGGGTTTCTTGCAGGCTCTCTTGCTAAGCTTTGTACCCTCTGCTCTTGCTATTTATGGCCTTCATGTTGGTTTTCTTGCTTACTTTCTGTTATTATAACATGCCTGCTCTTGCAGCTTGGCTCTCTTTCACTCAGAGTCTTAACTTGACTTTGTAACTTCTGTAACTGTAACTGTAACTTTGTAACTGTAAAGTCTGGGACGGCAGAAACTGAAATACCAGCACTAGCAATCATCATTGACATTGTCACTATAATCTTTTTGCTGACTAAGCAATAAGTATTGTTGCGTCAATGCAACGTGGTTTGGATCTGTGATGTCGAAGCTTCTTCATCTTTAGTCTAAGTTCCATAAGTTCCGGATTTTAATTATTGTGGCAATTCAATCACTGTAATGCGTGGTAGCTACCTTTTGGAGAATGCTTAATTAATTTCAATATGCTAGAAACCATAGAGAGAAAAGATCAGAACATGGCTTTCTCACTGGTTGTAGCTGCTGCTTGTCTGTATAATGATAATAAATAAAATTGTTACACTAAAACTTACATTTCTTTGCATCCATTTTCTTCTATTTCCTCTTCAAATAAACCTTCACTCTCTCAGTATCACTACTTGACTCCGTCTCCAGTGCTAGTGGCTATTTATTCCGCCATTGAAACCCGTAATTTACTATTGTATCCGTGCACGTAGTCCATGACCACACGTTACAGTGATTGAATTGCCACAATGATTAAAATCCGGAAACGTTTCACATCCATACGGAGTATCTATATTATCTATGGTATTACTATGATGCACACTTTTTTCAAAGATGGCACGGAATTGAAGGATTTCTTTTTATTTTTAAATGAATAACTTTTCAGCTGCTGTGTGTTCGTAGCTGTTTGAACTGTGGTAAGTGTGCTAGCTCCTAGATCAAGGCATGATGTGCATTATATGGAGTATAGGCCTATAATACACACTTTTTTCAGAATTGAAGAATTTCACTTTTTTTAAATCAATAACTTTTCAGCTGCTGTGTGCTCGTAGCTGTTTGAACTGTGGTAAGTGCGCTAGCTCCTAGATCAAGGCGTGACAGACAGACAGAAAAAATGATTACTATAACCCTTGCGCATGCACTGAGGGTTAATGAGTGCATAATATTTCTTCTAATAAAAAGGTTAAGTAAGGATGGCCTAAAATCTAGGCTGTGTGGTGTACATGAAAACAAAGTGTTTGTTTTCATAATTATGAGGCTGCAGTACATATTAATAAGTGAAGGGGGAAAAATTTATGCTAAATGAAAAGGCCATGTATGGTATGTCTGTACTGGTTTTAAAAGACTAGAAATGCCTCGGCACGACTTCAGTATAATCCGCACTGAGCAACATGACTTATTGTAGTAAGGTTGGTATTTACACAGCTAGTATTCTTTCAAACTGTCATTTTGAATGGTTATTCTCGTGCATAGCTTGATTGAAGTATGTGTTCTGGATTCTCTCATTGTTTGGAAGCCTCAAAGTCTTAGTTCTGAGATTCTGGCTCTCTCTTTGGCACTTAAAACGATCACTAGTTCATGTACACTGCAATCTCTTTTGTTTTTGTTCATTGCTGTCTTTTAGTCAGTTCTCTGCATGTCATAATGGGCTTGGTTTGTTGGCAAAGATGGCCAAGAAGCATCAGCACTCTCTTCACGGTGTAGAGTTACTGTGTTCTGTCTGTTTGTCCTTGTAATAGCACGCATGATGATGCGTATTGAGCATGTGCATTAGCTGCTTTAGCTCTAGAGCTAGCTAGCCAACATAAGCTCTATAAGACGCACAGATGGCAATTAGAGAGAGACCTTGGTGTGATTTTACTACCAAAGGTATAAGTGTTGAGCAGATAGATTTGACCCTGACTTTTGGAAGAAGGTGTTGCAAAACTGACCGAAATTTTACAAGAAATATGTTGCTCCTAAAATAGTATCTCCATGCATGCATGCATGCATGCACTGGGATAGCCTCGCAGAGCTAAAAATAACAGGCGGACATCGGTCATTTTCTGAGCAATTATCAGATTTGACCGATCAATTCACAGTTTGCACTGCCACAATGTCCTAACATGGTCTCGTTCCCAGACCGCTTTTTTCTCCCTATACAATTTGGCGCACGCGGAGGGAGGGGGAGAAAAAATTGTCTGGTGACTTGCCTATTCAACCCGTGTCTCTTTGGCATGCGCATATGAATTCAAGGAATGTTTAACCACAGATTTGACTCGCGTGCACAGTCCAGTCAGTTGATCGAGTCATGGCTACAGCACAGTTTGTAAGGTCTGTGGAGGACTTACCAAGCCTCAGGAGCGAGTTTTACTCGGGAATAACGATATTCTATCAGTTTTTATTCCTCTTCCGAGAGAGATGGGGCACCCCAGTCATCTTCAGCTTATATCATATGCATGTAGAAGGCTATGCTTCTCTAACCTCCAGCGGTATTGCATAACAGTATGACTTGCTATAGCCCATTGGCAAAGCAGCAAAAACGTCGTTCCCTTTCAAAGAACTTCTTTAACTTTTCAAGCTATCTAACTCAGTGGCAAATTTCGTGCGCACTATTCTGATTAATAATTGGTTGCGCTCGCATTCCAGTGCAAGAGACACGGGTTGAATAGGCATCACCAGACCCTTTTTTCTCCCCCTCCCTCTGCACGCGCCAAATTGCATAGGGAGAAAAAAGTGGTCTGGGAATAACGAGACTAGTCCTAACAGCAGTTTCAGACTAAAATGATGATCCTTGAATCAACTTTTAACCAAATTTTGGAACTTAGACTAAAGTAGAAAGGGTTCAAATGAAGCGCTAAAGCTAGCTAGTCCGCTTCGTGCATCCAGCAGCTGCAATCACCAGAACTAAGGTAGGCTTTCCAGCTTATGCGCTTGGAAATATGAACTAACTAAGCTTTCTATGCTACCTTCAGTACTCTTATCTAGGCTTCAGTTGGCACTGCCTAGAGTCAGGAGGTAAGAAATTAACGTCTCTAACTCTAGTTCGAGACTCCGCCCACTTCAATATAGTGAGCGCACTGTGCATGCTCCACGTGGACATGGCTTTTTTTTTTGCTGTGTATAAAATTAATATGTCCGACCAATTTTACTAAAATGACCAATCAAATCTCATTTTGCTAGGACAAGTTGTCCTGGCAACACTGAACCCTTATTTTTAGCTCTGGCCTCGTCCCCAGGCTCTTGTGTGTGCACGAGAGCCTGGTACACACTGACTGCACATATTTTTCACAGAAATCTGTGAATTTGTATTCTTCCGTAATTCTTCGGTTCATTCTACGTACAAATGCGTAATACAAATGATGTCATTGATTCATAATGTCTACAATGGAGTGTCTAATGTTCCTAGTGCTAGTAGCAATGCTAGTTTGAAGAAGACGGACTTGGAAGGTTAGGTTTTAGCTATCTCTCCTTGAAGGATGAGCAGCATCTGTCGATCAGAGCCGTTTAAGAAGGAAGCAGCATATTCCTACTGGCTTTGGGAAGAGCCTATGTTATAAAATCCTCCCTTTTGTGATGGAACACCAGTATAACCAACTTGACACTCTAAGAGCTGTGCTGAACTGGTAGTTTCTCCAGTAGAACGAATAATCCATTTCTAATTGTAGCACATCGAAGCATCATCACGCGTCATAATTTGATAAAGTGCCGGGTGGCAGAAGTTGCACATGATGAAATTTACGATCACTGTGTAACACTCTCTTTCTTCCCCTCCCCTTCCGTGTATGTGCGAGAGCCTGGGGACGAGGCTTGCACTGGGCAGCCTGTTCGAGAGTTGAGAAAATTATCACAACCAAAATATAATTATGCTAACTACCTAAATTTTGTGCCCATAAAATCATTTTCACTGAGAGCAACAGAATTATCATCTGATAAAGGCTTCTTAGGAGAGGCAAAAGTGCCTGCTACAGATCTATAATGTGAAAGAGCAGCCTTTTAAATTACATTGCATTCTTATAAATAAATGACAGCTATTACTACTGAGTTAAGCTAAAATCTCCATAGAGAATACTGTATACGAGTTAATTTTGGTCGGAGTTTTATTTGGCAATTGTACTTGGCGGATATTATTATTGGCGGTGGCGTGTTATCGCGCACTTGCGCATGCTGCTTCCCTCTCTTTTTTGACTGATAGTTTGCTCGGTCCTCTTCACTCACGATCTATCTCTTTTAACCGAGCTTCTGTCAAAGAAACACTCCCTTCTCTCCTTCTTCAAGAACTTTCAAAGCGCCATCACAATCGCAAAAAACATAATAATCCCTACATCACTGCCTCCCACCAAGCTGCTTTAATTGTTCATGTCAGTATAAAAGTGTTCTGCTTGGTTTAGGCGGAATTATTATTGAAGGCAGCATTATTTTGATTTTTGTCGACAGAAACTGTTAAAGTACAGGCTAACCCTACATGGCCTTTTTATTTAGCATAAATTTTTTTCCTTTCACTTGTTTGTTTACTTTTTGTATGACCTTTGAATATTATTTTCAAGTAAAAATTAATTAATAGCTGGTTGGCACGCGCGTATGTGCACGTGATAGTGACAGACGCTCGCGCGTGGATTAAAAAAAAAAAAAAAAAAAATGGCTGACATAGTTGTGATGAAAAGTCGTTTGATCATTTTGAAGGGAAACTGTGGATATACGATGGTAAAAGCACATTGTGTGGTTATAACTGCACAAGTTGATATGAATTTCATTGTCGTATGTGAAAGGATCATGGAGTTACAGCCTGGCAAGAAGATGAATCTGATGATGATAATGATGAACGAATCATAAAAATTTTAGATTTAGGCGGCAGCTGGTGCCGATCGTTGACGCTGTTCTGGAGGAGTTTGAGCGGTCATATCATCATCTTCTGCATTGTTTTCCAGATGTAAGAAGTTTAGTTGAGCCTGTACCAAGAATAGAAGAGATACAGAGAGTCTAGTTTGTATTGTTCTAATGAGAGAAGCCACACCCATTCCGTGCTAACCCGGTGTTACCACACTCCATAGAGAGTGTTACCACACTCTCTGATATTGGTAGACATTATTATTGGTGGTTCCAAGACAGACTGGCAAACCGTCAAATTTAATACACCGCCAAATTTAACTTGTATAACTATGGTAGTATATTTTCTCTTTGTGGTTAGAAAAATGTATTCTGAAATAACAAAGTGCTTATGGTGGACAGGTATGTTATTAAATTGTCATGACGTATTTGTACATGTGCGCTAGGCTTGAGCCTATAATTTATAATTAGACTATAGCTAGTCACAATCAAGGAATCTCATTGGTCCATTTGATGAATTCTATTCACTTAGAATCACGCCTCACTTGCCCTAGGATGAAAACCCGGTAAAGATGGTCATTCCAATTGGTCCAATTCTAGCGATGCATCGCGGTGGCCATGGTTATTGTTTCTAAGTACGCTCTGATTCATGTTTGTTGCATTTAAAAACCTTTCCAAGTGTGTGTTGAGGTAAGTTAAAACAACTCCAGTGATTGGCTAAAATACGGGGTAAGCAGCTATTTTCTGAGAAATCGAACTTCATTTTTATGGTGTTTTTGTAGTTATATCAATAATAGTATTATAGCAATCAAAGAACTAGGACTCACAAAGAACTAACATAAAAGAGCACAAACCATTTACTATGTACACAAGTACATAAACTAGCATACTACATTTTTGTGTTAGTCCTATGGAGGCTCATAGGTCATCCCTACATAGAGAGAGCTACCGCGCTCTTTGACTAAGCACTCTTAGTGTTTGCTGAGAGTTAGCACTTCAGTGCTTTTCATTGTTTATAGGCATTGCATAGCTATATTTTTTTACCTTCATATTGTGTAAATCAGTTGGTTCAATCATCAGGTTTTTTTTATTTGCCAAAGGCCAGGCTAAACAGTAGTGGATAATTGTTTAAGGAAGATATCGTTGCACTGATGGGGGAGTTATTAGTAGTACTTACTTGTCATGTTCACAATAATACAGCCAAGGTGAAAGAGTGAAGTGGTAACCTTTTGTTCATATACGTTTTAGAGAGCATAACTTGAAGTCAATGATAATACTGAACTCACTAGCTTTAATTGTTGGATGATGAGAGCAAGAAACACAAGAAAGACTGGCAATTAACTTTTATGTGCAGGTAATGGAGCCTATAGCCACAGCTCCAGCAACAAGAAAAGAGTTCCATGTCCACTATGCTTTCTTTTATTCATAGGAACAGGATGTGAAGTAGTGAAAGCATAATGCATTCAACATTTAGCCCTTGGGTCTGCCATTGGGCTTCAGTGAATTAGTTTGTTATTGTAAAATTTAATTATAACTGGCTGAAAGTTTGTATGTAATAGGGTGAGGGTCGTTTATAATCCATAAACCCATGGGACCCATGTTCTAACTATTTTACATCCTGCTATAGCTAGCTTAGGTGATTATAGTAACTCTACCTTGTAGCGGTCACACTTTCTTGTCTCCATGGAGATTAAATGTTTCCATGGACGACAGGCAATACAACTCATATTTCCCGTCATTCATGACAATGGGCAGTATGACTTATGACCACGCTGCAGCCCTTTGATCTCACCCATGCATGGGATATTAGGTCTACTAGTGTATGACCTTTGACACTCATTACTTCCGTATAAAATTGCACACTAAAACTTCACAACACTTGCGTAATATATCCCAATTTGGTTTAACCCAATATAGCGTCATGTTTGATGTACATGCTCCAATGTAAATCAAGCTGATTTGATTTCTATATTATTATACAGTGATTTTTCATCAGCTAGCTAAGTGCTGCTTTATGAAGCTGCCACTTGTACTCAGGAAAAATCTTGGCTACAGGGAAGATCAAGCACTATCAGGTCTAAAGTAGGAATTTTTTTTTAATCAGATGAACTGCTCACTTACTTGTATTCAAATGTTGCATATTGTTAGCCTCGTCCCCAGGCCTTCCTCTCTCACTGGTATAGTCTCTCACAAAGAAAAGGTAAAGTATCGCACGGGAGGAAAAGAAAAAGTAGAAGAAGAAAAATAAGAGAGAGGAAGGCCTGGTAAAACTTATCACGTGAGGGTAGAAAGGAGGTAGAAAGGACTTAATTGGAGCGTGGGCAGTGTCGACGTAAATGCTCAGCACTGATGTAGCTAGCAACTTCCAGAGCAGAATCACTGAGCTAAACTGACCTTCAGGAGTAGTATCTACTTCCCACGCCATGCGCGCCTAGTTCTAATTCGTAGGCTATTTTTGACGTCACCATATATTGTCATGGTGCGGTTTGCACTACGCCCACTAGCAATTGATTTGCTTGTATCCTCACGTGATAAGTTTTACCAGACCTTCCTCTCTCTTATTTTTCTTCTTCTTCTTCCTCTTTTCCTCCAGTGCGATACTGTACCTTTTCTTCGTGAGAGAGGAAGGCCTGGGAACGAGGCTAGCATATTGTCCCAATACTATAGCTCTAGCTCTTTCTGGTGTAACAATTTTAGTCTGATTATCTTCCTGTGGTGGACTATAATAATGTCCTGGCATTCAGCCACGAACATGATATGGGTTACGGTATAGAGTTTGCTCATGAATAATTCATAAGTTAATGAGGCAAGTAGTTGCACCAGCTATGAGATGCTACAGTTGAAAACTACAGTTTCATACTGACTAGCACTTTCTACTCTACAACTGAGGGCAAACCAGACACTCGAGACTACTACCGTCCCAGATAAACTCTACCGCTAAGCAGCCATAGGTATCAATCAATTTTTTTACCGCCAATTTTCTGAAAAGAAGCCACTGTATGCGAGAGCTATATGGTCTATATCTATGCTTTAACGACGGCTAAAAGCGATCAAAATTTGGCTTTTCTGGCTAAATTCTCTCTGACTGGCCCTGGTTCATTATAATAAGAATAAGTACAGTCAGCACATGGCTGCAGTTGGAGAAAATTGGCAGTAAAAAAATTGATCGAGGTATGGCTGCTTAGCGGTTGAGTTTCTCTGGGACGGTAGTAGTTTCAAGTGTCTGGTTTGCCGTCAGTTGTAGAGTAGGAAGTGCTAGTCAGTATGAAACTGTAGTTTTCAACTGTAGCAGCTCACAACTAAGGGACTATTGATTCTACAGATAAAATGATCGTGTGGATACTATTATTTCAAGGAGCCATTCTTTCTTCTGCTTGGGGATGTAGACTGGAAGATGTATGTAGAGCTAATGGAATCCAACATAGAAGTAAGTTGTGATTGCTAAAAGAGTTGCTTTATAATTTTTGTCCTTAAGCACTGTAATGACCCAGGTATTATTAGTCTTTCACTGCTTAAGCAGTATACAGCATAAGGCATGGGATGCTTTAAACCCTATACTGGGTAGCATACTTTAATACATCTGATTACACTCTTATGAACTTAATGGTATAACTGGTATGTGTAGTTAATTTAAGGAAAAAATGAAGCTATACACTAACCACCTCCTGCATGTTGAAATCAGAAGTCTAAATACTTCCACTGTGGTTTAATTTTTTTAAGGGCAACCATATACCAAGTAGAATTGGCGGCAGTTCCAAAGTCAAAGAGAAGCTAGTTTTTGCTACGAAGTGCCGACTAAATCTGGACAATTTGTGGATTATTTAGGCAATAATCTAGCAAGCAAGCTGCAGTGACTATAGCAATGGTTCTTTTTAAACTTTTGGATTGCCCTAGTATCCTAACTTCAATATCACTAGTGAAACCTCTGGACAACAAGCACCCTTGGGAACATATACCCTTGGCCTTTGTTGAGATGTGATGTACCCACATTCGACTTCATCCTTGCATAATCTCATCTAACCAGCTCTTGTTCCAACTCTTTTTTGATAATTAACTATGCAAGGATGAAGTCGAATGTGGGTACGTCACACCTAGTGACTGCACCTGGATTAGATTTCTGATTTCTTTTTGTAGGAGGTGGTTAGTGTATAGCTTCATTTTTTCCTTAAATTAACTACACATACCAGTTATACCATTAAGTTCATAAGAGTGTAATCAGATGAAAATATGTACTTCATGCTATCAATGTGCATGCCCATGCCGAGGCTATTAATTATTGATGTAGGCATGGGGTCTAGTTCTATTCACGCAATTGTTAAAATCATAGAAAGAAGGATAGATGCATGTAAGTTACAGTGTGTGCGTGATAAGCTGGAGGTCTGTGCAGGCCCTGCTAGACACGCCCCTGATAATTATAATCAGTAAATGTTCTCAGTAAATAAGCTGATATGAGTGGTAGTGGGAGAGAGGCTAGATATCCTTGCATCATGAAACTCACAGCTCTTATGTTACAATGTTGGATCACAATCAAGCCTGGTAAACAATTTAGTGAGACTAGATACAGCTGAGCTGCCTGCTAGCTTCTGTTTCTAAATAATGTCCACTTCACAGCCACTCAAGTATTACTTACCATTCAAAGTTTAAACATTGTCCTTAGACAGCTAGGTAATAGCCTTATCTTAGAGCTGATTTTTGTTCTGATCTCAGCTTTAAGTTTTGTTTGAGAACAAGAGTCATGGCAACTTCATTGTTTATGCATGTGCGTTATGTTTAATGGCTTCTTAGTATAATCAGACAGCGTCTTTTTTCTGAGTGAACTAGAGGCTAAACTGAAGGGATATGGATCTGGTCTGAGTAAAATGAACAGATTCATATAGCTATGGAACATGGCCCAAGCACGGCCCAATTTTTCTCCGGATCATGCCATTATTTATTATGATGATGATTAAAAACATGAATAAGAAATCATAAAAAAGTGCGTATTTATTGTTCTTCCGTGTCGAGTCTTTCAGCCTCCAAAATTCTCCTGCATGATAAGAATGTGCATAAAAGACAGGATAAGCAGTCATAGCAGCTACATGTTTTCTGACTTCATTTAGTGTTAGTCCTATAGAGAGTCATAGGTCATCTCTACATAGAGAGTGCTATTGCGCTTTCTGATAAAGATGTTCACAGAGGTGCTGGCAATGGACTGGAAATCCTTGTATATACGGCCCTCCAGTTTTAATAAATGCTCTGATACTGGTGTTTCATGACCAGCCAGGAAACCACACCCACTCCAAATTCACTTTGGGAGGTTATTTTTACAAGAGTTAACATTTGGGGACACCGTTGTTGTTTGGAGTTTGGGAGTGTGAGGTGGAGGTTTCACTGAATGTAGTAAAGAGGGTTGAAGAAAAGAGAAGTAAATAAATGAACAACACAGTAGAGAGATAAGTTACCAACATTTTAACACTGCCACCAAGAAAGAATTATCCTCATTGCTTTGGTCTGTTCATATTCTATGCAAGTTTCTTAGTAGATTAAGAAGTAGCCACCAATATAACTATGTGTAAGCTACTAGCTATGTACAATGTTTCCCACTTGTGCATAATAATTAGACTCACAGGTCATGATTATGATAGCTAGCCCCAGGGGTACTCTGTATCCTCAATAATGTTCAAGCTCCATTAGGAAAGCTTGCATGTCATTATAGTACGACTTAATGAATGTAACGTAAAAATTAGCTTAGTTAACTCATTTCTCCCCATTCATAAACCTGATATCTTTAGCTGTAGATCCCTTTTCTGACTTTGAAGTATCAGCACGGTGTTCTGGTCCTGATGCATCTTCTTCATCCTGGTACATACGGAGATACACGAATGGGAATGACTCACTGGATGGTTTAGGTGCACCTTTAACTCTGAATGATTCATTTCGCCAAAATGGAAACGAGTTGACCATACGTAATGTTAGCAGTTTTGCAGAAGGCACCTACTATTGTGGAGTGGATAATAATACTGCAGCATTGTGCTTAGTTGTACGAGGTATGTATTATGCTGAGTAAGAGAACTGTAGGTTTAATATATATAAGGGAAAAAATATTTCCGTGAAATGAAAAAAAAAAAAAATGTAGGGATGACCATTGCTTGAAAAAGTAATGAAACAAGGGTGGGGATGAGGATGGAAATGGGATCAATCTTTGTTCTGTATAGCCAACAGTCCATACATATACATACATTACTGTGAAGCTACCCGACGTATATGTAGGGATTGTTGGCTGGATATACAGAACAAAGATTGATCCCATTTCCATCCTCATCCCTACCCTTGTTTCCTTACTTTTTCAAGCAATGGTCATCCCTACAATTTTTTTCATTTCATGGAAATTTTTTTTCCCTTACTTGTTCCTGGTCTTTTTTCTCTCTATAGTTTAATGTATGTACACATAAATGCAAGAGTTCATTCTTCTATGTGCATGCAGGGACGGAAGTTTCTATCAGCGAGTATTGAGCTATAGCTACTTAGAGGTCGAGGATGCAGTCTACCAGTAGATGGATTGGTGAATCTAAAATCCCTGAGTTGATCGAGTAGTCAGTTTATGATCGATCTACCACTAGCACTGTGCACAGAGCTAGAGAGCTAGCTGCGTAATATTATAATTTCGAATAATTGGATATCAATACATGCGCATGCGTATTATCGAAATATGGCTTCCAATAATTAAGTTACTATAGAGATACTGTCTCCTTTTACATCGACTTTTTTGAGGATTGACGAGTACAAAAGATCGTAGCTGGTAGAATTTGTAGTGGATTTATCCAGAAATCATAGCTGTAGCTTGAGTGGTTCAAGAGATATGGTTGTCTAAGAAGAATAAGAAGAAGAATCCAGCGATTTACCTGCTTGCTGTATTTCTGAAACGGTAAGCTCCCTGGTCCTGAAACTTGGTCTGTACTTTGTAGTAGGCTCTAGTAGGCTGGATAATCATTCATAGTAGCTTTTGATAAGTCTAAGTGGGGGAACTAGAATTTCACTTTTGTATTAGTCTATAGGCGGCACACGCAGCCGTCCGAGTCATCCCTACATGTAGAGAGCTACCACACTCTCTGATACACACTATGGGACTGTCTATAAAATTTTGCTAGTCCACAATTTTATGGTATTAATAGGCAATGCTACAATGCTTTCAGCTAGTGCTACACCTGTAATGATATTCACCTTAATTATAAGAATCATGACAATTTGTTCATAGTTCTCCCCTGCCACATGTACTGTAAGTACATTATAACTGATACAGCTGCTATACATTTTGCTGGAAGTATTAACTAGGGCAATGTACATTTGAGTCACAGCAAGCGAGTGAGCAAGTATTCCTATAGGCTTTTGTGTTGATAGCTATTCATTTGTACTTTCAACTCCTTAGAAGATTTTGATGTGAGTTTTATATGCAGAGTGGCAGGCAGCTGCATACATAGAAAACTGTAATGCTTACTTCAAAGCACTTAGCTAGATAAGCCTAGCCTTTAGATAAGCCTTGTGCCTGCTCCTGCTGCCCAAAAGGCTGTAGAAATGTTTAGCTGATAGTTCATTTGTGCTTTATGTAAGTGACAAGCAGCTGCATGCATAAAAGCTAAGTACTTACCACAAAGCACTTAGATATGTCTAGTGCCTACAATCCACTTAGCCCTACTAGACCTTTTTAAATAAATTCTCAATGCATGAAATCATGGCTGATAAAAATACTAATTGTGGTCAAAAACCATTTCTCCTCTTCAGTATAAGACATGCATTGACTCAATAGATATTTATGGTATATATTATAAATCAAACATGTTCCAATAAAGTGTGTGCATGTATTGATCAAACACAATTTCTGACTTCTTTGCTGCCATACTGTGTTAGTATACGTCAGCTGTTCACCAAATAGTTGAATCTGTAGAAATATATCACATGAATCTAGGCTCAGGAAAGATCAAATGTTGTAGTACTCTTTCCATGGGGGGAAATGTCTTCTTGGGGTCTTGCAATGAAATGACACTATTGGAAGTAATTTTGTGAAAAAAGTAGGAATTTGCATCACATTAAATACACAAGAAAATTCTCAGAACAAAACAAAATTTGCAGGCAGGAATGATGCATCTTAGCACTATCAATTCACAAAAAATCAAATTCCTAATTTGTGGAGAAATGGAATTTGACCACTCTCTCCACTGGTACTTTCAGCCCGTACACTTGGACTAGGTGCACTCTCAGCTTCAGGAAGTCTAATGATACTACAACTAGCTACTTCATAAGCATGCATCATTACCTTCTTGAATAAGCCTTCCATATGCTTGAATATCTTTCGATGCACGCTTACCATCTTTTGTAGAATAGGGCCTCAACTCACACTAAAACAGCTGCCATTCTTTATGGTAATTTATGCTGAATTTGCAGTAATTTTCCGGATACTGTTTGTATTCTCTGAAAATTAACATTGTATTACGGCAATGGACTTCCGGTGCATTGGCAATTCGACTGATCCACGATGTAGAAATCAATTACAATTGGAGCATGCGCATAAATGCACACGCAGGGCGCTACTATTGCACGACACGTACGTACTACGTACGCCTGGGGCATTTTGGAGTGTAGACCTAGATATATATATTTAAAATTTCAATGAGTCGTGACCTGAGAGTCAGCTCGCTCGCTGCAATAATAAAGCTTAAACATAGAGATGACATTTCAAGCTTTTATCTACCCAAACTTTACCTGATCATTATTCAGAACTTGTGCTACGTTATATATATCTTAATAACCTAAGCGCTCGAAGATAGCAACAGAGTCTTCTTCTTCTCCACACAGCTGCTACACGAGATGAGAAAAGTTGAATGATATCATCGTGTTATACAGATGCACGTAAGGATTTATGGAGTAATTGGGCATTGACCGGAAGTTCAATGTTTAGATGTGCAAAATGCTTACTCAATCTTTCTCTGAGGTGGTGCACTTTTAGCGCGTATAGCTCCACGGTGGTTTAAGATTTAGCTTCAAGCATAGTATCAATAAACTGAAATAATGTGTTACTAATAACTCCATTTTCAATTTTTGCGCAAAATTGTACCTTTTCTCAAGTACTATCACATATTCCTATATGAGCATAGTATTATTAATTTTCATAATCTGTTTAGGACAACCAGTTTTCACCTCTTGTATGTGTGAATATCCTTCAATTGAAAATATCACTGGTACAGCAAACGATAGTGTTCCAATAGACACCAGAGTTACTTTTAATGATGGTGGATTTTGTAGAAGGACTAAACCAATCAGATTATTAAGAGTTTTGAAGGACCAAGAACAAATGTACCTCTGTTCTAATTTGGTAACTTTTGCAAGCCAACTCTGTGGAAATAATGACAAGTTCAGAGTGGAGCAGCAACAAACTTGCAATGGATCTAATATCACCCTCTGTAAATATGACATTAAATTAGTGCTCTTGAACTTCAATGAATCTGATAAGGGGATATATGAAGTCGTGATAGAATTTGAGAATGACGGTAATGAGAGAGGAACACTGAGTCGACAATTCAATATAACACTATTGAATGAACCATCAAATAACAGTAAGTCCCACAAATCAACTCATTTTTTAGAGTCATGCTGACATTTCAGCACGGCCACATGTGGTAGTTATTAGCTATGTAATGACTAAGTAATTGTATTACTGTATTCCAGCATTTTCTCTTTTTAAAGATTACCACATGACTCTTGATATTATGTGCCAGTGATTTTTGTTGTACTGAACATGTTTGTTGAGAGAAAGACGGATTGTACTTTGATCTTGCTAAAACTGAATTTGAAACAGTTACTAAGATTTGGTGGCTGTCCATAGAGAGGTAGCTATGCGTGCCCATGCATGATGGGATTGATAAGAATGCCTTTAGGTTGTACAGGTCATAATGCATCATATTATGTTGTGTAGCTTCCATTACAATAACACCTTAATTGGATATATATATATATATATATATATATACTTCATTGACTCCCATAGAATAGAAGGCACATGCATATAAGAGTGAGATATTCACTGCTTCTATTAGTATTTATTTGGAGAATACATGTAGCTAGACTTCTCTTGGTATTACATGCACTTACTATTCCGTTAGCTTTCATTGGCAAACACAGTTTTAGCCAGATTCAGAATTACAACACAATAATTATATTTTTATCTTCATATTAATTTTATAGACTCCCTTACCACAAGTGCAACAAGTTTCACCACAAGTTCAACAAATATCACCACAAGCACCACCACTTCACCAACTCTCTCAGGTATGTTATAACTGTTTATACTATGTAGCTACATTATATCATACAGGAAACTATCTTTTGTTAGAGTATTCATACAATGCCATAGGATGATAGTACATAGTACGTTTTGGCTTGAGAGCCTTAGTAGTCATAGCTACAAGGGATATATAATATATTCAGGTGAGTATACATTGCTCAGCTTACTACTTAGCTAGCTAGCTAGCTATCAGAGAGTGCTGGGTTAGCACGAAATGGGCGTGGCTTCTCTCATTCAAACAATACAAACTGGACTCTCTATCTCTTCTATTCTTGCTCCAGGCTCAACTAAACTGCTTACATCTGGAAAATAATGCAGAAGATGATATGTCTGCTCAAACTCCTCCAGAACAGCGTCAACAATTGGCACTAGCCGCTATCTAAATAAAAAATTTTCATGATTCGTTAATCAGATTCATCTTCTTGCCAGGCTGTAACTTCGTGATCCTTTCACTTATGACAATGAAACCTGTGCAGTTATAACCACACAATGTGCTTTTACCATCGTTATCCACACAGTTTTCCTCAAAAATAATCACTCATATTGAATGACTTTTCATTATAAACGACTGTCAGCCATTTTGAAATTAATGACATCATTTGTTGCGTGTGTGTCTCCCTTCAACCTTGGTATGTGTAGTAGTCCTGTAGTGCTCCACACTCCTGTCCTTGTTTGAAGTTCCTACTGCAAGTAGTTTTGGAGATAGTTTTCCCTAGCAACCATGTGTGGGCGAAGTGTGCGGCCACCCTTAATAGCTAGCTCACTGGGATGGCATGTGCGTATGCATGTGACGGACGATTTTTAAGGAAGATATGAGCAATCTCATCCTCGAGCTAAACGGCACTACATCTCGACGATCGCTAGAGGTCTATGGCCAATTTTTGCTCTACAGGCTCCTAAGCTAGCTGCCTTTAAAATTACGTTTAGTTTTTGTTGATTTACTATTTACTTTTCTATATACCCACTATAGCCCCCAGCCCCCGATATACACGTGTTCTAGACCGTATATGCACAAAAGCAAAACGTAATATTTTTCACCACCTTACCTGACCCCAGTTCCATCATAGATAAACGAAAGGGAGGGATTGGCAACGTAATGTTGCTGGCCTCTGCAATCCGTGTCTCGCTGACGTCACTGGAATGTCGAGAAACCACAGGGCGGGAAAGTAGCGCGTTTTGAATGCTGTGCAGTGCAGTATCTGAGAACTGAGGCTAAAAATGGCCAGTGGACTTGTCAGGAGCGCTATTTCTGAAGTTGCAGAGGAGAAGGAGTTACACTTGAAAGCCCCTAGGGCTGTTTTAATGAGAGAAACAGCCTTGATTGTTCTAGAGAAAGCAAGAGTTGGAGAAGCCTTTGACAAATTTAGTGAAGAGATGGTGTCTGCAATCAGAGGTTTGTTTGATCCTACAGTCAAGTACAAGTCATTGGCTACCAAAAGGGAAAAGTTGTGGATAGCATTTCAGGCAAAGATCAGAGTAAACGAGCTTCCAAAGATTTGGTTGGTGTTTTTGAAGGCAATTGAAATTGAAAGTAGAGATCAGCTGTTTCAACAATCTGTAAATCAAAAACTATTCGAGTTGATTCTAAGGGAGCACTTTACACCCCCTGAGCCAGCTATTCCTAACCCCACTGTAGACATGACAACTGATGAACTAAATGCATTACAATATGCTGCTGGTTATGTGCCTCATGCTTTGCTAAGACGATTTAAGAAAAGAACCGGAAATATAGGAGTGATAGGAATGCAGCTGAATTTTATGGCTATCCCTACTCCACTTTTTATTTAGAAGAAATATTCTGTGCTCATTGTAGAGCTATTTTAGATTGTTGGCTGGATATCCTACCCTACCCTTGGTTTGCTTACTTTTTTGAGCAATGGTCAACCCTACATTATTTTTTTTTTCAGAAATGTTTTTTCCCCTCACTGGTTCGAGCTGGAGCTAGATATAGCTAGCTGAATAATATTATAATTCAATAACTACACATATCCATAGTATGCGCATGCCTAATAAAATTGGCTTCCTTAGTATAGTACCATGAACCGGAGTGTCTCCTTTTACATCGACTCTTTTGAGGATTGACGAGTAGAAAAGATCATAGCTGTTAGGATTTATCCAGTAATAGCTCTAGCTTGTGTTGTTCAATAATAACAAGAATAGTAATAGAGAATAGACAACTTACCTGCTTGCTATATTTCTGAAATGGTAAGCGCCCTGGTCCCGAAACTTCGTCTGCAGTTTGTAGGCTGTAGTAGGCTGGATAACCATTCACGGTAGCTTTAGTTAAGTCTAAGTGGGAGAACTAGAATTTCACTTTGTATTAGTGTATATGCGGTATCCATGTCATCCCTACATAGAGAGAGCTACTGCTCTCTCTGACATGTAGATCAATCAATAAGTCAGAATAAAGTATCTACAGTGTAATTATTAGACCTGGGCCTGACCCCTTCCATGTAGTTATAATTATGGCTCTGCATTTTATCCCTTTTAATATGATGATTGTTTTTTGTTCTCCCCATTCAGCTGCAGCTGTAGCTGGAATTGTGGTTGCTGGAATTGTGGTTGCTGGAATTTTTGCTGTTGGAGTTGGAGTTTCTTTGATTTGCAAGTACAAAAAGAAACAAGATCCGGCTAATAAACAAGGTACGTTAGGATATAAGACTACTCTGCATACTGCAATCTGATTGGTCAATGTATAAATAATAAACTGATACCTAAGGATCTACAAAACCCCAGCTGAGTGCAGTGATACTAGGGGTTAGAGGGTTTCTAAATGCTGTAGATCCTTTTGATTGTCAAAACAGAGAATGCATAATCACTAATCATGGTTGTGGAAAGAAAAAAAAAAGGTTGCACTTCATTTGGAAAGAAGTTCTACTATACATAGCTTTTTACTTCTTCAGAAATCACTTTAGCTTGAGGAAAAAACATCCTGAGAAGCTGTCAAAGGGATATGCCCTCTAACAGCATATGCCAGGCCCCACTATTTAGCAATGGGATTGGTCCAACTGTGGACTAACCTAGTTTGATGGAGCCTGGGCTTGGGGTACAATAATGCTTTGTTCATGCTAAGTGAGCAAACCCCTAGTAATAAATACTGTGACAACAACTTCCAAGCTCTATTGGCCTTATAGTTTGATCTTTATTTTGCAATCCATACATTTTAGTAATTCTATATAAAATATAAATAACTTGAGAATTCCAGTAAAAATATTGAGGAATCAGTATGGTTGGAGGCTCTGCCATGCACGTTATTTAGATATTGAATAATACACAATTTTGTTATAAATAGCTAATGTACTGAATAGTGAGCTGGTGTTTTGTGCACTGCCTTCTTTTTGGGCAGACACAAAATACTTATCCCTCGTGCTTGGGAGTATCGGGCTCTTGGACCTTGGGCACTATGCGGCCTTGAGTTTTAAACTAAATACATCAATCGCACTCGGGGATATCACTAAAGACAAAAGAGATGAGCGCAAAAAAAATTCTTCTAAATAAAAAATGAAGTAGGGATAGACATAAAGAAATGTAGGTGCTGCGCCATGTATGTAATGCTATGAATATCATTAATGTTAAGTTATTGCATGAAGCTCTAGCTGGCCAGCATAGCTTAAGAGATTAGGGGGCTGTGCCATGGCAGCACAAGATCATGCATGCCCCCCGCATCACCTACATTTCTATATACAGCAAATATGATGGAAAATGGATGATTCTTACCGAGGTTACGAAGGATCTTATTTTCACGATAAATAGCACTCTATCTCGACAATTGCTGGTAGGCAATCGCTGATTTTTGCTCTAATACTTTCTATTCTACTCTCCTACAAAACTACATTTAGCTTTTTTGATTTATGTCATAGAGTAGATTTTCAATTATCAACCACCATATATGAACAGACACTGCAGAGGACAGCCTAGACATTATTTAAAATTCCATGATGGAAAGATAAAGCAACCTGCACTATTTAATGATGAAGCGTGAGGGATCAATGGAATATACCGTGCAGAGAATCCACCACGAAAGAAACATCCAAAGATCACTTAACATCGGGCAATCTCATTGATGATCGGATCCCCCTAGTAGAAATCACACAATACACGATACCGTATGTTTATTCTAAGATAGCTGAAAGGAAAAAAAAATATGGTTAGCTAGTGAGTACTTTTACTGCTATAGGTAAAAGTACAGACTAACCTTTTTATTTAGCATAATTTTTTTCCTTTCACTTGTTTGTTTACTTTTTATATGACCTCATGAGGCTAGGTACTGGTTTGCACTTGCGTACATGCATGTGATCGTGACAGATGTTTGCGCGTGACAAATGACGTCATTAATTTCATAATGGCTGACAGTATTGTTTGTAATAAAAAGTTGTTCGATATGACTGATTATTTTGGAGGAAAACTGTGTGAATAACGCACATTGTGTGATTATAACTGCACAAGTTGATTATTATGAATTTGATTGTCATATGTGAAAGGATCATGGAGTTACAGCTGTCAAAGGAATTGATGATGATGAACAAATCATAAAAATTTTAGTTTTAGACGGCGACTGGTGCCGATTGCTGACGCTGTTCTGGAGGAGTTTGAGCGGACATATCTTCTGCATTGTTTTCCAGATGTAAGAAGTTTAGTTGAGCCTGTAGCAAGAATAGTATGGTAAGCCTTTTGTTTCAAAATCAATAATTAAATAGATAGACATCAAGTAGAGCATCAATACTCAATTCAGTACCACCAAAAACTGGGTTAAAGCTAGAACAGAATAATATTGATTTAATGAGAATGTATTATCAAGTCAATCACTCAAAATTGAGTTGATTTCATATGAAATCAACTCAATTTAGCCCAGGAATCGAGGCAATCACTGGAATCAAGTCGATTGCCCATAAGGTCCATTCACCAGTATAGTCTAGCTGATGATAGTCATGCTATCGAGTTGATTCCATCAGGAATCGAAGCAATCACCGGAATCAAGTCGATTGCCCATAAACCACCATGCCCAACAAGAGGTTAAAGTTCAAGTTAAAATGGCTGACTTGAAGGGAAGTTAAACATGCATGGATGTGGAACACTGGTCTCAGGATCCTTTCACTTAGTAGTATAATTTGATTAGTTAGTAGTGCTTTTGGAGGCTCTGCCATGCACGTTATTTAGATATTGAATAATACACAATTTTGTTATAAATAGCTAATGTACTGAACAGTGAGCTGGTGTTTTGTGCGCTGCCTTCTTTTTGGGCAGACACAAAATACTTATCCCTCATGCTTGGGAGTATCGGGCTCTTGGACCTTGGGCACTATGCGGCCTTGAGTTTTAAACTAAATACATCAATCGCACTCGGGGATATCACTAAAGATAAAAGAGATGAGCGCAAAAAAAATTCTTCTAAATAAAAAATGAAGTAGGGATAGCCATAAAGAAATGTAGGTGCTGCGCCATGTATGTAATGTAATGCTATGAATATCATTAATGTTAAGTTATTGCATGAAGCTCTAGCTGGCCAGCATAGCTTAAGAGATTAGGGGGCTGTGCCATGGCAGCACAAGATCATGCATGCCCCCCGCATCACCTACATTTCTATATACAGCAAATATGATGGGAAATGGATGATTCTTACCGAGGTTACGAAGGATCTTATTTTCACGATAAATAGCACTCTATCTCGACAATTGCTGGTAGGCAATCGCTGATTTTTGCTCTAATACTTTCTATTCTACTCTCCTACAAAACTACATTTAGCTTTTTTGATTTATGTCATAGAGTAGATTTTCAATTATCAACCACCATATATGAACAGACACTGCAGAGGACAGCCTAGACATTATTTGAAAATTCCATGATGGAAAGATAAAGCAACCTGCACTATTTAATGATGAAGCGCGAGGGATCAATGGAATATTCCGTGCAGAGAATCCACCATGAAAGAAACATCCGAAGATCACTTAACATCGGGCAATCTCATTGATGATCGGATCCCCCTAGTAGAAATCACACAATACACGATACCGTATGTTTATTCTAAGATAGCTGAAAGGAAAAAAAAATATGGTTAGCTAGTGAGTACTTTTACTGCTATAGATAAAAGTACAGACTAACCTTTTTATTTAGCATAATTTTTTTCCTTTCACTTGTTTGTTTACTTTTTATATGACCTCATGAGGCTAGGTACTGGTTTGCACTTGCGTACATGCATGTGATCGTGACAGATGTTTGCGCGTGACAAATGACGTCATTAATTTCATAATGGCTGACAGTATTGTTTGTAATAAAAAGTTGTTCGATATGACTGATTATTTTGGAGGAAAACTGTGTGAATAACGCACATTGTGTGATTATAACTGCACAAGTTGATTATTATGAATTTGATTGTCATATGTGAAAGGATCATGGAGTTACAGCTGTCAAAGGAATTGATGATGATGAACAAATCATAAAAATTTTAGATTTAGACGGCGACTGGTGCCGATTGCTGATGCTGTTCTGGAGGAGTTTGAGCGGACATATCTTCTGCATTGTTTTCCAGATGTAAGAAGTTTAGTTGAGCCTGTAGCAAGAATAGTATGGTAAGCCTTTTGTTTCAAAATCAATAATTAAATAGATAGACATCAAGTAGAGCATCAATACTCAATTCAGTACCACCAAAAACTGGGTTAAAGCTAGAACAGAATAATATTGATTTAATGAGAATGTATTATCAAGTCAATCACTCAAAATTGAGTTGATTTCATATGAAATCAACTCAATTTAGCCCAGGAATCGAGGCAATCACTGGAATCAAGTCGATTGCCCATAAAGTCCATTCACCAGTATAGTCTAGCTGATGATAGTCATGCTATCGAGTTGATTCCATCAGGAATCGAAGCAATCACCGGAATCAAGTCGATTGCCCATAAACCACCATGCCCAACAAGAGGTTAAAGTTCAAATTAAAATGGCTGACTTGAAGGGAAGTTAAACATGCATGGATGTGGAACACTGGTCTCAGGATCCTTTCACTTAGTAGCTAAGTTCATGTAGCTACAATTATATTGCCTTAAATGCAATTTATAGATCCCGAATGACTTCATTCAGAATGTGCAAGAAATTTACTCCATTTTCCACAGAAATAATCCAATTCAAGATGACAATCTCAAAGATTTTCTCATAAGCAGGTTGGAAGCTATTTTGAGTATAGTTGAAGAGGGAATTCAGCTGACTTGCATGCCACCGTATGAAATGAAAATAGTTTGTTGATGAGCATGAGACAGGAAGGTTGCAGGCTGCTGCGGGAAATTGTGTGTAATTATAATGATTGTACAATTCCAGCAGTTGCTATTGTTCCTTACAAGCAATTGATTTATACTGGAAATGTTGGTAGACCAAGAATGATGATTAATATTAAAAATATTGAACTTTTGGATTTACATGGCAGGAAGCTATTCAAGTAAGTCGAACTACATTGTGGAGACGATTAAGTGAGATGTGTGTGAGCACAAGCAGATATTCAGATACAAGTGAAGGTGATCTAGATGATCATCAAAGAATACAGCAAGAATATCCCAACTGTGGACAGGTTTTGTTGCAGTCTCTTCTCCAGCAACGAGGAATTTGTGTACAGCAATATAAAGTCTGTGAAAGCAAAGGTAGGCTGGACCCATTGAGAAGTGCTTTAAGGTGGCAACAAGCTATTTCACGATGTACATACTCAGTACCTGGAGCAAACAGTTTATGACATATTGATGGACATCACAGCCTCATATGTTGGAGATTTGTGGTGCATGGTAGGCCTTGGCACATTATGCCAGCATAATTTTGAGCATAATATCATTGATTTGTAAGGCAAGCATAATCGAACATAATCAGCAATCATAATGAGCATAATCGTCTCATTCAAAAATAAGTAATATTTAGTTTGCTCTTTTCTAGCTCTAAGTGTTTTAATGCACCTGCACGAGAATGATGCTATAATGCTTGAGGTGAATGTAATGCATGAGCCGAAGGCGAGTGCATTACATCACCGAGAGCATTATAGCATCATTCGAGTGCACCATGCATTAAAACACATGGAGCTAGAATAGAGTGATCTAAACATTTTAGTGCTGATCACATGACTTGTGACCAATCAAATTCCAGTTGGTCCTTACACAACCCTAGCCCTAGCTAGCCTAGCCCTAGTACCTAGCAAGCTCTGACATACTTTGGTTCAGTAAGAATGCTCTAATTTAATAATATTCAAATTCATTTGAAACCCAATGTAATAAGTGAAATGCTAAAGTCTATAAAAGAAAATATTAAGACATGTACTTACTGTAAGCACTAGGGACTGAGGCTGGAAGGTCATAGTCCTAGTGGATCTTCCACTAGGCTCCTATGTACCTTCAGCACAGTTCCCCAAGTGTGCACTAACATTTAGTGCACATAAAAGTGTGCTTTATGAGATTTAAAGTACACTTTTCAGAGGATCTGATTGGTCACAAGTCATGTGACCAGCACTAAAATCATATATTCATTTTGAACAGCTATTATACTCTAGCAAGACACTCAATTCCACATAGTCTTGCAGTGAGCTAGTTTGTTTATCAGTAAAATGTCTTTTTAGCATTGTAAAAACTCTTTCAGCATCAGCTGATCACAAGCCATGAACACAATTATCACAAAACCCAGGATCAGATTACTGAGGTTAAAGGCCAGTGCACATGAGCATAATGACTTTGCACATGAGCATAATAACTTTACACATGAGCATAATAACATGATTTTTTGAGCATAGAAGAATAGCATAATAGCCAATTTTTTGAGCATAATGTGCCAAGGCCTAGTGCATGGTGGCATAGATGGATATTCTCGAACAGTTGTGTTCTTATCTTGTGCTACCAACAATGCATCACAAACTGTTTTCAATTTGTTCCAGCAAGCTACAGAGGAGTATGGTGTTCCGAGTCGTGTGCGATCAGACAAAGGTGGAGAAAATATTAAAGTTTGTCGTTTCATGGTTAGTTTCCGAGGCACTGGGAGAAGAAGTCATCTTGCAGGTTCTTCTGTACATAACCAACGCATTGAGCGCCTTTGGCACGATGTGTATAGATGTGTATGTTCTACATACCATGAACTATTCTACAGTATGGAAGCTAGTGGAGTCTTGAATGTTGACTCGGAGGTGGACTTATTTGTTCTGCATTGTATTTTCCTGTCAGTAATCAATAGAAGTTTGAAAGAGTTTGTTAGAGCTTGGAATTTACATCCTTTGAGAACTGAAGGTATTATTGGTCTCCAAAGAAGATTTGGCTGAGTGATATGGAAAAGCTTGATACTGTTTCTCCAAATTTTGGAATTGACTATGGTGGGCCGTTATCTGATGAAGATGTGGGCACAGTTGATGTTCTAGAAACCATTAATCCCCTTGATGACCAAGAACTGAGGATTTTTTGACTGTTACAAATACACCTCCTCCTTGTGCATGTGATAATGTACATGTATGCATCTCACATTTCCTACACTGTAAAGTAATTCTTCAGGATATGATATCAGATACTTAGCTATTAGCTATAATTATTTTTTTCATAATAATTATGGATATACCTATAAGTTAAGGCCTATACAATGTAGAAGAGAGTAGTACCCAGCCCAGATTGCCCTCTTTTTGAGGTTATGTACTTAGAGGTTTGGAATTGGAGATTCCACATGTATACAGAACTTGAACCATCAATGTCATAATGATATAAAGGTAGTGCATAGATTCAATCAGTCAGGACTATTAATTGTAATGTACTATGTCCCTTCAGAAATCTTGATACAGGTTTGAACATCAATATAGTTTATCCCCTTCTTGATGAACTATCCCTACATTCAATACCATTTGCGCAAGCATATTATTATTTATGCTGATCACGTTGAATGGCTTTTAAATCATCACAAGCAAAAAATGAGATATCAAGGCATGGTAAAATCACTATCTTCTACTACTGTGTAAAATTCTTGAAAAAATCTCCCCTCCTCTTCGATGTGAGTAGATAACTTCAATTCTCTTCCACATGTATTAGCAGTAATAGCCCCAGCTGTCCTGGGGTCAAAGGAAACAATGATACTATTCCACTGTACTGTTGAAGCACCAGTGACATAAAGTAAAAGACCTTTCAACTCTGCAGAGAAAGAAATGTTACATTATGACTTTTCCCTTACCAAAAGTGGACCTGTTGGCAGTGAAATTGGACCAGATTCACTTTTTTTCCTCACCAAAATTGGCAAGAAGGGGGAACAGGTCCACTCATGGCAAGGAAGGTCCACTTTTAACTTTATGCAGAAAGGGGGTATAATGCCATACGAAACAATTAGCTACTCACGCCTGTCAGTACACTGATTAATGTAATTCCTGAGAAATTGGTATACTCTGCTTTCTTCAGTAGTCATAATACTGCCAGAGGGCTTGGGTTTGATAATTTTTAAAACATCTTCAGGAAAGAGAAACACCCCTGGATACAAATGCTGATTTCATTACAGTAGGGAACCTCTGAACAAAACTAAGGACTCCAAACACTTCCAATCCCTCTCCAAAGGAATCAAGGAAAAGTTTCCTTTTATGTAAGGCCTCATACACCATTATATTTACTAAAATTCCTTGTAAGGATTTCATCTGCAAAGATAAAGATTATTTGATTCCGTAGATTGATCATAAATGGATGTACCTCCAAAGGATGATCACAGCCACTCTGACACATCATGTCTAATAGCTCATCTTTTCGCTCAAACCTCTTCAGAGCATCATCAGTATCTATAGACTTCATCTGCAAAAGCATTAATGTCATTTATATGCACTATTCTTTTTCTAATTAATGCACATTTTCAGATGACTAATGCTGATTTGATTTCAATGGAAGGAAAATTACAATAATTATTGTACACTTCATAACCCATCATACTTCATCTGAAAGTTATTTTGAAGGAGATAATCCTCAGTCACATAAATTCTTACATACCATACTCACTCGTTACTAGGCATATAAACTTATATCCACAGGAAGCTAGCCACCATCCACCCAACAGTAAGAAATGCTTTAAATTCAGGTGGGCATCATCTGGAGTCCATACAACGGTTTTGTACAGAATGCAAGGAGAAGCTAATGGCAGAAATAGAGCAAGGAAACAGTGAATATGTGCTAAGTGTGGTATGCCTAATAACATGTGAATACAGTAATACACAATGAATACCTGTTGAACGAGGCTTTTCACTTGTTCACCAAGATCAGTCTCAGACACCAAGGTGATTGCTTTATCCACACATCCAGATAGGTTGTAGTAGCAACATTCAGAGAGATAGGGAAAACCTTGTCCGTCAAGAATAAAGCTATGGGCAACCATTACTCCAAAACATCTCATCAGTCCTGATGATACATTAGACATGCGAAATACTGGACGGAGGTGATCAGATGGTCCTTCAAAAAGTCTGTATACATCTGATAGTGCCAGTCGTTCAAATACTACTGTGAAAAATTGCCGGCGTACACCACCTGTATCAATTGCTGCTTGGAGTCTTAATGAGATTAATTAAGTACGCATCTCTTAATGAGATGCGTACTTCAGCATGTTTGGTATGGAGGCAGTCAAAGGACCGAAGATACTGTGGAGGTAAAAAAAAAGAAGTGGATAAAAAATTTTTTTCCCACATATCGAGAAATTGATTATTGAGTAAAATTCCTGGTTTTCATAGCGTGTCACATATACCGAGTTCTTGGGTCTTTCTAATCTGGGCCATCCTAATCTCTGCTAGTTAATAGCTAGTTGCATGCTTTCATCTCAATGAATTCAAAAGTGGCCAAGTATGATGTAAAACACAAACCACAAGCACAAGCCATGCTATGTCAAGGTTTACTAATTATCAGTAATAAGACTATACGTAGCTAGGTATTTACACTAGACTTCATTAATAAAAGTGTAATTACCAGGGGGGCCCTTGCCCCCCTGGTTCCCACACCTATGCCGTGATCGTTTATTTGGTGGCTGTTGTCTTTACACAGATAATGCTAAAGAAATGCCTTTGCAATCACTTCAAACATCAAATGATGATTCAAAATCTCTAGCAGGTAAGTTGATACAGGCCATGTTTTATAATGCAAGATAAATAATTTCTCTACTGCAAGGGAACTATACTATACTGCAGCATTATTTTGCAACCCATATTTGAAGTTAAGATATAGCTAGAGCTGTTATATGTATACAAATGCAGTAACAACACCATCATCACCACCAGAGGGGGTAGGAGAGAATGTTGGTCCACCACCAGATGATGATAAAACAGGTTAGTATACTTTTTCATTATGATATCCTGTAAATAGCTAACGAGTATGAATTAGTATAGGTAATCACATTATAATTTGGATATAAGTGCATAAGAAACTGGCTAGGTAATTGTACGAGGTGAAGCTGAGTGCAATTTTAGACAGTTTTGAATGCAATTATACCCAACTTGCATGAAAAAGCATGTGATTGCCTATTAATTTATTCATTATTATGCTATCAAGGAAATGTGGATTAGTTAATCTGAATCATAAATGACTGTTTTCCTTTTCATGGTAAGTTCATTCCTTGTATGAGTAAGTTCAGTGTGTTGATATTGTTGATTACAAGTATTTGTAGACGAGCCAAAGAACAGCATGGTAGAGTTATTGAAGTTAAATACTGACCCCCCACAGGTACCACTTTGATTAGAACTATGATTTTCACATGGGAATAGAATTTTACTTGTAGCTGGAAATGGACTGGGATGAGAGCTCATGCTAGTACACTGAAATGAACTGGGATCAGAGCTGTAGGTAGAAGGATTTTCAATTTTACTCCAAATCTCCCCGAGTTTCTGGTGGTCACTAGAGTCTAATTCGCTATAGTCTGATAAACTCTGTGGCCTGTTATGGCCATAATATCTGTTGCAGATTTTTTTAGCTTTTGCACAATAGTTTTTCTAATAGTGATTTGTATACCACTTGTTGGTAAGATCCAATCCTGCAGCTGATGCCATATTTTTCATAAGAGAGTTGATGGAATTCACCCCAAGTGGTACATGAGAAAAACAAACTGGGGCTTTCGCCCATTTTCTGTCCTTCCTAAGTGGACACAAATAAATAGGACCTCTTTTTGGCGTTTCGAAAGCAATTTTTCCAAACAAACAATTGGACATTTTCCTGAAGAACTTTTGTAATACTATTCGTGGTTTTTGTTCAAACCGCACTATCTTGTTTTGGTTGGGCCTTCCATCCACTCGACCTGGATGAGCTTTCCTGATTCTGGCTCCCTGCTCAGTTTGAGGTCTTCAATTTTAATCTGATGATGTTCTTGTCGCCCCTTAGAGTTCCAAAGTGCTGTCCAAAAAAGATAAAAAGCTGTGCAATTTAGACTGAGAGGGTTATCTTTTCTAAGGACTGTACTCCATAAAAGTTTCTCTTCTTCAGGAGTGATAAGAGTTTACTCTGTTTGCAGGGGCGGATTCAGAGAAGGTTCGACTTAGTTCGTCCGAACCCCCCTTTTTAGGGCAATAATCTATATTTTATCGACTAAGAATGCCGACAGCTAGACTCTCAGACTCTGCCCACTTGCATATTTATAACTGTTGCTCGATCGATCGATCGTACTATTCTAATTAATGCACGCTCTTAGGTACGTCCATCAGTGCATGCAGCGCAGCCATACTAGTACTTACCGATAAAGGGGTATGTACGTGTCCGAATTAGTAGCGCTGTGCGCGTGCATAATGCGCATGCTCCAATTGTAATCAAGCTAGATTGTTTTCTACAGCCTTTTGTCATAGAGGCGCTAGGCTTATTTGCAGCGAGCGAGCGCAGCGAGTGAGCTGATCCTCAGGTCATGACTCATTGAAATTTTAAATATATATATATATCTAGGTCTACACTCCAAAATGCCTCAGGCGTACATACGTATGTACGTACATGTCCCGAAATAGTAGCACTGTGCGCGTGCATAATGCGCATGCTCCAATTAATCAAGCTGGATTGTTTTCTACAGCCTTTTGCAGTCGAATCGCCACTGTCAATTTTTAATAATAAACCGGAAGTGATGTAATGGGCACAATTTTAATGAAAAAAAAAAAAAAAAAGAAGCAGGTGTGCTGGTTACTCTCCACTTATGGCTATCATGACTTCTGAAAACTTCTTATATGAAACTTTAATGACTTCTTCACCCTCCTCTTGATAAATAATACTTTACTAGACCTTTTTAAATAAATTCTCAGTGCATGAAATCATGGCTGATAAAAATACTAATTGCGGTCAAAAACCATTTCTCCTCTTCAGTATAAGACATGCATTGACTCAATAGATGTTTATGGTATATACTATCTTGTATCAAAAATCAATAAAGTGTGTGCATGCATTGATCAAACACAATTTCTGACTTCTTTGCTGCCATACTGTGTTAGTATACGTCAGCTGTTCACCAAATAGTTGAGTCTGTAGAAATATATCACATGAATCTAGGCTCAGGAAAGATCAAATGTTGTAGTACTCTTTCCATGGGGGGGAAATATCTTCTTGGGGTCTTGCAATGAAACGACACCATTGGAAGTAATTTTTGTAAAAAAAGTAGGAATTTGCATCACATCAAATACACAAGAAAATTCTCAGAACAAAACAAAATTTGCAGGCAGGAATGATACATCTTAGCACTATCAATTAATCAAATTCCTAATTCATGGAGAAAAGGAATTTGACCACTCTCTCCACTGGTACTTTCAGCCTGCACACTTGGATTAGGTGCACTCTCAGCCTAAATCCATTCCAGATAATACCACAGAGATGCACTGTGCAATAACAACAATATAAAATAGAATACTGAGCATGTACAAAAGCAGAAGGTACAGCTGGCTAATTGAAGAAGACAAGGAAGGGGTTTTAATGAAATTCATATAACCACGAACAGGAAGTTTTCACAGTTATCAGATCTAGTCCAGACGGGAAGCAGGATCGTTCCACTACATAGTTTCACAGGAAAGGTACACTGTCTATTTTTTCTCACTGAATAAATGAGCATTAAACATAGCATAAATTCTAACAACAGTTCAATTATAACAAAGTAGCTAGATAATGTAATTGAGTATCGAGAGTGCGTTAGCACTCTCTAAGTAGGGATGGCGGGTCAAAGGTCATAAGACTGTATAAACTAAAACTCTTCTTTCTCTTCTATCCTTACTCTATAGGTTCTCAGAAGGCTACAGTGAATTATTACATCTACAAAGAAGAGAGGAGAATGTTCAAAAACCAAAAATTCATTCGCTAACATAAGAAAAAAGCGAGTTCTAAAATTGACTTTTGTTCTTTTTCTTTATCGAGAGTGCGTTAGCACTCTCTAAGTAGGGATGGCGGGTCAAAGGTCATAAGACTGTATAAACTAAAACTCTTCTTTCTCTTCTATCCTTACTCTACAGGCTCTCAGAAGGCTACAGTGAATTATTACATCTACAAAAAAGAGAGGAGAATGTTCAAAAACCAAAAATTCATTCGCCAACATAAGAAAAAAGCGAGTTCTAAAATTGACTTTTGTTCTTTTTCTTTATAATAATAAGATCGACGTACCGACTTACTGGCTATAGTCATCAAAATTCTGCTTTGGCCATCTGTTAGAGCGGCACCTAAAGGCTGATCTTTTGCTATTAGTTTTGACTAAAGCGCTACTTCACAAATCAGTGATATCTATAGCACTGGCTTATCTTTCTACGCCATTTTGAAGCGCACGTCGGTAGGGGGCGGAGCTTGTGGGCGGGGCCACGTACAGCCTATAATCAGTTCAGTAGCTCTTATTAAAGTTAGCTAAGGTCTTCAGTTTAATCGTTTAGCTAGCTATTTATTCTTATCTGATGATCTCCTTGCTGCATTGCAGTACAGATGCTAGTATTATAGCCAGTACTTGGCTGTAGTGTAGTCAGCTCACTTTACCATGCCATGCACATGTAATTTACGATGCTGTTGCTGACAAAACTTAGCTAAATAGCTAAATAAATTCGAAGTGGCTATCCGTCCGGCAGCCGGATACTATTAGCAGGGCTATACGTCCGGCAGTCTAAATAGGCCAGCGAAGCTGGCCTATGTATTATAAAAGCTCCTGCAAGGGAGCGAGCGTAGCGAGCGTTAGGTGCATGGGACGTACTATTCACGGACTGTTGTGACTCCTAGGGCTAGGGGTAGGGCTGTTGTTACTCCAGAGAGTAACAAGTATAAATATCACTCTCGAACTGAGTTTTGCAGCGTTGCCACTGTAGCGTATTGGTTAGTGCCGTGCGCTTTGGAACGTCCGATCGTGGGTTCGATCCCGGAATTGCTGCTTCTTTTTCTTCTTTCAGATTTAAGTGCCAGCACTGCCGGACGTATAGCCCTGCTAATAGTATCCGGCTGCCGCGGATAGCCACAGCGAAATAAATTCTTCCAGAGACTGTGTATGTGCCTACAAAAGAAAAAAAAGTAGAGCTGGCTTTGTATAGACTATAGTACTGTACTGTAGCCTCATGTCAAATATTAATAATCACTGCATACTCTCAGTTCAAGTGACGATCAATACTGCCACCCTCAATTCTTTACTTACACAAACTTACTTTCAACTTCAAGCACTAAAAAAAAGGATAGAAACAAGTGAGCGCAAAAAATTTCTTCTAAATAAAAAGTGAAGTAGGGATAGCCTAACTGGGCTGTATAATGTGTACTGCAGCCTCGTATGAAAACAATCCCTACTTTTACAACGGCCCCTATAGGCTGGCAGTGAATGTAAATGTAGGGATTGTTTTCATACGAGGCTGCAGTACACATTATACAGCCCAGTTAGGCTATCCCTACTTCACTTTTTATTTAGAAGAAATTTTTTGCGCTCACTTGTAATAATAATAATAATAATAATAATAAGGATAATAAGATCGACGTACCGACTTACTGGCTATAGTCATCAAAATTCTGCTTTGGCCATCTGTTAGAGCGGCACCTAGAGGCTGATCTTTTGCTATTAGTTTTGACTAAGGCTCTACTTCACTATTCGAGCACTCGGAACACTAGCTAATCTTTCGACGCCATTTTGAAGCGCACGTCGTTAGGGGGCGGGGATTATGGGCGGAGCCACGTAAGCTTCTTGAGTTTAGCTTAATCGTCTTATCTGATGATGTTCCAGTCACTCCTTGCTGAATTACAGTACAGATGCTCATCTTATAGTAGTATTATAGCCAGTACTTGGCTGTAGTGTAGTCAGCTCACATGTCATTTAGCTACATTGCTGTTTACATTGCTGTTGCTGTAAAGTTTTATATTAAATAATAGACAAAACTTAAATAGCTAAACAAATTCTTCAACCAGAGACTGCTACCTACAAAAGAAAAAGATATTCATATCAAATTAATAATCACTGCATGCATATACTCTCAGTTGAAGTGACAGTAAATACTGCCACATACACAAACTTATATTAAACTTCAAGCACTAAGAAAAAAGGATAGAAACAAGTAAGTGCAAAAAATTTCTTCTAAATAAAAAGGTTAAGTAGGGATAGCTTAAAATCTAGCTGGGCTATATAATGTACTGCAGTCGTATGAAAACAATCCCTACTTTTACAACTGCCATAGCTAGCTATAGGTATATTGGATGTAAATGTAGGGATTGTTTTCATACGACTGCAGTACATTATATAGCCCAGCTAGATTTTAAGCTATCCCTACTTAACCTTTTTATTTAGAAGAAATTTTTTGCACTTACTTGTACAAATAAGATCACAGAGTTATCCTGGAGAAGCTGTGCAGGGTTTGTGGCAAGATTATAGCCACAAATCAGGGCATCTTTGCAGCAATCATCTGGATGACCTACTCAACGTCTTAGGGGTATCAGCAGAATCTGATAACCCAAACATACTTTTTGCCATGCTTGCAAACTTGTCTTGCACAGAGCTACCACTACCTGCCAACATAGAACAGTGATTATTGAGGGGTGGTGTAGGCATGATGACAGTTCTTGTACTGTTTGTGAGCATTACACAGTGATTCAGTGTGGAGGCAGACCCCAAATCAAACGGACATTGGCCGCCCACCAAATCAACACCGAAATAACATACCGGCAGCTCATCTGACATCAGCATTGATGATCTACTACATCAACCCTCAACAACACCACTGACAGTGACACCCATCAAACTTTCCTCGCCAAGCACTCCTTGGGTTCATCTCTTTAGGAGAATGTCTTGCAACTAAAGACAGGAGGAAAGGTAAGCAAGGATTTTTATAAAATATCTACAATTGAAACTTAGCCACTCACCTTTATTCGAGTGAGGCAGGCTCAGGTACCCAGTGGAATTGCATCCAAGGAATTCATAAAGTGCTACTGAGAGACCTTCCCCAAAGCAACTGTGCTCCCAAAAATGCACATATTAGAGGAGCATGTCTTGCCAGCCATGGCTCCACAGATGGCATGTAGGGTTCAGGTTAGGGAGAACAAGGAGCCAAGAGTATCCATGCGTACTAGGGCTATAGGGGGATTCCTGATCCAGTTGATCAACTAAAGTACACCATGAAGGAGCACTTGCTTCATGTTGTACCCTTTAACATTGATGCCAGGCCTAAGATTAAGAAAAGGAAAAATCTACATCATAAACTTCATATCACCATACTCACAGGTCCTAAATATTATGCCTACTAGGTACCCGTATAACAGAAAGAAAAAAAAATAGACAGTAGATAGCTGTAGCAGAACTAGACACACCATTCCTTAACCAGTAAGTCTCACCTCTTCAAAAACTCTAGCCTCTCCTCCAAACATCTTTTTCTCTCGTGCTGTGTTATGAAGTACCTCGGTTAAAACTCCTGTACCTCCACTCCAGAGTACAATGAAGAACCAGGACAAACGCTAACCTGTTGTTCTAGACCTTATCTACTGTAGCACGTGGTAAAGGTGACTCCAGCGTTGTTTATATCAGCACAAAGGTCAGTTGATATAGCGCTATTTCAGTACCAATCTTGTCATGCCAGACAGGATACAATTACAATTTTTTTTACACTACATCCGGTCTGACTTAATTGCCGCTAGCACATTGAATAAAACATCCGTTATCTAGGATCACACATGCTTCTTAATTGTGATGAAAATACTTGGCACATGCATGGTGCACATATAAGGTTGAGATAGCTATGGTTTATATATGAACCTGCGCTGAGGGTTTGCACTTTAGTACTTTGCATTAACTTATGAATTGTTCATGAGCAAACACAGCCATAAGTTCTTCATTAACCCTGCCTTCTGCAAATTAAAAACTCTTCTTTCTCTTCTACCCTTACTCTACAGGTTCTCAGAAGGTTACAGTGAATCATTACACTTACACAGTAGAGAGGAAAATGTTCAAAAAACTAAAATTCATTCGCTAACATACGAAAAAAACAATATCAAAAATTGACTTTTGTTCAGTTTGTTCATAATAATAATAATATTATTATAATAATTTAAGATAAGCGTACTGACTTACTGGCTGCAGCTATGACATCGCGATCTACTCTAGCACTACTTCTAGGCATGCCTTTTGCTATTTGTTAAAACTAAAGAAGGCTTTATTCCAGAAAAAAAAGCACAATTCCAGCTGTGTACTATATAGCCTATACTCCATATAATGCACACTCTGTGCTGCCGACCATTACCTACTTCATTAGCTAAGGTGAGTTAATTAGAGCAACTCAGCATAAATCTCATAGATAGCTGGAGTATCTTTAGTTACAAGTCTATGACAGCTTTATGCATTAGCTATCTTACCTGCATGCTTAATCATATCTGTGCAGTTCTCCAAGCAGTATATTTTTACAAGCGATAATATGAGAATGTGGAGTCTGTAGTACATGCAGACACTGCTAGCTAGCTCAACAGTATTGAATGCTTTATAGATTATTCAAAATAAAATATCTCATCAGTTATCTGCTCAATATCCACAAACACGCACATATAGTGTGCGCAGAGGGTTAGAACTTCAACGCTTTTCATCATAGCACTGCTCATTTGCACTGCAGATGTTCATCCCCCATACTCTCCTCCCTCAAGCAAGACAACCAAATCTTAGCAGTCATTATATAAATGTAATGATTGGTTTAGCTAGTTATTCTGATCAGAGAGTGTTCTACAATAAAGCTTTTATGCTGCAGTTGCTCCTTCAAGGTGGTCATACTCTCCTCCCTCTAGACAACAAAACTTCAACTATAGGCTACAAAGTAAATTCATTGCAAGACACCCTGAAAGTGTTCAATGAATTGTCATAGCTATAGCTAAATACAATTACAAAGAAAAAGAATGGAAATAATTGAGTGCAAAAGTAGGGATGGCCCCAAAATTTATCACTGCAGCATCATATCAAATACTAGCTAGATTATGTACTTTGACTGCAGCAGATTACATACTTTGATCAGTGGTGGATCTAGGAGGGGGCATTTCAGGTACCCCCTTCTTCTTTTTTTTTTTGGTGTGTCCTTGTTGGCGAGCGTCAACGGGAGCTCGAGATATATATATATATCCCACCTAATACATTTACTCCCATAGAGAAAAGTGCTCTTACTGTCATAAATTCCCTCCCTTAGGGTAAAATGCGTTTATGACTCATAAACGCACTGTTCCCCAGGCTATGAATAACAACAGTTTTAGGTTTTCTGAAGCTGACTGTTGGAAGAAGATGATATGAAGATAATCTATGAGAAAATGATCAGATAACATTGTCATTAACTAGCTATTACTAAAGAGTTTATTTCTGTCTCTGTATTATGTTGGTAGTTTATAGCTGACTGTTGGAAGATGATTATGAAGTTAACGATCAGTTGTCATTAACCATTAACTATTACTAAAGAAGTAGTTTATAGCTGATTGTTGGAAAATGAAGAAGTTATCTGGTGCTGGGTCACAAGGAAACTTCATAGCTTTTTTTTTTTTTTTTTTTTTTGCAATTTTCCACAAAAAGAAATGATTTCTAAGGCCCATTGGTGTATTTTTTGGCGTCATACCTTCCGCTAGCTTCGCTGTCGCTAGCAAACACAAAACGTGGGTGGAGGAACTCGTTAATAGCTGGGTGTGGTGGGCATGGGAGGAGCCTCGTAGTTCGTAGTCTTGCTTGAGACCACGAGGCTCTGTACCGTAGAGTTGGCGTCTGAACAACGGCACATCACAGGACAGGGACAAGCCATGGCAGGAGTTTCGTTTCGTAACTAAGGGGTAGCTATGCTCTAGCTACAGACCGACCAATGAAATCGTGCGCCCTGGGGATATATAACAGTTAGAACACGGTAGTCCTGGTTATTATGGCCAAATAAACAACTTTATCCTCGGGCTGCGCCCTCGGATTCGGTTGTTTATTGGCCATAATCACCAGACTACCGTGTTCTAACTATTACATACGTACGTACATCAAAAAATTATCATTGCGCATGCGCTGAACCAACTGCTAAGCGATAACAAAGACTCATTTTAATGTTGATAAGCAAAAACTAATCTTGTGAATTCGACCATTAGCTACTATAGTATGGAGCCACCAAAGGCTAAAAAGTGAAAAAAGGAGACAGAGAAAGAGATAAGAACTAGGCTGGACGAAAGAAATGCACTATGCAAGCTTTACAGTGCTACAAACTTAGAGAGTAGATTTTTTTAAAATTTTTGGTCCTTTTTTATGTTTTTGCTTATTTTTCTTGAACTACAGGTTCTGGAAGACCGAAACTTGGTACAGATGTACAGACACCCTTCTACATCATATATATGGAATAAAATGTCATTGAAAGTGAAAATGTCCTTTTATTTTTCACTGTATTGTGTGCATACTTTTAGGTCCATAGTACAAAAAGTGTTTAGAACAGGATTTCCACATTTGTTATAGTTAAGGTCTATTATCCACTGAGAACCTTCCATTTGGACCAAAGTTTAAGGTCAACCACTATCCAGAACCATGGTACCAGGTAAGTTCCCACAAACGGTTAAATTTTTCTACGTCATCAGTTTGCAGCACACCCCTTGACCTTCAAACCAAGACACACTTGGCACTCAAAACTCAGTTCGAATAACTGGTATGGAAGAAGAGAGGTTGTAAGGTTGTTATCTCAGACTCTACCAACATTTTTGATGCTACAATACAAGAGAAGCTCTACTGCCAAGGCTGGAGAAATTATCCCAGCGCGGGCAACTGGCGGTAAATCGCGCTCTTATGATGTAACCACTGCGCATATTTTTACCTGGTGACGTAGAGATACCTGACCGCATCGATTTTTTGGCTGTACCACCCGGTATAAAACTTAGACGATCTCAAGAACTAGTGACGATTAAGAGTCTAAACCTTGTATCAAGTAAGCTGGGTTGTAGATGCATAGCATATATCAATAAGAGACCTTAACTACAATATTTAGGGGAGTTATGGCCTAAACAGTTCGGTTTTTCTGAAAAAAGGGCAAAATTCTTACCTTTGGGGCAGTTTGTGGGAACTTACCTGGTACCATGGTTCTGGATAGTAGTTGACCTTAAACTTTGGTCCAAATGGAAGGTTCTTAGTGGATAATAGACCTTAACTATAACAAATGTGGAAATCCTGTTCTAAACACTTTTTTTACTACGGACCTAAAAGTATGCACACAATACAGTGAAAAATAAAAGGACATTTTCACTTTCAATGACATTTTATTCCATATATATGATGTAGAAGGGTGTCTGTACATCTGTACCAAGTTTCGGTCTTCCAGAACCTGTAGTTCAAGAAAAATAAGCAAAAACACAAAAAAGGACCAAAAATTTAAAAAAATCTACTCTCTAAGTTTGTAGCACTGTATGCATGTGGTTTCAGCATGAGGCTTCAGCTTATTATACCTATTAAATACAGCTGCAATAGTAGAAGTTTTTCAACTCTGAGACGTATCTGACATACTTGAGATCAACAATGTCTGAAAAAACACTACACATTCACACGCATCTCAGACACACTCAACTTACAAGAAGTAGCTCAAAATTTTATATCATTATATGAAGAAAGAAATGATCACTATTTGTATTCAATATGATCTTGTAAAAGTGGGCATAACCTTTCTGGCGTGCAAGCGCACCGTTCTTTTTGCCCCCCATCCTAAATCAGTGGAGCCGTCCCTGAGTATGATAGTTATTATGAAAGAAAATGTTTTGTACTACTCCAATGGGCCATCTGTGCCATCTCTACTACTGTTGTACTTTCAGATATTGCGATTTTTAATCTGTAATCATAATAGTAGCTTATATCTACTGAATTGTAATAGCAGATTCATTATAGATATGGAGGACAAGAATGACTATCCAATGGACCCTGTAGATGACCCCTCTCCCCCATTACCTCAGGACTCTGTTCCCCGCCCACCTGCAACTGAGAATAGTACTCCTCCCCCACCACCTGCAGCTGAGCAAAGCAAAATGATGGAAACAAGTGAGCATAAAAAATTTCAATTGCAAATTTAATGTACGCTTATTTAGAAGAAATTTTGCTCTTGTTAGCTTACTCTTGCATGTAGGTTTCAAGTACAGCCACTAGAGAGGAACAAACAATCTTTTGCTATCTCAACTCTGTGGTTTGGGTTTCTGCTGAAATTAAACAAAATGTTCCAGAGCAGGTCATACAAAATTTCCTATACCCTAAAATACTTGAGTTGAAACATGATTTGAATTTTCTGAATTTCAAAGATCAGTAAAATGGCTGTTTTAGAGAAGACCTTCATAACCTTTATATTAAATTTCTATGAACAAACATCACTGCCTCCCACCAATTGTTCATGTCAGTGTAAAAATGGTTTAGGCAGTGATGTAGGGATAATTATTGAAAGCAGCATAATTTTGATCTTTGTTCACAGAAAGTACAGGCTAACCCTACATGGCCTTTTATTTTATTTTTTGTTTGTATTAACTCATGTTTAGTTTACTTTACTGTATTGTTTTGGCTAATAGCTGGGTAGCATGCACATGTGATCATGACATATTAAAAATGTCTGATATAGTATCATTTCCAATAAAAAGTCATTCGCACTATCTAAAAGTTTTAAGATTCGTTCATCATCATCATCATCATCATCATCATTAAATAGCTGGCTGTTACTTCATGATCCTTTCATTTACAGCGATCAAATTCATATCAACTTGTATACAGTTATAACCACATAATATTGTGCTTTTACCTCCAAACAAACTCATATCTAAGAATTTATGTATGTGCTACGCTCAAGCTTGCTGGTTTTTATGTGTTGTATCTGCTATAGACTATATATGTTAATATCATGAAGTTAGCCATTATGTGCTGTATGCACGTGCAAAGCCTTTATGCTAAGCTTATATGGTATATACTATGCTATGGGGAAGCTTGCCTTTATGCATGCTGAGCCTTTATGTTAAGGGTTTATGTGCTGGCTTTTTATAATGTACTGTGCTACATGTACACTCAAGCGAGGCTGGCCTTTATGTGCAGTGCCATGTTCAGGTAAATGTTCTGTACAATGTAATGTATGTGCTGATGGCAACCTATGTGTGTAGGTCACCTTTAGTTAGGCCATGTGGCCAAGGATGAGGCTAGCAAGGGATGATTACCATTATCTAATTTAGCTGGTGCTGTGGCTCTCGGGTTGTTACTGGGGGTCTGCACTCCAGAGGGCCTCAGGAATCCATGCTCACACTTTGAAGATCAAATGTCTATTGGGTATATTTTGATTGTTTGCTCACTGTCATTGCCTAGTGAAGAAGATGAGGACAAGATGAAATGGCGACTTAGAACTTGCCACTACTTTGTCTCCTGCTCTTCATAGTCAAAGCACACTCTGTCTTCAAGTCAGGAGTTGAAAAGAAGTATTCTGGTGTTACAAAGGAAAAAGTTTGTACTACTACAATGGGCTAGCTTGAGAAGGAAGAATGCTTGGGGCCCAGTAGCACTGCAAAAGTAGGATATCAGATTTCAGCTACTTTCTTGCTTACTCGCTTACTGTCAGGTCTCCATCAACAAAATGAACCACTTTCAAATTTGTCAACTGCACTCCTCAGAGCCGAACATCAGCGCAATCAAAGGCACAAAAGAGATAGGGAGGGAGAGACAGTTGGAGAGAGAGAGGGTGTGTAGAGAGAGAATTACAGGATAAGGGTTAGAGTCTAGGTAGTCTACTTGGAGAGTAGTGTGGCACCATGTGCCACTGGAGGATATCTATGCAGACATACACTCCCCATACTCTTTTTGACTACTTTTGGACAAATTTCAGTAAAAAATACTTAGGAATCAGTATGGTTGGAGGCTCTGCGGGACTATTGGGAACTGATGATCACATCCATGCATATGTCATTTACATTGCTTTTGCTGTAAAGTTTGATATTGAATAATACACAAATTTCTTTAATAGTTGATCACCAGTGCTACGTACCTACAAAAGAGGAAGGTTATATTATGAATTTCTACATGTTCATATGAGCAACAAAATGAATCTGATCTTGAAGGACTAATGCTCGTATCTATACAGTTCATAAGTAATAGTTATAGCATGCCTTTGAGGGCTGTTTTACAGCCGTCTGGTAAATGTTTACATAGCTACAGCTACACTCTACAGCTGCTAGGTAGCTTTGTGACTATCTGTATCTAGGCAACTCAATGACGTCTGTAAAGTGATTTTGGCTACTAGCTAGCTGGCTAAATGGACAGTATCATCGATGTTGATGTTGAGAAGCTGCCGGTGATATCACCTTCTGTATTAAATATAGAAGTAGCTGAGACTGTTAGCAGTAAGTTCTGCATTGGACTGAAAGATTTCTGTATTTGTGTCGTTTTTGAGCGAATGGCGGCCGATTTCTCTTGTTAAAAATCTTTTTTTTTTCTCAACACTTGGGCACCATCAATAAATTTCCAGGGCTGATATAGAAGTGTCTAGACAGGCAGGCCTAATGCATTCCAGGAAACTGTTGTTGCATAGAGATGTACTATCACAAACCATAAAATTCAATTGGACATGTTATAATAGTAGCCACTTCATATCAACTGTCTGGCCTTTGAAGTAGCCACAATGTACTAGAATTACAACTGGTGGCTTCCCTTTGATGTAGCACTCTAATAGGCTGTAATAATAAGATTGCCATTGATCTATAATTTTTCAAGGCCTTTAGTGGTGTCATGCATGTACCTGATATACCTGATTAGTATTGCATCAAGGCTTGATTCATAACTAGACTAGTGCCTAGGTTTTACGCTCTAAGCATCGAGAGACCAACATCAAGAGAGAAACCTAATGACACAGATTTGCTAGTCAGGTATGAGCTTGAGGTATAGCTATATGGTCCAAAAAGCACGTTTACTGGGGCAGGGCATAAAATGTCTGCCACATTGTAGGTTGAAAGCTAGCAAGTTGGAAAATGACGTGCTATTTTTGAACATGTCAAGTTAAAGGTAAAGAATTATAGTGCAGTCAATTTTGAATGAACCATTTCTGAAATAAATTGTTCGAAGATGATGATGAAACGATGATTTTTTATAAGTCACCATAAAATGATACTGCTTGGTCTTCTGCTCTTCATACTTGAGTCCTAGCACATTGAAGGTGTTCTGTCTTCAAGTTAGGTGTTCCTGACTGTAGGAGGGAAGTATTCTGGAGTTATGAAAGAAAATACTAAGTATTAGTCCAATGGGGCAATCCGTGCCATCTCTACTTAGAGAATACTATCATACTCTCTGATAATAGTAGAGCTTATTACTGGCCTTGTTTTATTATGCCTGGTACATAATTTCTCTGCTGCAAGGGAATTATACCATACACAGCATTAATTTTTTGCAAGCTGTATAAGATACAGCCCCTCCCCCCTCCCAATCTCAGAACTTACTACTGTCACAAAAGAGCTGGAAATTATATGGCATCTCTTTCTCAGCCATTGCTCAGCAAATGCTGGTAATTCAGTGAGGGAGGCCAGCGGAACAGAACACTTTTTTTTCTCTAGCTACGTAATTAGACGTCACGTACTAATGTGTTATATCGGCAACCCTTTCCCATGCGAGATAGTTCTAGAGTTTACGAATACAGTACTAAAGCTAGCTGGTCGGCCATGAAAGCTTCGTGCACGGAGAATCCAACAGCAGAGAGTCATGTGGAAAAATCACCAACAACTAAGGTGGACTTTTCCATCTTAGAAACTAAGCTATCTTGTTACTCTTCCCTAGGCTTTGGTCGACATTCTTTATAGCATGAACTAGCAGCTAGCTAGCTGAGTAGTCTGGTGTAGCTGCCCCTCGCGCAAAAAGACCGAAGGGTCTGGTGACTCCAGCATACTGGATCAGTTCTTGAAGCTTTTCAGTAATACTTGGCTGCCTCCTTTGCATTGATTGAAACAGCCATCAATCATAATTATTTCTATCCAGACGAAGTCAGATCTAAGTCACTATGCTAATTTTGAAGCTTGTAAGGCGTTTAGTTTGTCATATCCTAATGCTTAGGCTTTTAGTTTGTTTTATCCTAACACTTTGGCCTTAGCTGCCTCACTTGAACGGCCATCATATCTTGACATGGTCGGATTTTTGTGGTTAAATAACAGTTAATTGGCCAGCACCAGATTCTGGATCTGGTCACCAGACCCTTTCCCCTTCCCTTGGGTTGGTAAAGGGTCAGCTATGCCAGACTATAGCTAGCTGGATGAAAACCCAACCCCTTGAACAGCTTATTTATGTGATGACCTTTACCAAATATCTAGCTAACTGCTCAAAATTCTACTTGGTATGCGGTTGGCCCTCATAATAATGCTTACATACCAAGTAATAAAATATAATGTTTCTGCTCTTACATGCACTCTAGAACTTCATTTTTCCCATCTCAGAACTTACTGTCATAAAAGAGCCAGAAATCTTCTCTTTCTCAGCCATTACTCAGCAAATGCTGGTAGTTCAGTGAGACCAGCAGAATGGAATGCCATTTTCCCCTAGCTACGTAATTAGACATCACATAGTGTTCTAGTGCTTATGAATACAGCACTAAAGCTAGCTATTCAGCCATGAAAGCTTCGTGCATGGAGAATCCAACAGCAGAAAGTCATGTGGAAAATCACCCAACAACTTTTCCAGCTTATAAGGTAGATTGGGATAACACTCTTACTACAAACAAAGCTTTAAGTTGCAGGAGATGGAGCAACTTTTCTAGTCCCAGGCTAAGCTAAAGATGGTGGATGTGGCTTATTAATTTATTGGTACAATTTGCCCACGTGTAGTATGTGGAAATCAACTTTCAGGGTAACTATGGACACTGCATGTCAGTGCGATTTGACAAAAAGGAATCAGTGAGGATGAATCAAGTGAACATATATCAAGAAAATATTTGGCAATAAAGTAGGAAAATAAGACCTAACACAACTTAATGGTAGATTCTTGGGTAGGGAAACTAAGAATTTAAATTGAAGTACAGCTAGAACAAGCACAGAAGAAAGGCATGAAATTAATAAACTAATGTTATTGTCCATGGTAGTTATTGGCACTACAAATTTTGTTGTGGCTCTAAACCGGCACATGTATAGATGCCACAGTTCAGATCACACCCAATCCACCCTGCTCATCATCATCTTCATACTTCCCTCCACAAGACTGACATTTATCTTCATCTGTGTTTAAATATTTCAATAGCTTAATGGAATTTAACCTACCTATTTCTTCAACCTCCTTTGAATTAGCTGGCTTGATTTCTTCCTGCCCTTCTTTGCAGCTGTTGACTCTCCCTCTTTGCTGCCTTTTCCGCCTTCTCTCTCTTCTTGACCATCACCTTCTTTTTCTCCTCCTTCTCCAGCCTCTCCACCACCTCATTACTGGTCAGCACCTCTCAATATACACTCACTTCCACTCTTCTGTTGTCTCTGCTTCTTGGTTTTGGCTGGGCTTCAATGTACCTAGTTAAATGTGAAATTTCATTGGAGTCAAGCTTTTGCTGGGTGTTACTGCCTTCCCACCCCCCTTGCATGCTAGCTTGTATGCTTCCTCTGCTGTTGTCTTAGAAGAACCTTTGTCTGTTTCAGACTCTTTCTGTATCAGAGGGTGCTGCCTTAAAAGGAATCTTGGAGTTTGGTATGGCCACTCTAGACAATGGATAGAGACCACATGCCCTGAAGCCTCCTTTTAGATTCCCGGGTGTTATTGACCAATCCCACAATATCAAAACTATGGGTTTTAGTTGTGGTTATTTAGAAACCCTGTCACTTACCTGGAAAGTCCTCATTCTATGAAAGAATAGCAAGTTTAGAATCGTTTTCCAACATATTTTCACTGGGCCCATATATTCCGACATCCAATGGTTGGAGAATATGAGTGAGGTGTGGAGGAAAACCAAACATGTGAATTCCATGACTTTTGGCATGTACTCATAGAATCGTGCTAATTTATTGTTTGCAATTCAATTATTAATTTTTGTTTCAATTATTAATAGGGAAATACTAAACTGAAAAATGATGGTAAATGAACCTGTAGATCTACAATAATCATGATAAATCAAAAATCAGAGTAAAATATTTGCATGCTCTAAGAGAAAATACTACCACACACTGGACATGCTAAATTGTCCTCGCTATCTTTTGAAACACAATCTTCTTTGTCAGTACATTGAACCCAACTTTTTACTTGAGCTCCATCAGTAGTCAGGTCATCAGCATACTCGCCAAAACAAATGGTGCATTCATTGCTTGTGCTCTCCTACATTTGTGGACCAGAGGCAGCTTTCTTTTTACTGTTCTCTTTACGCTCCCTTTTCTTCCTTTCCTTGGTTTCTTCTTCCTTCTTCTTCCTCTCTTTTTCTGCAAACGTTCTTGGCTTGTCAATACTCTTGCTATACCTGGCTTCTTCCCTTCTGACCTTCTGGGTGTGGCTTATGGAAAATTCAAAAATTCAGTTATTGGAGAAATCTTTTTAACAGCTGTAACGGTCTTTGTTGGCATTGATGTTGTCAGTGTTTTGTCAAATGTGGGTGGAAAAGGATGAGACTGGCATATCCAGCAAAACATTCATGTTGGATACACTAGAAATTGGTGAATTGGCAACAGCTACAGGACCAACACAAGCCAATACAATCCTAGAATCAGCTATGACATCAGGTACACTATGTATGACATTCATGTCGTCATCATGGACACCATGGACCCCAGTATCACACATCATATCATGCATATCCATGTTGGATTCATCACCAGCCGTACTACCAGAAGTACTGGGGAGGAATCCAGGGTGATTAATATTGATCCAGGTAACATAGTCTTTATCAATGCACAAATCGTCATATCGCCTCTGAAAAAGACTAACTTGCTCATCAGTAAATGTTGGTAGAGGAGAAGCCATGGACTTTGTGCATGCCTTTCAGTGCCACACGCTTTGGTTGTTTATGGTTCAAAGGCATGCCTGTTTCGTCCATGTTATAGATATGCATAGCCTTGTCAAGTAAATTGTTGTCAATGTTTTCATTAAAAGTTTGAACTAGTTATCCATGTTATCCCTGGTTACAGCATTGCCCCTTGTGAAAGAGCATTTTTAACAAAAGCTACTGTGAATGATCATCCAGCCTACTAAAGCCTACTACAAAGTGCAAACCTATCAACTCGGGGATTTTAGATTCACCAATCCATCTACTGGTAGACTCTCATCTGCACCTTCAACCTCCAAGTATAGCTCAATACTTCAAGCCTTGACTCGCTGATAAATAATCATTGGGCTGCTATTGGAGAACTATGCATCTCAAGAAACTTCTGTCCCTGCATACACATAGAAGAATGAACTCTTGCATTTATGCATACATAAAACCATAAAGAGAGAAATAAAAAGACCAGGAACAAGTAAGGGAAAAAGTAAAACGAAAAGAAAAAATGTAGGGATGACCATTGCTTGAAAAAGTAAGGAAACAAGGGTAGGGATGAGGATGGAAATGGGATCAATCTTTATTCTGTATATCCAGCCAACAATCCCTACATATATGTCGGGTAGCTTCAGATTATAGTGCAGTAATGTATGTATATGTAGGGATTGTTGGCTGGATATACAGAACAAAGATTGATCCCATTTCCATCCTTCTTGTTTCCTTACTTTTTTGAGCAGTGGTCATCCCTACATCTTTTTTTCATTTCACGAAATGCTTTTACCCTTACTTGTTCCTGGTCTTTTTTCCTCTCTTTTATGATTTTAGCTATGTATACAGTTCATTCTTCTATGTGCATGCAGGGACAGATGAAAGAAAAATAGTTCTCCAATAGCACAGCAACCCAATCATTAATTTTATCAACCAGTCAAGGTGTTGTGTCATTGTTGAGCTATACTTGGAGGTCGAAGATGCTGAAATAGAGTCTACCGGTAGATGGATTGGTGAATCTAAATCTCCGAGTTGATAGTAGTCTATCATCATTATCTAGAGCTAGTTAGCTAAGTAATATTATAATTTCGGATATCAAAATACATGTGCATGCGTATTATAGAAAAGATGGCTTCCACTAATTGAATTAGTCGAGTGCTGTGCTCCGTAATGTCTCCTTTTTCATCGACTTTTTCGAGGATCAACCAATAGAAAAGATTGTAGTTCGTAGAATTTGGAGTGGATTTATCCAGAAATCATAGCTGTAGCTTGAGTGGTTCGAGAGATGTGGTTATCTAAGAAGAAGAATAATAATAATGAAGAAGAAGAATCCAGTGATTTACCTGCTTGCCGTATTTCTGAAACGGTAAGCTCCCTGGTCCTGAAACTTGGTCTGCACATTGTAGTAGGCTCTAGTAGGTTGGATAATCATTCACAGTAGCTTTTGTTAGGTCTAAATGGGGGAACTAGAATTTCACTTTTGTATTAGTCTATAGGCAGCGTGCGTGGCCGTCCGAGTCATCCCTACATAGAGAGTGCTACTGCACTCTCTGGTATATATTTCATTTCACGGAAATGTTTTTTTCCCTTATAAATCATAGTCATGGCAGGTAATGGGATAGGAAACTGCATGCTCCTGTAACATAATTGATTTATGTCCTGTTCTGGCCTTGGAGGGAGACTGATTTTTGTGGCTAGCTACATACATCAGTTTCCAATAGAAATGGCTTATCGAAATCCAGTCACTTCATTATCGGAATCTTGCATAATAACTACCTAGTTCCTTTACATACCTTACAAAAAGCACTCACAAGCTGCTGTCCATATCAATTTGGATTTTCTCATTAATACACTGACAATAGATGCATTTTTTTGGAATGACTATCCAATAATATTGTGTTATCCCCCAAAATAGCTACTCTCATTGTTGCAACAGCTTCCACCTTAGCCTTATCCACCTGTACTTTTCCTCCTCTAATCACATGCCTAAGGTAAGTACATTCAGCCACACCAAATTGACAGTTCTTCATTAACCCTACCTTCTGCTACCTCTCCTAAATATCCTGCAAGTGTTTCTCCCAGGTGCATGAATGGATGATAAAATTATCCAGGTAAGCATCAGCAAACTCTTTCAACCCTTCCAATTATAATTATGTGCATCATAATTATGTTGAAATGTTACTGGAGCCCCTTGGGGATTAAATTGAACCAAAGAGAGTAGCAAATGCAGTTTTATGCTTATCCACCAGCACCTGCCAATACCCCCTTGTGAGATCTAAAGTAGTGATGTACTGAACTCTACCATTTCATCAACCCATGGCATCCATCCAAGATAACCATCTGTAGTTACATATAACAGTAACAAGCCATCTTTTTTATAACCAGAACTATTGGTGCTGCCCAATCACAACAAGATCGTAACCTTAGTGATACCATCTCTTTCAATTCTGTACACTCTCCTTGTATGCATGAGGTAGTCTGTATGATGCAAGTGTGATAGGTATAGCATAAATGATCTCAATAGGATGTTCAGCCAGGTCTGTGCACCCTTGATACTTGCTAAATACTCCTTCTGATCAAATCTTGTAACTCTTTCTGCTGTTTCTCCTCCAACTGTTCTCCCGTCTTCAGATCACTATCATTCCAACTTGGCACTTCATCACGTTCTTCTGTAATTGTATTATCTGGTGCAAGCAGGTACATGCTATTTACATAGCCTCTTCCTTTACCTAGTCATGCATATCAGTGACATAATTGACTTTGCCACTATGCTTGACCAAAACTAGGTAATTTAATGTGTGAGAAGAGTAGCTAGAAGTCTTGCAACATACATAGCTGAAGATTAGCCTTGTCCCCAAGCCATCGGAAGGGGAAAGGGGAGCCTGGTACACACTTACTGCATATGCATGAAAATGTACCGGAAAATCTGGTACTTTGTTTATTTACTGTAAATGACACTGGTTCCTAAGCACTCCTCTAATAATAGTTGGTACATATATTTCACTACTAAACTTAGTAACTTGCACTTTGGTGGGTATGATCTTTTTTTTTTTTGCTAATTAGACAGAACTGTTTCATCTAGTCTTGTCCTGATAAACTGGGACTTACAACCACTATTAGGGACGTGAAATGAAAAAAGATGTAGGGATGACCACTGCTCAAAAAAGTAAGGAAACAAGAAGGATGGAAATGGGATCAATCTTTGTTCTGTATATCCAGCCAACAATCCCTACATATACGTACATTACTACACTATAATCTGAAGTTATCCGACGTATATGTAGGGATTGTTGGCTGGATATACAGAACAAAGATTGATCCCATTTCCATCCTTCTTGTTTCCTTACTTTTTTGAGCAGTGGTCATCCCTACATCTTTTTTTCATCTCACAAAATGGTTTTTCCTTTACTTGTTCCTGGTCTTTTTTTCCTTTCTTTTATGGTTTCAGCTATGTATAAGAGTTCATTCTTCTATGTGTATGCAGGGACAGATGAAAGAAGAATATTCTCCAATAGCATAGCAGCCCAATCATCAACGAGTCAAGGTGTTGTGTTATTGTTGAGCTATACTTGGAGGTCGAAGATGCTGAAATAGAGTCTACCAGTAGATGGATTGGTGAATCTAAAATCCCTGAGTTTGATACAGAGTCTATGATCACTAGCTAGAGATAGCCGAGTAATATTATCATTTCGAATAATTGGATATCGGATACATGCGCATGCATATTATAGAAAAGATGGTTTCCAATAATTGAATTTAGTTGAGTGCCATGCTCCGTAGTGTCTCCTTTTTCATCGACTCTTTCGAGGATCAACGAGTAGAAAAGATCGTAGTTGGTAGAATTCAGAGTGGATTTATCCAGAAATCATAGAGAGATAAGAATACCGTATAGCGCTTTATTTTCGAGGTTTTCGCGGATTTTGCTCAAAACACGAAAATTGTGCCCTCGAATATTTTTACCTGCCACGTGTTATGTACGCGCGTGCGCAATGTATAAACTGTATAGTGCAGCTGTCAAATCATCGTTTAATATTTTAGCTCTGAACGTTAAACCAAAGCATTGCCTACTAGCTTATTTACTACCAGATCCTTGTGGCACACTGTCAGTTCCCTCCTCTTCTATAGAAGCAGCGAATTCGAAAGTTTCTACCGCGCTAAAGCAGGGATCTACCTGGCACCAGAGGGCCATAATCTAGGTTTTCTTCAGAAAAAAAGGGCTGAAATTGCAAGAAGAGCAGCAGAGAACATGGCCCACGATGCAGTATCACAGCAAACAGGTCATGACTATTTCCTGGTTCTTTTCTGCACAGCAGTCCTTCCCCAACACTGGGAGTATACTTTGATAAACATGTTAGCCACGAACCATCGACTCTACACGTACACGTACACTAAAAGCTAGCGCTCGCTGGCAGCATGCTTCTATGTACATGTGCACGCGCTATATTCATTTTGTAGGCGGAGTTTATAATTTTAATGATCCTCGAAAATTATTCCGCGAAATAATTTCGAAATAGCTATCCTCGAAATATTAGTGCCTCGAAAATAGAGCGCTATACGGTAATAATAATTGGTGAGCGAGACACACACTTGTCATGTCAATCGAAATTCACAATATATCAGAGAGTGCACTAGCACTCTCTAAGTAGGGATGGCGGGTCAAAGGTCATAAGACTGTATAAACTAAAAACTCTTCTTTCTCTTGTACCTTACTCTACAGGTTCTCAGAAGGCTACATTGAATTATTACATCTACAAAGAAGAGAGGAGAATGTTCCAAAACCAAAAATTCATTCGCTAACATAAGAAAAAAACGGTGTCTAAGATTGACTTTTGTTCTTTTTTTTTTGTAATAAGGATAATGATAATAATATGATCGACGTACCGACTTACTGGCTATAGTCATCAAAATTCTGCTTTGGCCATCTGTTAGAGCGGCACCTAGAGGCTGATCTTTTGCTATTAATTTTGACTAAAGCTCTACTTCACTATTCGAGCACTCGGAACACTAGCTAATCTTTCGACGCCATTTTGAAGTGCATGTCGGTACGGGCGGGGCTTATGGGCGGAGCCATGTAAGTTTGTTAAGTTTAGCTAGCTATTTATTTTTATCTGATGATATTCCAGTCACTCCTTGCTGAATTACAGTACAGATGCTCATCTTATAGTAGTAGTACTTGGCTGTAGTGTAGTCAGCTCACTTCACCATGCCATGCACATGTCATTTAGCTACATTGCTGTTGCGGTAAAGTTTTATATTAAATAATAGACAAAATTTAAATAGCTAAACAAATTCTTCAGCCAGAGACTGTGTATGTACCTACAAAAGAAAACGAAAGAGATAAGGTTTATGTAGAGCTGGCTTTGTATATTACTGTGCTGTAGACTCATGTCAAATTAATAATCACTGCATGCACAGTCAATACTGCCACTCAATTCTTTACATACACAAACTTACATTCAACTTCAAGCACTAAGAAAAAAGGATAGAAACAAGTGAGCGCAAAAAATTTCTTCTAAATAAAAAGGTTAAGTAGGGATAGCTTAAAATCTAGCTGGGCTATATAATGTACTGCAGCCTCATATGAAAATAATCCCTACTTTTACAACTGCCATAGCTAGCTATAAGTAGTGGATGTAAATGTAGGGATTGTTTTCATACAAGGCTGCAGTACATTATATAGCCCAGCTAGATTTTAGGCTATCCTTACTTAACCTTTTTATTTAGAAGAAATTTTTTGTGCTCACTTATAATAATACTAATAATAATAGAGAAGAAGAAGAATCCAGTAATTTACCTGCTTACCGTATTTCTGAAACGGTAAGCTCCCTGGTCCTGAAACTCGGTCTGCACATTGTAGTACACTGGATAATCATTCACAGTAGCTTTTAAGTCTAAGTGGTGGAACTAGAATTTCACTTTTATATTAGTCTATAGGCGGCATGCGCAGCCGTTTGCGTCATCCTACATAGAGAGAGCTACTGCTCTCTGATTATGGTGTTATTCTTTGCTTACTCTTATTTAAAAGAATAGGATGTGACACGACTTACTTCAGTAAGCTCTAATGTGTAACCTGCTTTGCCACAGTTGTGACAAGTAAATTTTACTGCTGAATGTTTTGCTTAATTCCCACACCTAATAGTGCAAGGGGTCAAGGGCTCTCCTGGAAACTTGGCCTGTATTTACACTTGACCCTATTAATAAAATAAATTGAGGGCAAAAGCCCCACTTACCCCCCTGGTCCTACACTATTCCATGATGTTTTATTTAATACACCCTTAAAAATTCTGGTACCTATTGTCTTTACACAGATACTGATGAAGGAATACCTTTGACATCACCAAAGAATGATTCAAACTCTCCAGCAGGTAAGTACATTTTCCCTGTGGATAACATGCAGGTATAAATCATAAGCTTATAGCATAGTAGAGCTTTTTATAGACACAGTTTTATCTGAGTCAATCTCTATACCTCATGTATATCATACATTTGAAGTCATTTCTCTGAGCTGTTGGTTTTCAACTATATATTAATACTTCTAGGCCTCTAGTATTTGGGAGACCCCAAGCACCACATATCTTTTATCAATAATTGGCTTTTTTAAATTCCTATTCTCATGTCTCTACGTATGAGTTATCTTTGTTGGGCAACAAAGCGAACCCACACACTAATCATGAAAAGTACTGCCGTGCCAACTCTACTTACATATACACAATTGGCCACAGAAAAGAAATTTAGTGGTGATGGGGCACCAGGCCATCAGTCTAACTTTTAATTGGCATTGAGCTAACAGTGTCCATAATATGGTTGAAAAAAGTCACCAGTGACAATCAGTGCCTGCATGTACATATAAAATTGCTGCTGTTCATTTGACAGAGAAGGCCTACTATAACTGTAGGGTCTAGACCACTGACGTAGAGAACTTGGTTCTGTACAGGGTGAGCTATGTGAGACTAGCATTGGCATGTTATCAAATGAATTAGTAGTGGTTGACAAATGAAATCTTGCCACATTATAGCTATAGAAGTTGAAGCATTCTAGTTGTGTAGTTGATATAAATACACAGACAAACACACACACATAAATGAGTATTGTAATCCTTGCACATGAGCTGAGGGTTAGATATTACTGTATAGTGCAAAATTTTCGTGGTTTTGCAAATATTGATGTGTGAACCATATAAATTTTCTTATTCTCATGTATTATTCTTCAAAATCATGAAAATTTTGACCAACGAAAATTTTGCGCTATGCGGTATCCAGTACTTGGTTGTCTGGATATTTTTTTCCATAGGCTAAAATTTAGAGCCAACTTTGTGGAATTGGATGCTTCTCCAAGTTTAACCAGTTCACCCTCACTTGCAAAGTTCATGTGAGGGAGGGGCTGGTCAGTGTTAGCTCCCTCTTTAGAGCTTAGCATGTCAGGGTCGCTCTCTAATTCTTTGCAAAGAGCACTATTATAGAGCACTATGAGACTAACACACAAAGTTACAAGGAAATTGCAAGGAAAATTATACTGATTTTCCTTATTAAAAATATAAAATACATGAAAATGTAATACCATATGAAGGTGCTGGTCGTGGCCAGATCCTGACAAGAAGAAATATCTAATTATTATTATGATGGTCAATACTGCCACCCTCAATTCTTTACATACACAAAACTTACTTTCAACTTCACAGGTATTTTTAAAAATAAAAAAAAGCACTAAGATAAAGGATAGAAACAAGTGAGCGCAAAATTTTCTTCTAAATAAAAAAAAAGGGTGTAGATAAGGGAAGGGGCTTTAGCCCCCCAGATTTTTTTGAATCATATAGCTTATTATTATGCAATATGTTAATGAAACTATGCTATTGGCAAATATTTAGTATTACATTTGATGAACTCATTTTGCAATTGTAAGTAAGTAAAGGAATGGAGTCAGTTTTGTTCTTGTGTACATGTAGTGTTTAATGACCACTAATTTGATTTGATTGAGCTTGTACAGTACATGTTTTAGTAGTTGCATCATTGACTAATTAATAGATTGTGCATGAAATGAATAGCTATAATCACCTCATATCACACCAGAAGCAATCTCAGAACACCTGAATTTCCCCGGGGGAGCATGCCCCCGGACCACCCTAGAAAGCACTGCATTTCACACATATACATTCATATTTATCCCTGTACCCTTGAAGAAGGTTAAGTAGGGATAGCCTAAAATCTAGCTGGGCTGTATAATGTACTGCAGCCTCGCCTCGTATGAAAATAATCCCTACATTTATAACTGTCATAGCTAGCTATATGTAAATGTAGGGATTTTAAATAGTCCTGTGTGACTAGGTGTTGACATAATTTCTCTTTTTTTCTCGTAATACACTAGTCTAAATTTTTTTATAACCGATCACTTTACAATGATCATCTTCAGTGTTTAAAATGATTAAGTTATAAATAAACGAAAAAATTATGCCTTCAGGTTATAATCACCTTTAACATTAAATACCCATGAGCTATGTTAACTAAAGGTTATGAGGTTATTGTAAACATTTGGTAGTACTCTAACGTCTTATTATTATTATTACTAGGGCAATATTCAACATTCAGTTGACAGCGAGCGAGCAAGCAAGTACATTCTTCAACGATTGCTGTTGAGTATCTGTAGCAATGTGCAGCATTTGATAGTGAGCAATTAAAGTAGCTGATAGGCTTCAGTGCTTGATATTGCTAGAGTCATGTAAGTGGTGGCAGGCAGCTGCATACATGCTTACCTCAAAGCACTTAGATAAGCCTAGGGCCTACAAGCCGCTTAGATAAGCCTCTTGTGCCTGCTGCCCAAAAGGCTGTAGAAATGTTGAGCTGATAGTTCATTTGTGCTTTGCTGTTGTGTTATGTAGCTAAGTGGCAGGCAGCTGCATGCATAGAAAGCTAAGTACTTACCACAAAGCACTTAGATATGTCTAGTGCCTACAATCCACTTAGATAAGCCTAGCCCTACTATCCACCATGCTATAAACAAAGTGATGTAGAAATCAATCAAGCAATTACAATAATATAATAAAATGTGCATAGTTACTAGCTATACAACAAACCTTCTACTCTTCCTATAATGCTTAGTTAGCTAAGCATGGCTGAGTCTCCCAAAACTAAGAGCCATTTTGACAAAGAATGAATCTAGGAATAGGTAGGTACCAGCTCTAAGGGTAACTTTTATAGGCATAAATGGATAGATACACCTTTAGAGCTGGTATAGCTTCATATTGATAGGTGCAGGTAATGCATCCATTGACAATATGTAAGTAGGCATAAAGTGGGCATGATCAGGCCAAAAAATCCCCCCCCCCCCATTATTTTGCACCCCAGAAAGAAATCTTGTACACAAAATTAATATAAGATGTGTAATTACTCACAGAACCAAACTAATATAAACAAATTATCACTTAGATACATGGTTACAAGACATAAGATAATAACGTGCACCAACTTGCACACACCTTTGTCCAGTATTCCAAGTCCAGTTCATCAATGCTTGGGAGACCCCAAATGTCACATATCTTTCAGTCATTTTAAAAATCCCATTCTCATGTCTCTACGTATGAATTACCTTTGTTGGGCAAGCAAAGTGAGCCCACACACTAATCATGAAAAGTACTACCATGCCACGTGATGTATCAGGTGGTGCATAATAATTATGTATGTACATAACTACTCAATGACTTGCTGAGCAAACATAAAGATGCAATGAGGTATGATGACAAAACAGTTACAGTCAACTCACCAACATTACTGTTGTGTGAGTCTGAAACCTCGCCCTAAGCATCTTATTAAACTGCATGTTTGGACATGTATCAGTAAAAGGTGCCTACAAACTTTACCTGACAAAAAGCATAGCTTTAGTCACCTGTAGGGTCTAGACCACTGACATGGTTCTGTACAGGGTGAACTACCGTATAGCGGGAAATTTTCGTTAGTTTCATTCTTGACCTTGGACCGCTGAAAATTAAAACCAGAAACACAAAATATAATTTATAAATTTATGCGAGCAGCACACGTGGCCAATCACGCTATTGCAGTGTAAAGAGAAATATGGCTCTCTATCGCTACTTTCATCAAGATTCTCAGGCTCAGTCTCTTCCAGACCCACAGGGATCTTTATCAGAAACCATCCCTCCAGCAGTGATACGTAACTGCAATAAGGCCGTGAAAGAAGCTACTGCTGTGAAAGAAGCTAGTAGCTACTGCTGCAAAGCGAGGTACTTACAATAAAATCACCCCAGAAAAGCAAGCCATAGTAGCAAAGTATGCAGCTGAGCATGGTAACAACGCTGCTGTTCTATTTTCTAGAAAAAAAATTGGTGCAGAGATAAAACCTAGTTCTGTTAGTACATGGAAAGACAATTTTTTAAAGAAATTAAACTGAAGACCAAGGCTGGAGAGGCACCAGAAGTCCTTAGTTTACCGTTGAAAAAGAGGGGAAGGCCTTTACTGTTAGGTTAAAAGCTGGATGATAAGGTGAAAAGTTACTGTACGAGAGAAAAGTGGAGTAGTAACCACAGCTATTACAATCTCAGCTGCTACTGCCATGGATAGTGAGGAGTGAAGACCGGAATCTTCTGGCGGAAAATGGAGGACCTATAATGCTTACCAAAAACTGGGTAAAATCTCTTCTTTTCCGTTTAAACTATGTGAAGAGAAGAGGGAGCTCCACTGCCAAAATAATGGTAAACTTTGATGAATTAAAAGAACAGTTTTTATATGACATCAAAGTAGTAGTTGAGATGGAGGAAATTCCATTTGACTTAATTTTCAACTGGGATCAGACTGCTATAAGTATTGTACCAGGGTCATCTTGGACAATGGAAGAAAAGGGAACAAAACATTTTGAGATAGTTGGAATTAGTGATGTGACGGAGCGCTAGCAGTTGATAATAGAGTAAACGTTTTAATAGACAAAGAGAGAACCGGCTGAATGAAAATGAATGTTCACAACATTTGAGAATTTTGAATTCTGTCTCTATGGCTATGAAATACTTTTTTTTATAGGGACAGACTATGGCTTCCTCTGATTGGCTAAAATGTTTGTCCAATAACTAGATATATCTACAAAAATAAACAATGAGTTACAACCAATAAGAATGATGATTTTGTATACTGCTTCAGGTGGATGAATAATTATATGATTACAGAATGATGGTTACAATACTTACAGTTAATAATAGTTAGTCTTTCACACTCCTTCCCTCCTCTCCTGCAACAGACTTGTCTTTTGCAATGTCTGTTGTGACTCTTGATAAAGCGTCAGCATTGCCATTCTTGTTCCCTGCTCGATGTACCACTTTGAATGAGTATGGTTGCAGGGCCAGACTCCATCTCGTGAGCCTTCCATTTTTGCCTTTTAAACGGTTCAGCCACACCAGTGATCTATGATCTGTTTGAATTGTAAATGGCCTTCCAAGCAAGTAGACTTTGAAGGTTTCCACTGCTAATTTTATAGCAAGACACTCCTTTTCAATAGTTGAATATCTTTGTTCTCGAGGTAAAAGTTTTCGACTAAAGTGTGCCACTGGACGATCTTTTCCGTCTTCATCCATTTGGCTAAGTACTGCTCCTACTCCGATATCTGAAGCATCCGTTTGTAAGACAAATTCTTTATCAAAGTCTGGACTACACAGAATTGGTGATTGACACAAAGCTTCTTTTAGAGTGTTGTAGGCTCTATCACATTCAACTGTCCATTTCACTTTGTCTGGGAGTGATTTTCTTGTGAGGTGAGTGAGTGATGCTGCTATTTCTGCGTAATTCTGAATGAATTTCCAGTGAGACCGAGAAATCCTCTTACTTGTTTCTTTGTTGTTGGTACTGGATAATTTTTGACTGCTACAATCTTCTCCTTGTCAAGTTTTACTTGACCATTTCCAACTACATGTCCCAGATATACACATTCCTTCATCCCAAAGTGACACTTGCTAGGTTTGGCAGTAAGGTTACTTTTCCATAATCGCTGAAGCACTTTCTTGATATGTTTCAAATGTTCCACCCATCTCTCGCTGAAGATCACTATATCATCCCACCAATTACAGTATCCATCATCCGTTGGAACGTTGCAGGTGCTCCGTTAAGACCAAATGACATCACTCGGAACTGAAAGAGTCCACTTGGGGTAGTAAAAGCTGTCTTGGGCCTATCTTTCTCCGCCATTGGAACCTGCCAATACCCTCGGGCCAAATCAAGAGTGGTTATATATTTGGCTTTGCCTAGTCTGTCAAGTAGTTCATCTGTTCTTGGCATCGGGTAAGCATCTATTGGTGTAACAGCATTCAGTTTCCTGAAGTCAACACAGAGACGAATATTGCCATCTTTCTTCTTCACCACAACTATAGGTGCTGCCCATTCACTGGCAGATGATTCTATTATCCCACTCTCCTTCATTTCTTGTAACTCTTTTGCTACAGCCTCTCTGTATGCATAGGGAATCCTATAAGGGGGTAGCCGGATGGGCTTTGAATTAGTGTTGATGGTATGTTCCGCCATATTTGTCTGTCCTGGTTTCCCTTGTAAAACATCTTGAAACTCTTCCAAAATCTGTATCATCTCCTGTCTTTCCTGGTTTGAGAGGTAACTTTCCATGGATAACTGAGTTGTCTTGTTTGCCTTCCAGTCAGGGAACTCTTCCTCATTGACTTCCTTTGCTAAGTTGCACATTGCGATGGCTGTTTCCCACTTCTTCAATAAGTTGACATGGAAAACTTTTCTGCTCTTCTTTTGATCAGGTATCTCAACCAAATAATCCACTTTTCCAATTCTTTTTAGAATCTTGTAGGTACCCTGCCAACATGCTGTCAGCTTATTGTTAGTTGAGGGTAGCAATAGTAGTACTAGATCATTTGGAGCAAATTCTCGTTCTTTAGCATTACGATCATGCCATGCTTTCTGTAGATTACTGCCTGCTAACTTTTGCATTCCTTCCAACTTGTTTCTCATATTCAGTATATAAGATATTATACTTTCACTACTCTTCGAACTTGTTTGCCATGACTCTTTCAAGATGTCCAGTGGTCCTCTCACTCTGTATCCACAGAGTAATTCGAATGGTGCAAATCCTGTTGAAGCCTGAGGTACTTCTCGATAGGCAAACAGAAGATAAGGGAGTAACACATCCCAATCTTTTCCTTCTTCGGCTGTCTTTCTCAACATACTTTTCAAAGTTTGATTAAAACGTTCAACCAGACCATCTGTCTGGGGATTGTAGGGTGTTGTTCGAATTGGTTGCACATGTAGCATGTTGTAGAGTTCCGTCAGTAGTTGTGATGTAAAATTAGTTTCTTGATCTGTGAGAATTTCTTCTGGAACTCCAACTCGAGCAAAAATCTTCAGTAGCTCCTCTGCTATACTTGCAGCATCAATATATCTCGTGGCTACTGCCTCTTGATACCTAGTTGCATAGTCACACACAACTAATATGTAGCGATGTCCTCTCCTGCTCTTTGGGAGTGGACCAATAATATCCATTGTAACTCTCCTGAATGGTTGGGATATAATTGGTAAAGGAACAAGGGGGGCGCGAGGGATTCTTCGTCTTGTTGTCTTCTGACATGTTTCACATTGGTGACAGTATCTAGCAATGTCTCGAAATACTGTAGGCCAGTAAAAGCGCTGCAATACTCTTTGAGTCGTCTTTTCTTTTCCAAGATGACCAGCCAGTGGAATACTGTGAGCCAGGTTCATGACGGTGTCTCTGCATCCTCTGGGTAAAATCAATTGATCCACTGCCATGTCTTCACTTCGACCTCTAGGAACCCATTTTCTGTACAGCACTCCATCCCGATAAAAGAATCTTCTTCCTTGTTCTGTGTCTCCTGTCTTGGCTGACTCTCGTGCCTCTCGAAGTGTGGTATCAGTTGCTTGAAGTATCTTAAGCTCTTCAGATGAAATATCTAATTCATGTTTATTGATGTCATGATTCTTCTTCTCATTAGATTGTTGATTTTCTTCATCCAGCTGTAGTTGTTCTCGTTGAAGTCTTTCTGCTCTCTTCTCACTTTAGGTCTTTTTAGTCTTTTCCTTACTTTTTCCAAATAGTTCATCATAAAATGGTCCATCCACGTAGTTGAATCTTCTTGCAATGAATTTGGTTGATCTTCACACTCTCTCTCATTCTCCTTCATCTCTTCTTTCTGCTTCTTGGCTTCACTTCTCGTGATAACAGCAAAGGCTTCTTCTCCTTCTATTCTGTCTTCTGTTGCTAGTAGTTCACCTAACTCTGGTACATCAGTCCCAAGTAGGGCTGACATGGGTAGAGTGTCAGATACTGCTGCTTCAACTGTCATCTCTTTGCCATCTACCTCCATCGTAACATCTGCCATGGGATAAAGCACTGTATCCCCATGAGCACAACGAATGGCTACGGCTGATCCTTCTTTGATGCTGTCTTCTGGCACCAAATGTCAATGTATCATAGTCCTTGAACATCCAGTATCCAAATGGATGTCCCTCACTGACTTTCCTTCCACCACTCCGTATTTCAAGGTTCCAAGTTGTTTCACCAACCGTTGCTCCTTGATCTTGGAAATTACTCCACCATTGACTGTGCGTTCCACACACAGCATGGCATTGTTAGGACACTTTGACGAATAGTGACCCTTCTTGTGACAATTGAAACATTCAAGTCCTTCTTGGGCTTGTTCATCTTTGTTTGGAAGTTCTCCCTTCCCTGTTCCTGTGATCTTGCTGGTTTCATGTGACAGTCCTTCGTCACATGTCCAAAGTTGCCATTCTGTCTTTTTTCTCCCCAGTTCCACGGGTAGCTAACTTGCCACTATGACCTTGTAGACGACTCTCCATTCTAGCTTGAAAGTAATCGTCCGCTAATTTGCCAGCATCTTCACTGGTTCCCGGTTTTCTTTCCTCAACAAAAACTCGTACTTCTTCGGGTAGTGTTGATAAAAATTGTTCCAGAACAATTTTATCTCGAATTTGTTCCACAGTTTCTGCAGACTTGAGCCACTTTGTAGCTAAATAATCCAACTTTGCCACCATTTCTCTGTTTGACTCATCGTACTTCTTCTTACATGCTCTGAAGCGTTGCCTATAGCTCTCCTCAGTAATATCATACCGTTGTAAAATTGCTTCTTTCAATTTTTTTAAAAGAGCTTGCATCTATATCATTCAGAGATGCATACGCTTGTTGAGCCTTCCCTATCAAATTTGCAGCAAGCTTGAATGCCCAACGTCCTTCATAAGCATTCATTATTCTCTCGAACATGGATAGATATGCCACTATATCATCTTCTTCCATCAATTTCGGCACTTTTACATCTCTATCCTTCTCAGCTCTCTGAGATACTGCTTCTCCTTGCTGTTGTACTCCCTGCACCAAATTCTGCAGGAGCTCCATTTGTCGCTGAGTCTGTTCTTCTCTGCGTAATAGTTCCAGCTCTCTTTGCTGTCTTTCCTCTTGATACTGTTGCTCTCGTAGCCTTCTCTCCTGTTCCCATCATCGTCGTTCATTCTCCAGCTCCTCCTCTCTTCGCATCCGGTCTTCCATGAATCTTCTCATAATATCGGACATTTCTGCCGCCATGCCTCCAAGGCTGCTATCCAACGACTGCTGCGACCCGTTCCTAGCCGTACTTCCGGCTTCTAGCTCCTGGCCCAGTTCGTAACTAGTTCCAGCTCTGGTAGTCATATCCAGCTTGACTGTGTTTTCGCTGACAACTCAACTGTCTGTCAATTATCCCACCGCTGCCACCAAAAATAACTGTGACGGAGCGCTAGCAGTTGATAATAGAGTAAACGTTTTAATAGACAAAGAGAGAACCGGCTGAATGAAAATGAATGTTCACAACACTTGAGAATTTTGAATTCTGTCTCTATGGCTATGAAATACTCCCTTTTATAGGGACAGACTATGGCTTCCTCTGATTGGCTAAAATGTTTGTCCAATAACTAGATATATCTACAAAAATAAACAATGACTGTATCTAATGGTTACAACCAATAAGAATGATGATTTTGTATACTGCTTCAGGTGAATGACAGAATGATGGTTACAATACTTACAGTTAATAATAGTTAGTGATAAAAGACAGATTACAACTCTCTTCTGTGGAACGTTCTTAGGTGACGTTTTACCCTTCCAACTAATTTATCAAGGGAAGCCAACAGCCTGCCTTCCACAATTTAAGTTTTCAGAAGATTGGGACCTAACCTATACTGATAATCATTGGTCTAATGAAGAGACCATGAAACAATATGTCAACAAGATCATCGTCCCGTATGTTCAATCCAAACGTCAAGAGCTAAAGCTTCCTGCTGACTACCCAGCCCTTGCAATCTTTGATGTTTTTAAAGGTCAACAGACTGATAATATCACCATACTTCTGGATAATAACAATATTGCACCGACAGACTGCAGCCCATGGACATTAGCGTTAATCGGTCTGCTAAAGAGTTCATGAGAGAAAAATTTAAAGAATGTTAATGGTATGCCAAAGAGGTTCAAAAGCAACTTGCCAATAAAGTCATTGCTGGAGTGGACTTGAAGAAACCACTGGGGGCCCATTGGTTAGTTCAGTTTTTTGATCACATCAAATCAAATAATAGTATGGTTTCAAAGATGTATTAATAAATAAGATTTTTAGATTTTACAAACTAATAAGAATATTATTTGTTACACTCCAAAATTGGAAACAGTGAAAATGTTTGCATGTCAATACATTGAATTAAATGGGCTCGCATTGATGCCTGGCTAAAGTGAATAGTAGCTGGATTATGACCAAACGCCAGTGCTGTAGTGATGGCAATTGCATACACCCCACAGTCCTTCCCACCCTTCTGCTTTGGAGTAAATACACCTTGCACTTTGCAGGATCCAAATAGATTATGGACGACATCTTTTGTCCCACTGTCTACTCTGTTATAAACTGAGTCATAAACATTCACCATTCCATCTACAGTAAAGAGTGTTGAAGCAACAATCCAATGATTCCCTCGGGAGTGAATTATTTGAACTTTATTGTTGGTGCTTCCAGAAGAAGGCTGTTTTTTCCCCTGTAACAATATTGACTGCAGCCCAGATAGATGTGGAAATTGTTTTTTCAGTATATATTGTACAGCATCAATAATAAGATCTTTCAGTTCTTCCCCAGAAACAATGCTCTCTTTCTCAACCATTGAGAGTGTGATCCCATTAACATTGTGCGGGTTTTGTATTAACTAACTAGTCTCCGTAACTCATGTCAAGATGGAGAAAAGGTTGGAAAATTACAAGGGCCACTCCCCTCATGTGGGTGGGATGCCTGACCCATCCCAGGCCAACTGACGGGCCCTTTACACTCTATTTGTCCCCTAGACTGGGAACATCCACTCGTCTGTGGACTGTCTGTCCAAACACCTTTTCGTAAGCCCCGGAGATTTAGGGGAGTGAATGTCAGACCAGACATCCTCCAGTGGCACAGCCACACTCCCCAAATCTACTAACCCATTAGTACATGATACATGATTATATCTATTCACACCTTCCTCATCATTACCGCTATTGGTACACCCCCTCCCCTTATAATTTAATTGGCATAATGATTATGGCAATCAGCTGACCAGCCAATCATATATATAAATTATGCATCAGATAATGGTGTGAGTGCCAATTAATGTGGCTGAGACTGCTGCTAGTTGTTGTTGTGGGGTGCGGATGTATGATTCAAATGCTGATGATTTCCTACGTCCAAGAGTCTTTATGAGAGAATCACTCAAGCCCATTTTAGCAGCTGTCGTTGCTGCACCGATGCGGAAACTATGTCCACTAAAGCAGGAATCATCCACTCCTGCTGCCTGCAGAGCCTGTCATAGAAAGTGCACCAGCTTAGGTCTTGAGAGAGTGCAGCCATCCTCAAACAGGAACAGTGGCCCTGGGGTAAGGGGTCGAATCGCCAGGTACCCCAGCATCGATGTAACTGGACACAAGACATCCCCTGTGATACCCAAGTGCAGGATTGTTCCCACTGCAAAGGGGTCATTTTTGCTCCTCTTTAAATGAATGGCCACATGTGAAGGGGCAGCATGTGAGTCGACCGAGATATCACCTGGAGAAAGCATATCTGGGGTATAGGCCTCCCAGGAGGAGCAAGTGAATTCCCTGAACGCAGAAAGGCAAAAAAGCCCAAACAAAAAGCAAACAAAAAGCTGCCCATAGCATCGTCTGGTTGTAGCTCTTGGGTCGCTGAGACCACACCTGGTATATCTTCCTGAGCAGCTCCGGTGTGATAGGCAACCGAGGGCATGTCTGCAGGTGTGGGCCCTCTCGTCGGAGTCCCCGCAATGCATAATTCAGTTTTGGAAATGCTGTCAGTGCCGGTTACCCATTATCTGTAAGTGACGGATGGTACACAAATATAAACGAATGGATGAATAGCTTAGGGACAACGAAAATAAGAAGGCCACAAAGCGGAGGAGGGTACTTTCCTCCACTGGCAAGGGTTTATAGTGAAACTGAGCACAGAATGAGAGATACCTCCTTTTACCAGATGCATATGCCATTAAGGTGGAGTTGGCAACACCTCGTTTAACGAGTGCACAAACAGTAGAGTCCAGGTCTGAGACCCCCAGTCCGGCCTTGTGGTTATTAACAGCTTGCGAAGGGAAGGTGGGGTGGAGAACCGAGTCACCTGGGGGACAAGAGATGAGAATAATGTTAGGTTATCACGGGATATTGCATCTGCTACCTTATTCATCACCCCTGGGACATGACTGGATGATGAGTGGAATTGATAATATGCACAATAAAATGAAAAACACCGCAGTAGGTGCATCAGTTGGGGGGTCTTGGCAGTCCTGCTATTGAGGATAGCGACCACTGCCATGTTATCTGAATGGAAATGAATATGCTTGCCCTGCCAGTACTTCCCCCAAAGAGCTGCTGCTATAACTATGAGTACCATCTCCTTTACCGAAATATTCACTTCTTTCCATTCCCCAGGCCACTGAACTTGGAACCACCCCCATGTATCCACGACAGCCCCACCACCATATGAACCTGAGGCGTCCGAGTACACATGGCAAGCTGGGTCAGGAAGTGGAAAAAATGATGAGCCATTCCAGGATTGAAGGAAACATTTCCACCATGCCAAGTCAGCCCTGGCTCCTGCAGTAAGGCGTACGAAATGACTTGGTAGCTTGGCTTGATGAAGCAAACTGAAGAGCTGGCGAAGGAACGTGCGGCCAGGGCGTACTACTGTAGCCGCATGCGACAAATGCCCAAGCAATGACTCTAGTTCTTTCCTGGTGCTTGACTTCCTGAGACACCATCCTTGCAGCAGAGTCTGCAAGCGCTCAATTTTTTCGGCCGGTAGTCTCAGCTCCAATGCTTTGATGTCGATGAGGATACCAAGGAAAGTCACACAGCATGAAGGTCCTTCAGTTTTATGGATTGCCACAGGGATCCCCAGGAACTTTAGTATTCTCATGGCCGTGGTCAAGGCTTCTGCCCCTTCTCTCTAGTTTGGGGATCCCATGAGCAGAAAATCGTCCAGGTAGTGGATGAGGTGTCGCACTCCTGCGCAGTGCAGCACCCATGTAACCATATCTGCCACTGCGGAGAAGATTTTTGGTGCCGATCTCAATCCAAATGGGAGGGCACGATCGACATATATAGACCCCTCCCATTCAATTCCCAATAGATGGTGGTCCTGTGGGTGAATTGGCACCATGCGGTATGCATTTTTGAGGTCAAGCTTGACCAGCTCCGCCCCTCTGCCATGCCTCAAGATGTGCTGGATTGCCTGATCTATGGAGGCATAGGAGATGGATGACAGGTCCGGTGAGATCCCGTCATTCACACTGTGGTCCTTTGGGAATGAGAGGTCGACGATCATGAGCCACCTATTTGCCTGAGATTTAGGGACCAGGCCAATCGGGCTAGTGTGGACGGAGGTGTGTAATGGCCTCAGCAATGGGCCCATGAGCCGCCCTGCCTCTGACTCCACTCTTATGTACTCCCGCACTACCGATTGATTCCCCGAAGCTGAAGGATGGTTTCTGGAAGCTGACTGCAAGGCAGGGCCACATCGGCTGAAGCCTATACGGAATCCCTCCGATAACCCTGAATGAATGTATGATGCAAACCTTGAGAAAGCAGGAATTCCATCCAGTTAGAGAGATGTATAGGCGATGGACCGGTGGGCCATGCCATGGGATGAGAGTCATCCCTGCACCTATCAAACTGGAGAAGATCTTCCATATACCTGTACCGACCATTGGTGATGTTTGCAGCTGGGAGGGTGATACCACTTGTAGGTTCTGGGAGTCCAAGTGTAGGGTTCACACCTGTAGTGTGCAAAGAGGGATTTGGATGAGCTGAAATCTACCCATGCAGTAGGCTAGCCCCTGCCCAAGCGGTTCTAGATACTGAACTGGTGCCTGAGATAGTTATATACGCACACTAATATGAGAAAACCTTAGCGGGGGCCACCCTGTCTCATCAAATCACCCAGCCCACCGACCTTGTTGTACCATTGGTTATATCTTTATAATTAAGCAGATTTTACAGTCAATATTAGCTATAAACATTCAATGGACATAATCATAACTGCAATAATAGTGATCAGAAGCCAGTAAAGTAAATAGGTACACACATCAGTGGTCCAAAATATCCAATTAGCTATAGCCGTGAGTATGGAGCAGGAGCCCGGATAGGGGTACGTATGTCGGTCTTGTACTCGGAACTGGCAGGAGTTGAAGTACAATCCTGTAGCCATGTGTGGCTTGTGGCAAGTGGCACATACATGTCTAAACTTGCACACATTCGGGAAACTGCATCTTCCCTTGTTCCAGGACACACAAATGCCTACTAACGACTCGGGGTACCTCCTGGGCAGTGGCCGTGACCGCTGAAATGGTTCTGTCATGGTAGCATGTGGCAGGTTCGCAGGGTTCTGGAAATATACCAAAGCACACTGGACTGCTGTGTGGTCTGTTCCCCTGCACAGAGAGCAAAAGGAGGTTGGTCCAGACACCTTACCCATCAATGTTGAAGCCTGGGTGCCAGGATGCAAGGTGTTATCAAGTGCTGCCTGCTGACGGAAAACTTTATCGTATTCCAACCATCCATGCCTCTGGGACTCCCGAATCAGCAGCCGAGCATAAGCCAGCATGTCCTGCGTAGCCGGCTCTGATGACCTAATGGCCACGTATGCCAAGTAACAGTATAGCCATGAAGGAAGAGCAGTGACTTCTCTGAAGCGAGGTTTCAGTGCCCCAGGAAGTGCACAGTGGCTATGGCCCCCAAAGGACTCAAGTTGCTGAAGGAGGGAGATGTTATCTGTCAATAGATCTCGCATGGGTACATATTGGCCTGAGCGGATCTTATCAACCAGCTTCTGTGGGAATGGCTCCGTAGCTGGGGAGAGACTAACTCCTGTAGGTAGCAGTATGCTGGGGACAGACGCTGCTCCAGTCACGCTTTGGGCCCCCAATAGTGCATGATCGGCCCGAAACCAAGTGGAGGTGCAATGACGATCTCGTGATGCCTTTGAGAACAGAGGGACTGCTGCCAATGCCTCAGGTGAGGGCATAATACCAAGGCTATAGGAACACTGCTGACTGCTTGAATTGGATGCTGAATCACTCCATTGTACGTGCGATGCCTGCCATGTCGCCTCGGACAATTGTGCCTGCATCTCTAGCCGAACTCTGGTCCCCACGGCGTTCATCAACTGTTCCAATGTCATCGAAGCTACCGTACTCTGAGGAGTCGTTGGCGGAAGGAGGTTGTCAGGTGGAAGGACAGCCTCTGTCATCGTCGCCGTCGTTGTACATGTAGTGCTCGACGTAGTGCCGGTGGTCGAAGTGGTTCTGGGGGTAGCGGCACCGCGGCGTGGGTGCTTAGGCCCAGCTGCTGTCCTCGAACCTCGGCTCTTACTCTTAGGCATCTTGAACAACAACGTAGTCACAGTCACAGAAACTATGGGAAATTAAAACGTTCCTCTTCTCTTCAGACTGTATCTGCTAGTGCTAGTCTGTGCTCCTGCAAGACCACGCATGCGCACAACCTAACAGCTGGGAAGTGGCCCCGCTTCCTGTTAACCTCAGAGTTTAAATAGCATTTTATGCTTGCCCAAACCTTAGAATTTTCAAAAGTGGAGTCTGACATTTGGGTCATCAAGCTTTATTGAATTATCATCCAGCTTAGGCTTCTTGCTTGGAGGAGGTAAGACTGGAGCTTGGACTAAGGCAGATTCAATCCATTTCTGTGCCTTCAGACTGTACTTGGAGTCACCTGTAAATATCACACTTCCAGGCCACCCTGGATCAAATCCGCAGAATATCTCCTACAGCCAGTGATGTGGCAATCTATAGTGCCTCCTCTACGCAAAAAAAAAACTGCACAGATTGAAGAAATCTTCTTGGGCACATGACCTACAATATCTAAACCTTTCTTTACAGCCACAGCAAAGCGATCAACAGCATTAATAGGTTCTCTTTCACAAGGCAATACCTCTCCGACTGCTGCAATCCAAATATCTCTATAAACATGGTAACCTCGTACCACAGCTTCAACACTGAATGAAATCGAGTCCATCTTAAGCTTGAGCAACAGCTGAGATTGTGCTCGAGTGCACGTGCTTGGAATCTGGTAAGTGTGGTTTTTAAAAAGTTTACGTAGTACACATGCGTACATGACCGGAAATAATAATTTTGAAATTTTCAATTTAGGACATCAAACTAAAATTTGGACAAACGAAAATTTAGTATCCTGGTTTCCCACAAGATTAGTAAGTACACTGTATTTACTTACCAGGAGGAGGAGGAGGGTTAGAGGACCAGCCCCTCCCTCATTCTAAGAGGATGAACTGGTTAAACTTGTAGAAGGTTTGGTACCTGGTGACACATCTAATTCCATAAAGTTGGCTCCAAATTTTAGCTTATGAAAAAATACCAGGTTTCCTCCAGACAACCAAATCCCCAGCTCATGTGGAAGGATTACAGTACTCATTTGTGAGTGCATATCTGTTTGTCTGTGTATCTCTATCAACTATGCTAGTAGCAATTAGAATGCTTCTGCCTCAAAAATATTCTAGATGATAATTATTCTCCAGGATTAAAATTGCATCAATTTTTTTGATCAAGGCTTTATTCCAGAAAGAGGCAAGATTTGTAGCTTGTATTTTGCTTACCACTACTAACTTATCAGATGACATGTCAATGCTAGTCTCACATATATTAATTTTGTGTATTATTATAACATTTAAATTATCTTCATTCCTAGCTACACTTGATCACGCATGTTCATTAAGTTATTTGGGGTGTTCTATACCTAATTGCAGCGAGCGAGCTGACTCTCAGGTCATGACTCATTGAATTTTTAAATATATAAGACTTATTACACGAGTCAGCGTGAGATATGGGGAGATATTTCACCAGCCCAGGGTTCTGCCCACACTGGTCGACAGTGGCCATTTTGGCCACCACTCAGTTATTTCGGCCACCACTTAGCTATTGGCTATCTAAAGTGCTTTGTGGTGAGTATTACAGGTTCTCATAACAGCTTCCTACAGGTGTATGTTTATAATTATGATGCATGGCTATAAACACTCCTTAAACTTGTTAGTTGTGACATGTTGTGCACTGTAAGAATAAATCACTCTTCAGCTGTGAGATCTCATGCTGACTCTTGTAATAAGTCTTATCAGAGAGTGCTCTAGCACTCTCTAAGTAGGGATGGCGGGTCAAAGGTCATAAGACTGTATAAACTAAAAACTCTTCTTTCTCTTCTATCCTTACTCTACAGGTTCTTAGAAGGCTACAGTGAATTATTACATCTACAAAGAATATAGGAGAATGTTCCAAAGCCAAAAATTCATTCGCTAACATAAGAAAAAAACGATGTCTAAAATTGACTTTTGTTCTTTTTCTTTATAATAATAATAAGGATAATAAATATAAGATCGACGTACCAGCTTACTGGCTATAGTCATCAAAATTCTGCTTTGGCCATCTGTTAGAGCGGCACCTAGAGGCTGATCTTTTGCTATTAGTTTTGACTAAGGCTCTACTTCACTATTCGAGCACTCGGAACTCTAGCTAATCTTTCGACGCCATTTTGAAGCACACGTCGGTATGGGCGGGGCTTATGGGCGGAGCCACGTAAGCTTCTTAAGTTTAGCTAGCTAAGCTATTTATTCTTATCTGATGATGTTCCAGTCACTCCTTGCTGAATTACAGTACAGATGCTCATCATCACCATGCCATGCACATGCATTTAGCTACATTGCTGTTGCTGTAAAGTTTTACATTAAATAATAGACAAAACTTAAATAGCTAAACAAATTCTTAACCAGAGACTGTGTATGTACCTACAAAAGAAAAAGATAAGGTTTATGTAGAACTGGCTTTGTATACTGTACTGTAGACTCATGTCGAATTAATAATCACTGCATGCATACTCTCAGTTGAAGTGACAGTCAATACTGCCGCTCAAATCTTTACATACACAAACTTACATTCAACTTCAAGCACTAAGAAAAAAGGATAGAAACAAGTGGGCACAAAAAATTTCTTCTAAATAAAAATATTAGCTAAGTAGGGATAGCCTAAAGCGGTTAGTTGATCAGTCTATTAGTATAATATGGACTAGTGTCACTGTATTGCAAAGGACAGGACCAGAATAACGTTCGTACTAATATAGTAGCGTCTCTCATTCTAGCTTGCTTTGCTCGCAATTAGTTTACAACTTGTGATTATGAATGATTGATTGCTGTCATGATTATACAGTTACAAAGGAGAACTTTCCATACTTAAAATGTGAAAATTTATCAACTGAAGATATGAACAGGCTTAAAACAAGACTGAGTGTGAAAAGTGAGGACATCCAAGATAAGTTCAGTGTTCTGCTCTCTAAGACTGTGGATTCTTTAAATCACAATAAAAAAATAACTTTAGAACCTCTGAGAAGATTGCTCCAGAATCATAAGATACCAAAAATGAATAAAGTTTCCAAGACATTAAAGAAAGCATTCGATCACTGCTGCTTTTACAGTTTTAGAATTTTGAAGCTTGTCATTGATCGCTTTGGTACACCTGAAGATAAAGATAGATTAGCTCAATATGAAGAAATCTTCAAGCAATATTGTGAAGGTAGACTTTGTGAAATACCTATCGATGCAGTAGCTACTGGGAAAACTGAAGAAAAAATTTTTTATGTTAAGACTGATAAGGTTTTTACTGTTCCATTTAAAGAAATTCTGTATACTGAAGCAAAATTAGAAAAAATATTGAACAAACCTATTTACTTGAAGGATGTGGAACACGGTTGTATCAAACTCTGCTTCTATATTCTTCATGAGCTGGATGAAATTTTTCCTTTGAAGGAAGTGCAAATGAAAGAGCTTAAAGGAATTGGAGTTTTAAGTGTGTATGATCAGGATCATCAATATTATCCCATGCAGACTTGTGATGAGCAAGCAAGGAAGGAACAAGGTAATATCAATCAATCATGTGTCCATTGAATTGTCATAGCTGTTAATACATTGTTAACAATTTGCACTTTGGACTAGCTACCATTTACCTATGTTAAGCTTCCACATGTATGTGGAATAAAGGTTTGGTAATGCTGCAGGGGCCACTCCCCCCAACTTGTAATCTTGGGGACCCAGCGAGGGCATACCCCTACATCGAACATAGAGCTAGGGGGCCCCAGCAGGGTCGCCCCCACATAGAACATAGAGCTGGGGGGCCCCAGCAGGGATAACTGCAAGGAGGGGGGGGGGGATGATAACTCGCCCTCCTTGCGTCGATGGCTACCTCATGCAGTTGGGTCAGCCACCGATAACTGCCGCCACTATACTTCATGTTGGGGAGTGTTATGTCTGAGACATGTCCCATGCATGCAACAGTCAAACACAAATATGGGGAGAGTGAGTGCAACACCCCTGCAGCTGTCACGCCAAGATGGCGGAGGTGGTTAGACAAACGATACACATACCTGAATCAACACATGACAGACAACTACAATACATTGATACTCAATACACAAAATGATAAACACAGCACAGCCTAGAACCAAAACGAAAATGCAATTATTAATGTGAAGATATATAGTTAGTACCTTGGGGTTGGGTGGGTGGGTAAGTCTGGAAAATCAGCAGGAATCAGCAGCAGTCAAGTAAGTTGATGCCTTGCTCCTGCTCCTTCAGCGTGACTGATGCATGATCATGTACCCCGCATATACACATTAAACTCACGAGGGAGTGGCCAATAGTGCAATTGTTAACTTCATTTAAAGAGCCCATCCTTTCAAATTATATTTAACAATTTGCACTTGGGACTAGCTACCATTTACCTATGTTAAGCTTCCACATGTATGTGGAATAAAGGTTTGGTAATGCTGCAGGGGCCACTCCCCCCAACTTGTAATCTTGGGGGCCCAGCGAGGGCATACCCCTACATCGAACATAGAGCTAGGGGGCCCCAGCAGGGTCGCCCCCACATAGAACATAGAGCTGGGGGCCCCAGCGGGGTTGCCCCCCGTGTAATGATAACTGCAAGGAGGGGGGATGATAACTCGCCCTCCTTGCGTCGATGGCTACCTCATGCAGTTGGGTCAGCCACCGATAACTGCCGCCACTATACTTCATGTTGGGGAGTGTTATGTCCGAGACATGTCCCAAAGTGTAACTACACTCTCCAAACCATGAATGTAATGTATAAGCTATGTCTAGTGATCCTGTTGTTCTGCTCTATCCTATGAATATCATTATCATTGTTCAAGTTTTGTACCAATCATTATCGTTATTTATTCATGTAACTATATCTCTGACCAATAATACAAATGTGAATGCATTGTAGGAGTGTGTGTCAGTGTCTGGCGAGCTCCTTTGCTACTGCTATCACCTCCTCTGGCGGGGTTCTGATGTAGGCTACGAAAGCAGATGACTTCCACCTACCAAGAGTTTTAATGAATGAATCGCTAAAGCCAGCCTGTGCTGCAGCTGTTGCTGCACCAATTCGGAAACTATGACCGGCATTGTGTGCGGTATCGACACCAGCTTGGGAGAGAGCATCTCGCAGATGATGAACTAAGTGCACTCGAGACAATGGTGTACCATTCTGAAAACAGAACAGTGGCCCCGGAACTGGGGGGCGAATGGCCAAATAACTCAGCACTGCTGCAACTGGGCAAAGAGTCTGATCGCCTGTACGTCCCAGATATAGATGGGTACCAATGCCAAATGGGTCTGTCTTGCTGTGCCGTTTAGTACTTGCGGGCTATCCCTTGAATCAATGGTGACATCCGACACTGACAATACATTCTCACCAGGGGATGTGCAAGTAAACTCCCCTGCCCGCATAAAACCAAAAAAAGCAAGACAGCAAGCTGCCCAAAGCATGGCCTTGTCAAATAACGATGGGTCTTTTGACCATATGGCATGTATTCGTCGAAGAAGGGATGGTGTGATAGGCAGCCTTTTGCCCCGCACACAATCTAGTTTGTTCCTATGGATTCCTTTAAGTACGTATGACAGCCTTGGGAAAGATGTGTATGCTGGGTCTGAGAGACCTACGCTGATTTGCTGAAACCGCAGTGCACTCAAGTAAGATCGGATAGTCCCCACACTCACTGACTGTGAGAGGACGGCGGCAAACTGGCAGAGGGTGTGTTCTGTAAGAGGAAGTGGGGACAAGGTGTATTGTGTACAGAAGTGGATGTACTGGCGCCAGCCTGATTGGTACACAGCTCTGGTTGATCTTGAGATTCCCTGATTAAAGAGCGAGCTAACAACACTGTCCACTCCTGTGAACCCCAATTGGGCATCCTGGTGACCAGTAGATCCAGCACTGCTTTTGGTACAGTCACATGAGACAGCTGTGGAACAAGAGAGTGGAACAATGGTATATTATTGCGGGAAATAGCATCAGCTGCAGTATTATCCACCCCTGGCACATGCTCTGCTATGAACTCAAACCCACAGGATGCAGCATAGAACACAAGACAATGCACTAAGTGCATGAGGAGGGGGTCCTTGGCTGTGCGGCTCCTGATTATCCCCACCACTGCCATGTTGTCAGAATTGAAGCATACACAACTATGCTTCCAATGGTGGCCCCATAGGGCTGCTGCAATAACAATGGGTACTAACTCCTTGGCTGCAATGTTAAGAGAATGCCAGTTATCAGGCCATTGGATCTGAAACCAGCCATGGGAGAGGGAGAATGCACCACAGCCAAAGGACCCAGATGCATCAGATGTCACCTCTGTAGAGGGGGTGGAAATTGGGAAGAAGGATGTACCATTCCAGCCCTGCAGGAATGTGCTCCACCACAGCAAATCAGCTCTGGAGCCTGCATTGAGGCGGATCCAGTGGTGAGGGGCCCTGTTAAGGGATAATAGGGGAAACAGTTGCCTAAGAAAGGTTCTACCCTGTCTGACAACTGTTGCGGCGTGTGATAAGTGTCCAAGCAATGACTCCAGCTCTCTCCTGGTGCATGATCTCTTTTTTTTCCAGTGCTGTAAAGCTGTCTGAAGGCGTGTAAGTTTTTCCAGGGGAAGACGTAGCTCAAATCTGTGGGTGTCAATAAGGATACCTAGAAAAACCAAGGCAGTGTTTGGACCTTCGGTCTTTTGGGTTGCAATTGGGATGCCTAAACCCTGAAAGATTCTTAGCACCTGCTCCAGTGTCCCTGTTGATCCCTGAGGGGTAGCTGCGTTGAGGAATAAAAAATCATCTAGGTAGTGGAGCTGGTGCTTGATTCCTTGCTGGTGTAGTACCCAGGCCACCAGGTCTGCTACTGCACTAAATATCTTTGGTGCTGGCCTAAGCCCAAAAGGGAGGGCTCGATCGATATATGTTGTACCTCTCCACGAGATCCCTAACAGGTGGTAGTCATCGGGGTGAACAGGAATAATGCGATATGCATCTTTGATGTCCAGTTTAGTCAGTTGCGCATCTCGGCCTAGACGTCTGATCACATTGACTGCCTCATCCACTGATGCATAGCACAGCGAACAGAGGTCTGGTGAAATGCCATCATTAACACTGGCACCAATTGGGTGAGACAGGTCCACTATGAGGCGGAACTTGTTCAATTGATGTAGTTTTGGCACCAGGCCCATGGGACTGGTGTGGGCCAGTGGTTTAAGGTGTAGTGGGAGTGGGCCATGAAGCCTACCGGCAGCAACCTCTGTCGCTATCCGGTCATCAACCACCCTCTCATTTGCCAAGGTGGATGAGTGATTAGAGCCTCGACTACGGAGACTGGTGTTGCTATAGTTAAAACCGATCCGGAACCCCTTGGTCAGGCCTTCACGGATGTATGCTGCATAGGTTGCATCTGGGTGGCTGTTTAAAAAGGGGGATAGATTCTCCATCCGAATGGGTGAGTGGTATCGTGGCCATAAGGGGCTAGGCTGTGATGACACAAATGCTGCCAATTGGACAAGGTCCTGGGTGTAACGGTAAGAGCCATTGACGATATTAGCACAATCAAGAGAGATTGCTTTTACCGATGGACCTGGGAAGAAGAAATTGTGACCAGTGATTTCTAGCATCCGGTGCAGGTATACACCCATACAAGTATACACACAGAATTATCCACTAATAATAACCTATACAACCCTATAAAGCACATGCACATACAACCTCTACATGCCATAGTCCCCTATATAGTTATATCTACATGATACATGTACAAAATACATGTATCAGTACAACGCACATAACATGCACATATAATTAATTATTATCTGCATACACACATAATGTACAAGCGCAGATGTGCTCCCTTTCCCACATATGTATGCTCATATTAACATGATTCATTTGTGATATAACTCTATGTATATGTGTGCCACTGATGGCATCAAGAAAATCAATGATCCAATGAATCCAACAATTGGGTCAGGGAACAAAGTGATTGAAACAAATACACTAGACTAATAGTTGAGGAAGTATTTCAAGGGGGGGGGGGCACTTCCCCTCAGTGATGGGGAGCAGATGTCACCGCAGGCTGCTGTCGAACCCGAGGGCGTGACTTGTATGCGGATGATTCGGGCACCCTGGCACAATCCTTAGCCTTATGATCTGCAGATCGGCAAACAGGGCACTCGTGCCTATAGATGCACTCCCCAACTGGAAAATAACAAGCACCTTTATTCCACGAGACACAAAAGTTGCCTCGGTTTCTGCGCCAGGGAATTGGGGGCTGAGAGGTAGCCACTGGGTGGCTCGAGACATGCCAACGCACACTGCGCTCTGGTGTGGTCCACTTGTCTGCAGAGGGTGCAAAAGACTCCTGGACCAGCCTGCTGTTGGCCTAGGATGGTGGAAGCTTGGAGGCCTGGGAGCAGTGTGTTCCATCGCATGGTGGGATCAGCTGCAGCCTGTTGCCGGAAGGCACGATCATAATCCAACCATCCCAAACCACCATGACGCTGGGCCTCCTTTATCAGCAAACGGGCATAAGCTAACTGATCCCTAGTGATTGGATCCGATGTCCTCAGTGCCACGTAGCCGAGGAAGCAGTGACACCAGGATGGCAAGGAAGTGACCTCTCGCAAACGAGGTCTTGCTGCTCCGAGCATATGGGTAGCCGAGAGACCAGGAACGGCATCGAACTGACTGAGCAACGAGATATTATCTGCTAATAACTCCTTCATCTCCGTAAACTGACCACTTCGTACCTTGTCCACCAAGCGTCTAGGGAATGTCTCTGACGCCGGAGACAGAGTCACACCAGCGTGTGAAGGAGCTGCTGGGGGCAGGCTGAGTGGCCAAGAGTTGGTAGTAGCAGTCAATGGGTTGGTGGTACTTGACCAGGAAGTGTTGGTATTCATGGACCCAGCCCAGGACACAAAAGGTGACTGCACCGACCAGGAAGACACCGAAAGAAAGAATGGAACGGACGATGATAGATATTATGATTTTCAACGGGAGGTCGAAAATAGGTATCGGTGGTCGATTATCGATGATTTAGATGACGTAGTAGATTCAGCATAGCAAAAGTTCTATCCAATTGTGAGAAACATAATTTATATGACGTTATAGAGGATGAAATGATCTTTCCTATGGTTGTTGTTTGAGACTTTGACGACCATCGGTGAGGGAGATATGGTGCGAGGGGCAAACTATGGACGATAATCGGTGACTTACGCTACTTGACTCACTTGTTGCTGAAGGGGGAGTGAAGTAGTGATTTAAGTTGAGTGATACAGGCATGGTTATTGAGGGCTAGGAGTGATAGGAATGCAGCTACAATCAAATATTTCCCACTCAAAATATTTGTGATAAATAATTATCAATATAATTTGAAAGGATGGGCTCTTTAAATGAAGTTAACAATTGCACTATTGGCCACTCCCTCACGAGTTTAATGTGTATATGCGGGGTACATGATCATGCGTCAGTCACACTGAAGGAGCAGGAGCAAGGCATCAACTTACTTGACTGCTGCTGATTCCTGCTGATTTTCCAGACTTATTTCTCAGACTTACAAGCATATTTCCCCCCTGATGCCCAAACAAAGAAGACGGGGCCGTGGAGGCAGAGCTACTTGTGTTGGTCGTGCAACCAGAGCGACACGCGGCCGTACATCAACTCTGGCCTCAGTGGACGATCAACCGGTGGCGGACAGCCAGCCTACCATTGCAGATGATACCACACTTTCATCCCTGCAGTTGGGCCAGTTTCTGGAGCTGGTGCGCGAGGAGATGCAGTCACACCAAGGCCAGCTAGCGGCGATCGAATCATCTGCTGCTCACCAACTGACGGCTAATGGTGAGACATCCTCAGCTGCTCCAGGTCACATTGGTCATTCCTCAAATACTTCATCATCAGCTCTGGGCTTGCTCCCACCAGCAGGATCCTTGGTTTCAGTCCCAGTTTTGCTCCACTACATGTTATGGCCCTTAAAAGGATACTTTTATACTATTTTATGCTACAAAATAACAAATTTCATAAAAAATGAACGAAGCATTTCTATCATAAATTGCTTCACAATTTAACGGTGGAATGGAACTGCTGCTGAAGCTCTCCTTTTCGTTGGATTCAGGTGATACTTTCGGACACAGTCTTCATTGATCTGTGTTACATATTCCTACAGAATCCAGTCATAATCAGTCCTCACTAAACAAGCACCAAATTCGACTTTAGTCGATAGTTTTCGTACCTTTTAAGCGATCTTCTGGAGCCATGACGATGGGTAACGTGAGCTAGTAACATACTTTCATACTTCAGTTAGTAAATACTTGCTGTTGAAGTCCTGTTTTCTCTCTAGAGCTTGTAAGTTTTTCCCATATATTTTTCAATGCAGCCATTTTCTTAGACTCCGTTTATGTTTTATTTACTACCGTAGACTTTCCGTATACTGCAACGGTTGACAATAGATGTGGCCGATAATTGGTGATTTACGCTAACCCCTTACCTGTACCCATCACCAAACTCAAGAACCACAGTTATATTACAAAACTAGCGTTATTCATCAATTGTCATCCAGTACCTATTGTCGGCAATCAAATGTCGGCAAAATTTACAATGATGACACGGAAATTATAATAATTTACTGAGTACCGCGTGTTAGCCGGGAAGGAGTGTTAGTGTAGAATCTGTCGTTTCTTTCAGTTAGCTATCTATAACATGAACGAAACAGGCATGCCTTTGAACCATAAACAACCAAAGCGTGTGGCACTGAAAGGCATGTGCAAAGTCCATGGCTTGTCCTCTCAATAAAACACAGATCACTGTTGTAGCTTGTGGTAGTGCTGCTGGGCAAATGCTCCCACCAACCACGAGTGGACAATGGGAGAAGTCCCACATACTCTCTATGGAATGAGTGATATGTGATATCTCAGAAATGCTTTCAGCTAGTGCTTTCATTTTTTGATACTTACTAAATGAAAGGTTGGTGATCACTCTCTTTACCTTTAATTCAACAAAATCTCAGTGCCCTCTCTGATGTGGCAGGGCTAACTAGTGAGATTTTGGCATGGGTACCTATCTTCAGTACACCGGACATCTCGATACAAAATGGATTGGGCCTTTGATACTTTGCATGTGGATAGCCAACAGTATAAACTATATAATCATGCAAAAAATCTTAAAACACACTGAACTGCAGTGAAATGTCACAAAAAATCACTTATTTGGAGCGACACAGCAAACTTTCTACTCATAAAAGGTTTCTGAGACTTGAATGGAGGCTTAACTAGGCCTTTCTTTATAGTGTGGAGCAATCAGATTGTTTGTATGTTAAACCAATAAAAAGTTATCAGAGAGTAGGGATGACATGGATGCTCCATTGGAGTAGTACTTAATATTTTCTTGCATAACTCCAGAATACTTACCTCCTGCAGTCATCAACTCGTAACATGAAGACAGAACACCTTCAATGTGCTAGGACTCAAAATATGAAGAGCAGAGGACAAAGCAGTATCATTTTACAGCGACTTCAAAAATCGCCGTTTTCATCTGGTCGTTCATCATCATCATCATCATCAAACAACTTATTTCAGAAATGGTTCATTCAAATGCTATAATTCTTATACCAATCTACTCAGAAATGACTGCGCTATAATCCTTTACCTTTAAATCGATATGTTCGAAAATACCACGTCATTTTCCAACTTGTTAGCTTTCACCCTACAACGAGGCAGACATTTTTATGCCCCGCCCCGTACACATGATTCTTAGACCTTGACCCCGCAACTGCGAGTGAATCTGTCATTAACTTTCTCGGTCTCTCGATGCTCAGAGCGTAAACCCTAGGTGCTAGTCTGGTTATGAATCAACCTTGATGAAACAGTATATCAGGTACATATCAGTAAAGGCCTTAAAAATTATATACAAAATTAGCAATCTTATTATAAACTGTATAGATCTTCCAGATCGGCTCATACAATATTATGATGAAATATCCAATGAACTACATATAGCTAGATAATGATGCTACTGTATCGACTCGGGGATTTAGATTCACCACGGTAGACTCTATTTCAGCATTTTCGACCTCCAAGTATAGCTCAACAATAACACAACACCTTGACTCATTGATAATGATTGAGCTGGTATGCTGGAGAACTATTGGAGAACTATTCTTCTTTCATCTGTCCCTGCATACACATAGAAGAATGAACTCTATACATAGCTAAAACCATAAAAGAGAGAAAAAAAGATCAGGAACAAGTAAGGGGAAAAACATTTCGTGAAATGAAAAAAAGATGTAGGGATGACCACCGCTCAAAAAATAAGGAAACAAGAAGGATGGAAATGGGATCAATCTTTGTTCTGTATATCCAGCCAACAATCCCTACATATACGTCGGGTAGCTTCAGATTATAGTGTAGTAATGTATGTATATGTAGGGATTGTTGGCTGGATATACAGAACAAAGATTGATCCCATTTCCATCCTTCTTGTTTCCTTATTTTTTGAGCAGTGGTCATCCCTACATCTTTTTTTCATTTCACGAAATGTTTTTTCCTCTCTTTTATGGTTTTAGCTATGTATAGAGTTCATTCTTCTATGTGTATGCAGGGACAGATGAAATCCAATAGCATAGCAGCCCAATCATCAACGAGTCAAGGTGTTGTGTTATTGTTGAGCTATACCTGGAGGTCGAAGATGCTGAAATAGAGTCTACCGGTAGATGGATTGGTGAATCTAAAATCCCCAAGTTCGATACAGAGTCTATGATCATTATGTAGAGCTAGCTAGAGATAGCTATTAGTTTTGACTAAGGCTCTACTTCACTATTCGATAGCACTCGGAACACTAGCTAATCTTTCTACGCCATTTTGAAGCGCATGTCGGTAGGGGTGGGGCTTATGGGCGGGGCCACGTAAAAGTGCACAATAGCATAAGCTTCAGCTCTTAAGTTTAGCTAGGTCTTTTAATCGTTTAGCTAGCTATTTATTCTTATCTGATGATGTTCCAGTCACTCCTTGCTGCATTGCAGTACAGATGCTCATCCTCTAGTAGTATTATAGCCAGTACTTGGCTGTAGTAACTTCACCATGCCATGCACATGTCATTTACATTGCTGTTGCTGTAAATTTTGATATTAAATAATAGACAAAACTGAATAGCTAAACAAATTCTTCAACCAGTGACTGTGTATGTACCTACAAAAGAAAAAGATAAGGTTTATGTAGAGCTGGCTTTGTACTGTACTGTAGCCTCATCACTGCATACTCTCAGTTAAAGAGACGGTCAATACTGCCACCCTCAATTCTCTACATACACAAACTTACATTCAACTTCAAGCACTAAGAAAAAGGATAGAAACAAGTGAGCACAAATAATTTCTTCTAAATAAAAAGGTTAAGTAGGGATAGCCTAAAATCTAGCTGGGCTATATGATGTACTGCAGCCTCATATGAAAACGATCCCTACTTTTACAACTGCCATAACTAGCTATAGGTAGTGGATGTAAATGTAGGGATTGTTTTCATACGAGGCTGCAGTACATTATACAGCCCAGCTAGATTTTAGGCTATCCTTTTTATTTAGAAGAAATTTTTTGTGCTCACTTATAATACTAATAATAATAGAGAAGAAGAAGAATCCAGTGATTTACCTGCTTGCCGTATTTCTGAAACGGTAAGCTCCCTGGTCCTGAAACTCGGTCTGCACATTGTAGTAGGCTGGATAATCATTCACAGTAGCTTTTAAGTCTAAGTGGTGGAACTACTTTTATATTAGTCTATAGGCAGTGCGCGCAGCTGTCTGCGTCATCCCTACATAGAAAGAGCTACTGCTCTCTCTGATTATGGTGTTATTCTTTGCTTACTCTTATTTAAAAGAATAATACGCCTTTTGTTAATATAATTATTTATAACATATGTCTTGAAGAACTTCCAGATTTGTTGTGAGTGTCAGCAAAGAGATGTTTTTATTTGTGACCCTTGTTTAGTTGCTGCTCAGTTCATAATGGCTTTACCTGGAAATGTGCAGTTTCTACCTAAGTGACCTCTTAGGTCAATGGATGGGAATAGGGGGAGTTATGGGCTACTCTTGTCTGGATTAGTGATTCCTGGAATGTTTCTTGGAGATTCCATTGTCTTGTCCATACCAGAAATAAATTAAAATGAATTAACATGAATCTAATTAAACGTGATGCTGAATTGAAACACCCGTGATATCTAGGTCTACACTCCAAAATCCCCCATGCGTACGTACGGTATGTACGTGTCAGAATTAGTAGCGCCATGCGGGTGCATAATGCGCATGCTCCATTTGTAATCAAGCTAGATTGTTTTCTACAGTCTTTTCATAGAGGTGCTAGGCTTATCTAAATGGATTGTAGGTGCTTGTTATCTAAGTGCTTGTGGTAAGTATTTACAGCTTTTTATGTATGGAGCTTCCCAGTTGGAAGCACAACTTACATGACTCTTGTCTCTGACAGCAATATCAAGCACTGGAGCTCACTTGCTCACTGTCAAATGCTGCACATTGCTATAGTAGTTATTGTAGAGGCTCTAGGCTTATTTAAGTACTTTGTTACTTTTTAAGTCAACAGCTTGCCATGTCTACTTAGATGTGTCACGATTAGGTTACTTACCACTTCATGCCCATCTGCACCTTTAAAGGCAAAACACTGGCTTCTGACAGCCATTTCAACCTCATACCACGTCTGGATAGTGATTACGCAACTACCTGAATAAGAGCACACCATAGCTGCGCAAAAGTTTCAAGCAATGGAATACAATTGTTAGTGCTGTGTAGTGGATAGATGCAAGTTGCTGCACACTGCATTTAGTAGCGCTCCAGTTCCTTATTTGAATCTTTTCTGGGTGCAGTCTGTAAACCGAGTGGTTTCTCCGGAATCTGCAGTTTTCAGACGTCAACTTTGTGGTCCTCTAGCTTCTGAACACAATGATGATACAAGAAGATTTTTGGATTGCAATGTAAGTACATGATGGGTGATCAGATGGTGCATTTGAAATCTTGTAGCTCCTTTTGATAGTCTTGATATAGCTGTCCGGAAACTAAAGTGTCCGTGAATTGGTCACTTACTCTAAATCGCTGGATTCTTCTTCTTCTCTATTATTATTCTTCTTATGTAGACAACCATATCTCTCGAATCACTCAAGCTACAGCTATGATTTCTGGATAAATCCACTCCGAATTCTACCAACTACGATCTTTTCTACTCGTTAATCCTCGAAAGAGTCGATGAAAAGGAGACATTACAGAGCACAGCACTCGACTAATTCAATTAGTGGAAGCCATCTTTTCTATAATACACATGCGCATGTATTTGATATCCAATTATTCGAAATTATAATATTACTCAGCTAGCTCTAGATAATGATGATAGACTACTGTATCAACTCAGGGATTTAGATTCACCAATCCATCTACCGGTAGACTCTATTTCAGCATCTTCGACCTCCAAGTATAGCTCAACAATAACACAACACCTTGACTCATTGATAATGATTGGGCTGGTATGCTATTGGAGAACTATTCTTTCATCTGTCCCTGCATATACATGGAAGAATGAACTCTATACTAGCTAAAACCATGAAAGAGAGGAAAAAAGACCGGGAACAAGTAAGGGAAAAAACATTTCTTGAAATGAAAAAAGATGTAGGGATGACCACGCACTGCTCAAAAAGGTAAGGAAACAAGAAGGATGGAAATGGAATCAATCTTTGTTCTGTATATCCAGCCAATAATCCCTACATATACGTCGGGTAGCTTCAGATTATAGTGTAGTAATGTACGTATATGTAGGGATTGTTGGCTGGATATACAGAACAAAGATTGATCCCATTTCCATCCTTCTTGTTTCCTTACTTTTTTGAGCAGTGGTCATCCCTACATCTTTTTTTCATTTCACGGAATGCTTTTTCCCTTACCTATATGAATTAATCTATAATTATTTAGAGCATGTGTAACTTAGTCAGTTTTTTTCATCACAGCTCTTCCACAGGACAAAGTATAAAATTTGCCTGTCACCTTAGCTGTTTTACCTGACAGAAAAATATACCTCCCCATATCTGCCATACCAAGAAAAAGTATAATCATTGTATTTGCTGACTTAACTAATTATTATGATTCACATAAGTGACAGAATGTGAAAGGCACAAAGGAATTATATGTCTTCAATGAATATCATAAAATCACTGGACACATGTTTGCTCATGTCCTTGCTTCCATGGAAGAGTTAATTATTTAATGAATCATCATGATGTATATTGTGAACCCATACAAAAATTTAATGGCGAGGTTGTACAACCTGCTCCAAGGGGTTAGAAATATTTACAACTTCATCGCAACCTGGTGCACGCCATTGATGATTATTTTCTCAACACCATACGTAATATTTAGTGTTTGCCTGAGATACCATCACAATCAACAAAGTCAGCTTGGAGGCCAACTGCCAGAAGGATATTCTATTACTCACATACGTACATACAATCTGTAACACAGATACAAACACCATCGACAAAGTCAGCTTGGAGGCTGACTGCCAGAAGGACATTCTATCATGCACACACATATATATACAATCTATAACAAAGATACAAACACCATTGACAAAGTCAGCTTGGAAGCCAACTGCCAGAAGGACATTCTATCACATATGTACATACACAGATACAAACACCATTGACAAAATCAGCTTGGAGGCCAACTGCCAGAAGGATATTCCATCATAAACATACGTATATACACCATCGACAAAATCAGCTTGGAAGCCAACTGCCAGAAGGATATATTCTATCACATATGTACATACAATCTATAACACAAATACAAACATCCATCGACAAAGTCAGCTTGGAAGCCAACTGCCAGAATTATAATTCATTTCCTGGCTGTTATCAGCAGTTACCTAAAGTTACCAGGTTACCAGTATACTGGCTGTCCATGACACAATATTGAACAGGCATGCTGGTTACCTAAGGTTACCTCAGTGTCACTGGCTGTTACCAGCAGTTACCTGAAGTTACCAGGTTACCAGCAGAACTAGGTTAATGACACAAAACATTGAACTGCCAACTGCTGACACTGGCTACCTCGAGTTCTAAACTTCACTGGCTGTTACCAGTGGCCAGATTACAAACACAAGTTACGTACCACCATTTGGTTTAACGGATTGCTTTAAACATCAAATTTCCCTGTTATCTGACAGGGATTGTTCACAGGCATTAAGAAGCTAATACTATCCTATCCTATATAGGTTACCAAGTCAGGGTTTCATCTACTGGGGGGTGCAGGGGGGAAGCTTCCCTCCCCCCCAAACTCTCAATTCCCCCCCCCCCCCCCCAAAGTAATTCATGAAAAATAATTTGTTACAACGAAATTGGAGATTAGCTATAAACTTGCATCATCTACAAAAAGTAACACAATGTTGGGTTGATCTGCAGTACTTCCTTGCACCAGAAGTGTTATAGAGGAATAACATTATAGTTTCATAGGACTCCATGATCCCTCCATGAAAAGTGCGCATGCGCACCATTGATCTAATTATTATTATAAATTTAACCCTTTACCTAAATTGACTAAATTGTGTTCTCTTAATTTATAGAGCTAGAGATGGATTCTGGAGGAGTGTTATCTGAGAGATCCCTTGGAAATTGCTGCTACTTGTTGAAGCAAAAGAAAGCAGCCGATAATGCCGAACAGAACGCTGCAGAGCCCACAGCCTTTGATGGAGTAGGTATTGTTTTGAAGATCAATGGATCAAGCCTAAAAGAGCTCCTTCCAGGGGTTAAGAAAGCTGACAGTTTCCAATCGAATCTAGTAATGTTAACCTGCCATAGTGTTCTCCAATCTATAGAGGAATCTTCTTTGGAACATTGGAGAATGACGAGTTTATCCAGTGGAGTGAGACTGAATGAAGTCAAATGGCACCCACTCAATACATTTGTCAGTGGAGCAGTGTCTTGCTGTGGAGAGCAGAGCTTTATCGGGCCAGGCAGATACTCCCTCCGTCAGCACAATAATGACATCAAATGCGATTTGGACCTTAATTTCACCCTACTCTTTCTTAAAGCTGAATTCACGCCTCTCTTATCAGAACCTTGCATCGAGATGAACCTTCCTATTGACAGGAGAGTGTTTTTCAAAGTAGTAAACACATTTTTCATCACTCCTAGTTCAGTGTCACCCAAGAAAGCTCAGCAGGAAGCTAGCAAGCAGCTGCAATATGCAGGAGAAAAGACTATTCCGGGAACTCTTTCTCTCTTCTGCCGTAACAAATTAGGGCACTTTCAGTTGGTGCCTATTCATGTGTCTTCACTGAAAGCATTGGATGTGAGTACCACAGGCTGCAGCCTTGAACATGAAGTGTCTCTGATGAAGAAGTTTCTCAATATTGAGTACACCATAAGGAAAGAGGATGCAACTGATTACATACCACCAGGATCGCCTATTGTGTATGGAATGGAGTGTAACAATCTACGGGTGATCGGAATGCATCCTGGCCAACTACTTCGAAGTGACGGTGTCTATTGTGGAGTCACAATACATGGAGTTTTCCAACTCCTACAGGGTATGTAACAGTATTACAGTGAAACGTGTATTTTAAGAGACCACCCTATTCAGAGACCACCTCTCTTTGTCCCAATAGTCTTGTACCAACCTCTGTAAGGAGACCACCTTCATTAAGAGACTACCTTTTGGTGGCCCAGAGGTGATTTAGATACATAGTACCCTATGTGGACTCCTCTTAATATAAAACCACCTTATTTGGATAATTTTCCTGCAGTCCATTGCCATGTGCAATCATTGATATTATTTTTACTAATTCACACCTGATTATAAGAACACCATAATGTGCTTAATTGTGTACGTAGGTGGCCCAGTTGCGTGTTTTTGCTTACTTAACAACCCTCAAGTCAAAATGCTGTGGCAAGATAGATGGGAACACTTACTCCTACCATACTTGAGTAAGTTCAAATCATTGACAGTTCTTGAGTAAGTTTAAATCATTGACAGTTTTGTTGTAGAAATTACTGTGAACACAATTATTTTATGTAGCTCTGTGATGAATTATTTGGTCAGTTGCTTGCAGCTGCTTACATGTTTACTTGCATGTGGTATTATTATGGATCGGATTTTCCTTTGTATCCAGAAAATGAATCAAGTATTGACGTCAGACGATTCTTGGAAATATTTTTATACTTCACCAAGAAGCAGCTGGTTAAATTCAATCCGCAAGACCTTGTACCAACAAGAATGTCTTGTCTAAACCTCATAGGAGCTTTATTCCATCAATGTAAGTCACGGTGAAACTTCATAATTAAGGATACAACTAGCATTTTGTCCTTTAATTATATTGAGGGTGTCCTATGTATTAGCAGTTGTTTTTTTTTTGTGCACTGTCTTGTTGAGAGGTTTGTATTTGGCCTAGCGTAGGCTACCGATTATCGACCAGCATCTATTGTCAGCCATTTTAGCACCTATTATTGACTACTTAGTATACAGAAAGTCTACGGTAGTAAACAAACGTAAACGGAGTCTAAGAAATGGCTGCATTGAAAAATATATGGGGAAAACTTAAAGCTCTAGAGAGAAAACAGGATTTCAACAGCAAGTATTTATCGACTGCAGTATGAAAGTAAGTTACTAGCTCACGTTACCCATCGCCATTGGCTCCGGAAGATCGCAAAAAGCTACAAAAGCTATCGACTTAGAGTCGAATTTGGTGCTTGTTTAGTGAGGACTGTATGGATAGATTATAACTTGATTCTGTAGAATATGTAACACGTACCAATGAAGACTGTGTCTGACAAGTATCACCAGAATCCAACGAAAAGGAGAGCTTCTGCAGCAGTTCCATTCCACCGTTAAATTGTGAAGCAGTTTATGATTGAAAAGCTTCGTTCATTTTTTATATAATATTTGTTATGATGATGTATTTTATAGCATAAAATAGTATAACAGTATCTTTTTAAGGGCCCTAACATGTAGTGGAGCAAAACTGAAAGAAAGAATGGAACAGACGATGATTGATATTATGATTTTCAACGGGTGGTCGAAAATAGGTAATGGTGGTCGATAAATGATTTCACACTTGACGTAGTAGATTCAGCATAGCAAAATTTCTATCCAATTATGAGAAAAATAATTCATATGACGTTATAGAGGATGAGATTATCTTTCCTATGGTTGTTGTTTGAGACTTTGACAACCATTGGTGAGGGAGTTATGGTGCGAGGAATAACTTCTGGTCGGTAATCGGTAGGCTACGCTACCATTTTCCAGTTGGTTTGACATAGAAGCAGGAGTTGCAAATTCAGTGCCTATGCCAGTCAATAACTGTTATATTTGGCCCTACTGCTAAGTTTTATGTATGTCATAATGTTTGGCTGCCTTCTTACTCATCCACTGCAGTTTCTCGATTCAGCCTGCTTGAGATCGATTCCATGTTGCAGGCGATTGGCCATGAGACTGAAGTGCATGAAGGCATTGCTAGCCTCTGTAAGGAAGTGATGATGTGTGTGCAGGACCTTGCTGATATCAATCCCTGCCCAGACTACGAAAAACTCTTTGATGCTTGTTCAAGCTACTGTTGTGAGATGCTGGATTTCAAATACAGAGGTTAGTGTCAGGTTTGAAAGAGCTAAGGCTTGGGAAGAAATCATAATAATTGTATCCATGACCTCGTTCCCAGGTTCCCATTGGAAAGAGACATGCCCCCTCCCCCTCCCCCCTGCCAGAGAGCCCCTTAATTAAAGAAAGCCCAATGTTGTATGTATATGCAGTAAAAGACAAAGAAGAATGTAAAACCCACGTATTAATTGACAGTTTGACAGTTGAACTCCTCATGGAGATGCAAGAACATCTCTCACATAATCAGGACAGTAGTCATTAATTGAAGGGACACCCTCTAATCAGGACACTTGCTGTGGTCATTATTAATTCACCCCCTTTGAGGAGACCCTCTAATTTGTCTCTTCATCAAGAGGTTCCACACTATATCATCAAATACTGTGAACTGACTCCATTTCTCTCGTATAATTTTTCAAGGTATCATTAAAATGAATTTTAAGCAGGGAAGTTTACTGCAACTGCTAGACACTGTACAAAAGAAGTACACCTCTGATGGTTCCAGAGATCAAATTCTGCAAAAAATTAAAAAAAAGCTCCAGTGGTAAGTTACGTAGCACAGTATTCTGAACCATGGTGTGAACCAAGGAGCCAAAGCCACTGGTCATATATGAATGTGGAAAGCTCATAATGGTCAGGTAGAACCATCTTACAAGAGGTGCAAGAAACTTACAAGAATCTTGCAGACAAGTACTACGTACTTTCCCCTGCTATTTTCTCTAAGCTCTAGTTCTCTGCCACCCTTGTCCTACTCTGAAGCTTTGTTTATATGCATGCTCATAAGTAGTATATGTGTATACATGCATGCAATAACAACAATTATAGGCATCTACCAAAGATGTGATTGTAGTAACTGTGTCATTAATTATATTATGAAAAATAGCCTTTGAATAAGAAGAGGAGAAGTGAGCATAATTATGTGGAGTGTATAATTATTATTGTAATTGATGCACTCCAATGATAATTAAATTTTACATCTCTTGGGTGTAGTAACATATAGCTACACACTCTATCTCCACACATCCATTCTAACCATTATTCATACGTAAGTACTTTTCTTGACCCATCTAATAATGCAAATTATTTAGCTATTTGACAGGAGGCAAAGTGGCGTCGTGTTAATAAAACGGGATCTTTTGATAGAGTGTAGCATGTACACTCCACTACTCTACTGTATTATAACATGTACACTCCCCACAGGTCCACACTGCAGCACAATGGCACACAACACATCGTACACTCCACTATACTCCACTAGCTATAACATAACATGTAGCTACAATCCCGCAGGTCCACGGCACAATGGCACACAACACATTATGACATTTTCATAGTCATAGGTAGAAAACTGCTCATAGAGTTCAAATACCCCACTATAATAAGCCTGTAAAGTGTCTGGTTAAAGCATAATTACTAGGGGGGGGGGGGGGGGGGGGGCACTACACAACCTCATTCAGCTGGTATAAGGATCATTAATTGACTGCTAGTGTGGACTTACTATGTCACCAGGAATATCCTGTATAGGGCCAGCTATAGCATTTTCTGTTTTGACTTTAAATTTCGTTTCATTTCTAATCCTTTTCTCAGAGTTTCGATCTCCTCATATTGGTATTTTACCTTCAGTTGTAATTTATTAGTAACTTCCTACAGCTGTAGAAGAATAATTATTAAGAGGTACTAATAATGCTGAATACATGAGTTATCTCACCTCCAGTTTACATTGTTATGTAACATGTAGGTAGATACGCCACTTGTACCAAGGATAATTTCCTGTAAAAATTACATTCAGTCATCCTTATTACATTGTCCCTTCTCCTCTTCTTATTCAAAGGCTATTTTTCATAATATAATTAATGACACAGTTACTACAATCACATCTTTGGTAGATGCCTATAATAGAGTATTTGTTGTTATTGCATGCATGTATACACATATCATACTACTTATGAGCATGCATATAAACAAAGCTTCAGAGTAGGACAAGGGTGGCAGAGAACTAGAGCTTAGAGAAAATAGCAGGGGAAGGTACGTAGTATTCACAGGAAGAGCCAAGGGGATTGTATACATAGCTTCCACAGTATATTTATCAGAGAGTGCGGTAGCACTCTCTAAGTAGGGATGGCAGGTCAAAGTCCATAGGACAGTATAAACTAAAAACTCTTCTTTCTCTTCTACCCTTACTCTACAGGTTCTCAGAAGGCTACAGTGAATTATTATATCTACAAAGAAGAGAGGAGAATGTTCAAAAGCCATAAATTCATTCGCCAACATAAGAAAAAAACGAGTTCTAAAATTGACTTTTCGTTCTTTTTCTTTATAATAATAAGGATAAATATCAGATCAATACCCCAACTTACTGGGTATAGTCATCAAAATTCTGCTTTGGCCATCTGTTAGAGCGGCACCTAGAGGCTGATCTTTTGCTATTAGTTTTGACTAAAGCGCTACTTCACAAATCAGTGATATCAATAGCACTCGGCTAATCTTTCTACGCCATTTTGAAGCGCATGTCGGTAGGGGGCGGAGCATATGGGTGGGGCCACGTATAAGAACTTTGGCTACAGCAGTTCAGTAGCTCTACTAGGTCTTCAGTTTAATCGTTTAGCTAGCTATTTATTCTTATCTGATGATCTGCATATGCTCATCCTATAGTAGTATTAGCCTCGTACCCAGGCCGCGAAAAAAGCGGCCTGGGTACGAGGTATTATAGCCAGTACTTGGCTGTAGTGTAGTCAGCTCACTTTACCATGTCATGCACATGTCATTTACATCGCTGTTGCTATAAAGTTTTATATTAAATAATAAACAAAACTAAAATAGCTAAATAAATTCTTCCAGAGACTGTGTATGTGCCTACAAAAGAAAAAAAGACAGGTTTATGTACAGCTGGCTTTGTATAGACTATAGTACTGTACTGTAGCCTCATGTCAAATATTAATAATCATTGCATACTCTCAGTTCAAGTGACACTCAATACTGCCACCCTCAATTCTTTAACTTACTTTCAACTTCAAGCACTAAAAAAAAAAAAAAGAATAGAAACAAGTGAGCATAAAAAATTTCTTCTAAATAAAAAGTTAAGTAGGGATAGCCTAAAGTCTAACTGGGCTGTATAATGTACTGCGGCCTCGTATGAAAGCAATCCCTACTTTTACAACGGCCCATAGCTAGTTGTAGCTATAGGCAGTGAATGTAAATGTAGGGATTGTTTTCATACGAGGCCGCAGTACATTATACAGCCCAGTTAGACTTTAGGCTATCCCTACTTAACTTTTTATTTAGAAGAAATTTTTTATGCTCACTTGTAATAATAATAATAATAATAATAATAATGTATAAGATCGACGTACCGACTTACTGGCTATAGTCATCAAAATTCTGCTTTGGCCATCTGTTAGAGCGGCACCTAGAGGCTGTAGTTTTGACTAAGGCTCTACTTCACTATTCGATAGCACTCGGAACACTGCTAATCTTTCTACGCCATTTTGAAGGGGGCGGGGCTTATGGGCGGAGCCACGTAAGCTTAAGTTTAGCTATAACCAAGGTCTTCATTCATTATCTGATGATGTTTCAGTCACTCCTTGCTGAATTACAGTACAGATGCTCATCCTATAGTAGCATTATAGCCAGTACTTGGCTGTAGTGTAGTCAGCTCACTTCACCATGCCGTGTACATGTCATTTACATTGCTGTTGCTGTAATGTTTTATATCAACAAAACTTAAATAGCTAAACAAATTCTTCAACCAGAGACACTGTATGTACCTACAAAAGAGGTTTATGTAGAGCTGGCTTTGTATAGTACTGTACTGTAGCCTCCCTCATTCAACTTCAAGCACTAAGAAAAAGGATAGAAACAAGTGAGCGTAAAAAATTTCTTCAAATAAAAAGGTTAAGTAGGGATAGCCTAAAATCTAGCTGGGCTATCTATAATGTGCTGCAGCCTCGTATGAAAAAAATCTTCGCGATATTACCTCATAAAAGGGGTGGGGCAATTAATAGCAGTTCTCCTCATATAACACCTGCACAGGATGTGGCCATTTGATGGCATCCACTATTATGATCACTCCCCATACTCCTCCCTCAAGCAAGACATACGTACCATCTCAATAATTATTTCAGTGATCACATATGTAACAATTAGCTAATGCTGTTCACTTTTTAAAATGTTCACTCCTTTCAGTACTCCATTACACTGCAGATGATCATCCTTCAAACTCTCCTCCCTGAACAGAATGAAATACTGATCATTAAATAAATTTAGTTCAATCAAGGAAGCCTTTAGTGTCTATCAATTTTCATAATCACAAAGAAAAAGAATGCAAACAAGTGAATGCAAAAAATTTCTTCGAAATAAAAATGTGAAGTAGGGATGCTATTATAACTGCAGCTTCATTATGAAAACCAAGTACTGCAGCATCGAAGCAGTATGGCCCAAAAATCTAGCTGGAATATGTATTATAACTGCATGCAAGAGAGTGAACTTAGTGAAGTGACCCTTACCCATCATCAAGTACAAGGGCCAAGGGAGTGAAGTAGGAATAGTATCTCGTACTTGATGATGGGTAAGGGTCACTTCACTAAGTTCACTCTCTTGCATGCAGTTATAATACATATTCCAGCTAGATTTTTGGGCCATACTGCTTCGATGCTGCAGTACTTGGTTTTCATAATGAAGCTGCAGTTATAATAGCATCCCTACTTCACATTTTTATTTCGAAGAAATTTTTTGCATTCATCTTCAATAGATCCCTCTGTGACTCTTCTCTTGATTGTTTCATGAGGGTAGTTTGTGAAACACTTTGTGTAATAAAATACTAGACTTTAATTGCAGTCTCACAAATTTCACATGCCACTTTTTGCAGTTAAACCTGGAAGGAACAGACTTACCTCCAAACTCCGGACAACAGACACTGCAAAGCAATCAGAAAATTGCCTCAGAAAAGCAAACATTAGGCCACACCCATATATTACTTACTAAATGAGCGTGTGAATGAAATTATCAGGATAGCTAGCTAAGTCTTGAGCTGTCCAGTAGCAGATCTTCTTAGAGGCAGATGAACATTTGGACCTTATAGAGACAGTAATACCTGCTAGTGAGAAACAAATCACCTCCTTCACTGAGTTATAAGGAAAGCACTCATTTATGACTATAAACAATTCATCAGACATTCATTTTTTGTATGGAAACAAAACAAAGTATAACCTCCATGATAAGGACAAAGGTCTTTACCCCAAGTACATATCCTCTATTTGGAGGTTCCACTGTATTGACTGAATTCTATTACAGTTTACCTACATATAGTGTTCTTTACATTTCTATCTATACCTTTTTGACTGTACTGCTGCACAATAAGTTTAGCAGCTGCACTCTCTACAAGCAATAATTGCATAGTAAAAGGGTGAAAATCTCCTTCATGTTGTTTATCCAATGGACTAATCAAACAGGATCTGAGAAGAGTGTGGTTTCCTACCATCAGTTGCATCCATTGTGAAAAATTTGAAAAGAATATCACTAGTAATCATTAATTTTAATTAAATTTGTTACTCAGCTATAAATATGTAGACCTTATAATTATTTACCAATAGCTGTCATTTGCTATACGTGTTTTATGGCAGTAGTATATGGATGCTATTTATGCAGTTGTGTGTGTGTGTGTTAGGAAATAAAAAGAGAAAATCATACAATACATATAGTCAAGGGTAACACATCCTGCTATGAAGTCTGGTTTTATTGAGCTAGCTAGCTGTAAGCAGCTGTGGTTAGTAGCTAATCAACATGCATATGAAAATTTTGGGGTAGAACCTGGAGTGTTTGGGGTAGAAGCTTTCACCCCACCTACAGAACCCTGTAAAACTATCTGCATCATTATAAAAGTTTCGCATAATTATAACACTCACTTCAAAGGATTCTGCATGGGTTTTGAACACTTATGCATGTATTGTGGTTGCTAAATTATTTAGCTAACACCCACAAAATAGACTGACTTCAAGCTAATTCATTTTAATTTAAAATATGGCCGAGGGTGATATTAGATAATGATTGCATGAAGTTGATAATGGAAGAAATGTCAAGTATCTCTTCTACTTCCTCAGTACTGAAGCACTGTAGCACTATTGCACTGTAGCACTGAAGCATTGTAGCACTGTAGTGCTATTGCACTGAAGCATTGTAGCAGTGTAGCACTGTTGCACTGAAGCACTGTAGCACTGTTGCACTGTAGCACTGAAACACTGTATTGCAGTGTTGCACTGTAGCACTGAAGCACTGTAGCACTGAAGCACTGTAGCACTGTAGCACTGAAGCACTGTTGCATTTTAGCACTGTTGCACTGTATCACTGAAGCACTGTTGCACATAGCACTGAATCACTATTCCACTGAAGCACTGTAGCTTGATTTAGCAATTCCCATGTCACAAACATAAACTTGGCTGAAATTACCTATAAAAGCAATACCTAATGGAAACTTACCAAGACATTTTTGGGCTTCAAGTCTTGATGGACAATAATGGGATCATTTGAATGATAATGAACAGCGTCAGCAATTTTAAGTGCAATATCTTCAACCATAGCTAGTCTCAGACAACTGCAAGCAAAATTACTATTCACTTGCATACATTGAATGAATTTCTTACATCTTTAGCATAGTCCTTGTTGAATATTACTGTATCCAAGTTTTTTATTGACATGGTCTTCGTGTGTCAATGAATAAGCCAGTAAAGTGATAATAATTATGAGGGTGCATGGTTCAACTTCCTTTTAAAAAAAACAAAAAAAGCTAATAGGATATTATCAGGAAGGGTGCATAGGGGAAGCTTTCTCCCTCCCCCCCTCCAAATGCCCCCCTCTCCTGTCTTTGCCATTAAAGTTCAACTGCAGCCACTAAAATGTTAGGGTTTGTGCTGGTACGTAGTTGACGTGGGTGATATTATTAAGTGAGACTAAGCACAAGTGACTTAAGTGTTGATTTGTGTGATGAGGTGCTGATTTATGTTCAAAGATGCTGTGGCTTGCCAGGGTCAGGGTGCTTCTATTCAGGTTGGGGTTCTGTTCAGGTAGGGGTGATTTCTGATACTATAAAATACTTCTGTATTATTAAAACAGTTTGAGATCTTTAAACCCTCTCACAGCTGCTGAGCATAGAGCCACTTGACTTCTTCTTTGCTGGTTATAATTGCACTATATAACTATGATGATAGTTATTGAATGGATTATACAGCTGCAGTACTAGTTCAATGATTCTATTGTTGTTGACTTCTATACTGTAATAATCTTTTGAGCATGTGCATATCAAGATCTCTAAACCACACTGCAAATTGTTACTGCATCCATGTACACTTTGAGGTCAGAGCTTAATTGTAGTATTAATCATAGCTAGATAGCTACATAATACGTATTATGTCCAACACAGATAGCTAGCTAACCAACTATTATACACAAAATATAAATAATGCACATAAACACATTGGTATAGATTAACAATCATTGCAGCTTGTCTTTCAGTTATTCACCATGAGTGCACTGTACAGTTTCATAATCATGTTGTGAAGTGCCAACTTCAATATTTTGATAAATTGCTTGCTCAGTAAACTTTACTTGTCCATATGACATATTCTCAGTCAGATCTATTTTCTCTTCTCCAATTGAATCATTAGCTTCACTTTCTCCCCTTTTTTGGATGTTATATGTGTTTTGCTTTGAGAGATCAACTTTGCGAGGTTGCATATGAGGTGTTGTGTTCATTCCAGTTGAATGTGATAAACTCATCTCATTTGGTGATTTGGCAGTGCTCTTACTGGTTGTCATGATAGACAAGATCCTCCTCCTTCTATCCAACATTGTTTCCACAAATCGCGAGCATCACCATTTCGAATACCATAGAGAATAAAGAGCAGAGCTCCTTGTGCTCCAACAAATATGGAGAAAAGAACCTGGAGAGTGATGGTTACTCCCACTTCAGGGAAGCTTGTGGCTAGCAAACCGAAACCCCATCCAAGACCGAAAACGACTGAAAGTGAGAGTGCAATGATAAAGTTTTCTTTGTATGTCTTAAAATTTCTTTCGTCACTCTTTTTCCCTTTACTGTGGATACTGCGTTTGTGCTTGATGATCGACACAAGTATGATGATGAACATGATCCAGTCAAAGATATACAGCAGCAAGAATGGTAGCAAGAAACCAAACCAGAAAGGCCACTGAGTTGCTCGACAGCTACAGAAATATACAATGTCATAATAATTATGTCAGCATTGCATAACTTAATTCGCTAATGTAGCTTATTAGCTATGTATTTCTTACTAATGTAGTATTCATAGCCTGGACCAGCACACAGTATGACTATCAGTAGAGGAAGAACTGAGAGAAAAAAAAATTTTTTTTTGGGGGGGGGGGGGGGGGGGGGGGAAATTATCTGATTGCATGCAGTAGCTAGGAAACAAAAAGTAGAGCTATAGCTAGCTACTGTAAAAAAAAGATATTGAACTCAATTGATTCTTTTATTCTTTCCAGATGTAGCTAGCTATAGCTATTAAATGCTTTTCAAGTTTAGATATTAAATTTTAGTTTTTGAGGGCACATAGCTAACCTGATCTATAGGGAGTTAGGAAAATGGCTAGGCAAAAAAATTTTCACATGCAAGCATGCAGATATTCTTCCACCCCTAGTTTAGAAACCTGTAGCTAGTTACACATAATTATTATTTCAATTTTATTTCACATGTCTAATTAGTGAAAATTCGACTATCCCTTAGAACAAACAGTTCATTATATACATGCACTTAATAGCGTGTGCATTATGCAATGTAAGCCTGGGGCATTTTGGAGTGTAGACAAGAGGTATGACCTGAGAGTCAGCTCACTCACTCTAGCCTGCATTTCTGTGCCTCAATACAAATCACCCACCACATTGAGAAGTTCATACACTATAGCTCTTTACCATAATTTGGCTTTTTTAGTTGTTAAAATGTTTTTGGATGCATGTTACTATCCTAAAATATTACAACAATTGTGTTAAACGCAAGCTACACATCTGAAATTAAATTAACATGAATATTGTTCTCATGAATTATTTATAACATGAAATATTGCCTAACTATGTATACTTTCTGTAGTATTGAAGAAGAGTAAGAGGCTATCGAATTGTATGGGCACAGGAACTGAAAGATTAACAATTATTTTAAAATTTTATAGCTAGTACTATAGCATTATATAGTAGTAGTAGTATAGTAGTAGTAGCAGCAGTTAATTGTTGTTAACATACATAGCTAGCTTTTTTTTTCTTCTTTTTTTTACGCTAATTATCAAATGTTTAACTATGATCAAGTCATTCGCTCTCTGTAGCTACTGCAGTCTAAGATGTTAATAAGGTTTCACTGCAGCTCAGAGTGTATGTGCTATAGTGCTGTGGCAGTTGTGGATGCCTTGCCAAATAAGGTTGTCTGCACAGCCATGGGGATTGTGTTTGTGTTTGCTTCTTCAGCATAATGTCCCCCCCCCCCACAAATATGACATTTTAATGTCCAAAAATAGTTTGGAGATGCCCATTTATAGCCAATTTTATGACCTTTGACCTGCCATCCCTATACTATACACTGTAAAAACATTTGTGGTGCAGTAGTGAATATCACCAATCACTACAACCATAGTGAACATCACCCAGTCAGTTTTTACAGTGAGAGTGCTGGCACACTCTTGATACTAATAATTATCTTTTGAGCATGTGCATCTCAAATATTGAGGTCAGAGCTCAACTGTACAATTTGAGTGGAAAATTTATTAATAATATGTATCTAACACAAATAGCTACACTGACAAAACAATGTTACAGTACTTAAATGCATTCATTGCAGCTTGTCTTTGAGTTATTCACCATGAGTGCACTGTACAGTTTCATAATCATGTTGTGAGGTGCCAACTTCAACATTTTGATTAATTGCTTGCTCAGTAAACCTTACTTGTCCATATGACATATTCTCAGTCAGATCTATTTTCTCTTCCCCAATTGAATCATTAGCTTCACTGTCTCCCCTTTTTTGGATGTCATATGTGTTTTGCTTTGAGAGATCAACTTTGCGAGGTTGCGTACGAGGTATTGTGTTCATTCCAGTTGAATGTGATAAACTCATCTCATTTGGTGATTTGGCAGTGCTCTTACTGGTTGTCATGAAAGATAAGATCCTCCTTCTCCTATCCAATCTAAACCAACATTGTTTCCACAAATCGCGAGCATCACCATTTCGAATACCATAGAGAATAAAGAGCAGAGCTCCTTGTGCTCCAACAAATATGGAGAAAAGAACCTGGAGAGTGATGGTTACTCCCATTTCAGGGAAGCTTGTGGCCAGCAAACCGAAACCCCATCCAAGACCGAAAACAACTGAAAGTGAGAGTGCAATGATAAAGTTTTCTTTGTATGTCTTAAAATTTCTTTCATCACTCTTTTTCCCTTTGCTGTGGATACTGCGTTTGTGCTTGATGATTGACACAAGTATAATAATGAACATGATCCAGTCAAAGATATACAGCAACAGGAATGGTAGCAAGAAACCAAACCAGAAAGGCCACTGAGTTGCTCGACAGCTACAGAAAAATATATAATGTAGCTAATAATAATTAATGAGCATTGCATGATTTACTGTAATTATTAGTTTGCTATGTACGTAGCTATTTCTTATGTATTTCTTACTAGAATTTGCTAATGTAGTATTCATAGCCTGGACCAGCACACAGTATGACTATCAGTAGAGGAAGAACTGAGAGAGAAAAAAAAATTATTATTTTTTTAAATTAGCTGATTGCATGCACAGCAATAGGAAACACAAAAACTAAAGAGCTAGCCGTACTGCTGCAATGCATGCTACATATATATAGCTCAATAAAAATAATATTAGCTATTAGGAAAAAAAGAATTAATGTTGACATTAATATGAAATCGAACATGTAGGATGAACAATCATTGAAATATCGAACATACATTAGTCCATGGTATGGTAACTCACCCCATGCTGGGATTCCTGCCTTTATCATGAATTTGTTTTCAAGAGACTGTGTCCCAATAATCTTTACCAGTTTGATGTACAGCCAGACTGTCTCCACTGCTGTCCAGGTAAAGAAAACCAGCATGAAGTAATGAAGCAAGGCAGAAGTGATTCCACAGAGGACTGGAACAGTTGTCACATGACCTCCAATCAAAAAGAAAATGTAGAGACCACCCAAAGAGGAACTCATGTTGAGCAAAATTTGGTTGTGTATACTGTTTCTCAGTTTCCTGCATACAATCATGCATGGTTATTATAATTAGTGCAATTATTGGGCTACATGGAGTATGTTGCAAAGTGAGGAGGACATGCAATTCTGGTATAAAGAGAGTGAATGCATGCAAATAGCATTAGAGTATAGCAACTAGTTTTATGGAAACTCGAGCCTGCAACCTATAGTTCCGCATAATTCTTGTATAAGCCTATAGTGCATGACTTACTTTGAACAAACATAAGTCAAAATGAGTGCTGCGAGACAGAGGAGTGAGATGATGATTCCTATGTAAGTGATGACGAACAATGCCAGAGCTGCAGCAGGTGGAAGTGGACGAGGATTGAGATCCTAAAATAATACATTGCTATAATTACTACCATGAGACTTTGTTAGAATGGTTATTTGGGTTCCCCCCCCCCCCCCCCCCAAAAAAAAAAAAAAAGAGAGAGAAAGGCCAGAGGGGGAACTCCCTCCCAAACTCCTTCTCATTCCGCCAAAATTTTAAAAAAGATATTGAACTCAAAATAATTATGTATTGATTCTTTTATTCTTTCCAGATGTAGCTATAGCTATTAAATGCTTTCCAAGTTTTGAAGTTTAGATAGTTTTTGAGGGCAAATAGCTAACCTGATCTATAGGGAGTTAGGAAAATGGCTAGGCAAAAAATGTTTCACGCGCAAGCACACGGATATTCTTCCACCCCTAGTTTAAAAACCTGTAGCTAGCTACACATTATTATTTCAATTTTATTTTCACATGTCTAATTAGTGAAAATTGGACTATCCCTTAGAACAAACAGTTCATTAATATACATGCATTAATAGTTGACATTCTTCAATAATTTTTAAGCATGTAGCTATAACACTCAGAGCTGATTATAATCAGTATCTAGATTATTGTGGGGTCCAAGAATCTAGTATTGATGTCACTTACAAAGAGGATTCCAAAATGACCTAGCTGTGCACATTCACACACTGTCCGATTTCCAGCTTTTATTACATTCCTACAGCCAGAAGTTGACCATGCCCCAAACTCATCTGTGTGCATATAAAAATATTATTACAATGTTTTGAAGATCCTGGAATTAAGCTTTGATCTGCATGAGGATATGCATGCATGAGGCTATTCATTGTTTTCACTACTACTAGCAATAATATTTGAACGTGAGAGAAAAATGTACAATACTTACCAGACTCTGGATCCCATGTTGCACAACTACCGCTCCTAGCCATTTCTTCTACCTACAAAATCATTGAATCAAGAGAGGATCACATGCACACAAATAGGTCACTCAAGAATTAGTATTTTAAAAAAAGGATTGTGGTTTACAGGCCCTATGATCCAACCTTTGGGGTAGCTACCTTATCATTGGTGTTGAGTATAACTCTGATAGGGCTGGAAAGAGAAGAGTTCATTTTACACCTCAACCTTGTTGATATGATTATTGAACCAATGGCAAATGTGCCATTATTATTGAAAGACTGAAAGAGAATGTCAGTGATGAAAACATTGTAACTTAATCGCTGAGTAAAACTGGAGGATATTGAAGAGATATTTCCCTTCATCATGCATTCATCTACAAAATTCTCTGGTATCTGCACAGCAGCCGTTGAATTATCCAGTACTTCCACAATCATTTCAGATGTTTTAAGCGATTCATCCCTGAATCCTTCACTTGAGTTGAGTGCCTCTTCCACAGATCCCAAGTTGACTGTGAATGTTTGACCTTTGAATGTGTCAGGATCTATGTCCTGTATTTGTAGGGCATAGGTCTCATAACCAAACACTAATTTATCCTCTGAAGAATTGCTTGAATCCAATGAATCTGAAAATGCTGCCAGATTATCCAATACTCTGTAAAATAAATAGAAATAATAAATGAATAAAATTTAATACAATGCATGCTAATTTTTTTATACTCAGTGTATACCACCGAATTTATTGAGTAAAATATTTTTTAATGAACAAACCTTTGTGATGACCGTGTGGCATTTTGACTGGCCAAGACTGCTTTAGCATCTGCTTGCTGTATATTATCAATGATTTCTAAATACTGATCCCTCACCTGGATTAAAATAATGGTAAGCTCCTTGCTAACAAATTGTATTGTACTACTTACTTCAGGGTTGGTTGTAGCCTCATTGGTGAGTTGAGCAATCACAGATGTGGTAGCCGAGATATCTGCTGCTGTTAGTTTCTCTGAATCTGATGTTATATTTGCAACCTGCTGAGCGACTTCAACAGTATGATTAGCTGCATCCTAATACGTAATAAGGTTGATTTACAGTGATGTACGTATTGTGTGTACATTATGGCTTTGAAAAGGGACCATTATTATAGGATCAAATTTAAAATAATTATATACATAAAGTACTAAATTTACAGTTCCAAAGTTATTATGGTTTGTGAATTACACTTCATGTATATTGAAAGTGGCTTGATTTAATGTTTTAACAAGAATGTTTTACACATGCAAGTGGTCTCATTTCCCAGGTCCTGTCACATTATAGGACTACATGTAATTGTAATGAATCATTCATGAGTGCTCTGATAAGATTACAAGCAACTAGCTAATTGATGTGATGACAAGTTTGATACTTCACCAGAAATACTTACAAAAGCTGCTTGACAAAGATTTCCTGTAATAACTGAAGTGATAGCCACACATCTACTGTTGTCAATTTCATTGATCCAATATGCTCCATGTAAGTAGCTACCACCACAATATCTATACACCTTGCCAGCGAGAGAGCCTATGAACTCAGAACAAGGACACTCGACACTGGCATAGTCCCTCAAGTCCGTTTCAGGCCAGGTATAGCCAGCAAACCTCACTTCTTCACATCCATCTATCAGAGTTATCAATATACTTAAATTAATCAATAACCATTGACAATGTACTTTTCATCTAAACATTACATTTACATACCTACAAGTGAATTGCCACATTATAAAAAAATTATTGTAATGCCAACTATCCAAATAGAAATATTGTTTCCCATCCTGTGAAGTCCAGCAACTACATGTGCATGGGTGGGCTGCATTTTCCAATAGACATCCTACAGTTTCTTTTCACGATAACCTTGGGTAAACTGAGGCATGCAAGTACATAAATAGCAGGCAGATGGTGGATGGGGGAAACTAATGTACAATAAATTTGGAGTGGCCTAAAATTAATTATGTAGCTTAATTATAATAAAGTAGGTTACCAAATCGTCGCATATCTAATACAGCGATTGATGAGAAGCTCTGCAGATGTGTCCTTAGGGATCGTCTTAGAGTTGCCGTGGCTATTTGACTTTGTGAAGGATCTCTAATGGTCACAAGAAGGACCATATCTTGCGCTGAACTATAATTCATAATAGAAGAAATTCTGAATATTAGAATCTCTGAATTATGAATAAGCTACATGTACATATGATCCAAATTTTTATGGATCTCTATTTCATTCTGCATGGGGTAGCTATCTATCATCTTAAAGTGAGAATGAAGGAAGTACATAGAATGAAAGAGAATTTTCATGAACCTATGGTTTACCATCAACATGATAATACTGACCTAGTTTGATTGAGAACTTCAACTGCATACACACTGAATTCAGTGTTTGGGATCCTTGAGCTTGTTATTACTAACAGCACCTAATAAAAATCAAAAAAATAACTTCTATAGCTACTCACAATCAAATTACTTCTCTACTTATTAATCCCTCAGTTCTTAATTCTAAAGCCATTATACTAAATCAAACCCAGAGGAGGTTTAACACTTCACTGCACTCACATCCTGAAGAGCATTTTCATTTCCATCACTTTCAAGTCGTATAGTGACATTGTACTGATAAATTCCTAAAATAGGAAAATTATATATTGTGTTCATGACATCATTATTTTTAATAGTTATCGTATTTAGGAGTAGGTATAATAGCTAACAATAATTATATGCAATTAATTTTATTCTACAAAATTATTTTCTATGTAGTTATAATAGAGTCTATTTACCTGGAATATTCAACTTTGCTGGATCAGATTCAGTTTGTCCCTGCCCATTAGTAGCCACACATGTATAGTTTCCTCTGTCTTGTGGTGAGGTCTCCTGAATGTAGAGAAATGACTGCCTCTCTCCAGGGATCAGCACCCCATCCTTGAACCAACGGTAGCTGGGAGCTGGCGATCCTTCGGCTGTGCAGGTTAGATTGATAGGAGCAATCAGGTCTATAGCAACACTAGCTGGAGGCCGCTGGATAACAGGGGAGGTTCGTTTCCCAGGATTTGCTGAAACAATCAAATTAAATATTAACATGTAGCATGCATGTCTTAATATTATATACGTATATCAATGTGTAGGCAATATTGACTATTAACCTAGGGCCCTAGGGGCTTACATATAAATTATGTTGTAGCTAGATAGTCTAGCCATAATTATGTATATGTATTACTAGGGCAATGTGCAACATTATTTGACAGTGAGCGAGAAAGTATTTAGTGCTTCAACTCTTTAGAAGATTTTGCTGTTAAATTTATATGTAACAAAGAGCCTCTACAACTACTACTATAGCAATATGAAGCATTTGACAGTGAGCAAAATTAAAGTAGCTGCAGCATTTTGACAGTAAAGTAGCTGATAGGCTCCAGTGCTTGATAATGCTGTAGACAAGAGTCATGTAAGTGGTGGTTCCAACCAGGAAGCTCCATACATAGAAAGCTGTAAATGCTTACCACAAGCACTTAGAGATAAGCCAAGCGCCTACAACCCACTTAGATAAGCCTAGTCCCTCTATGACAAAAGGCTGCAGAAAACAATCTAGCTTGATTACAAGTGGAGCTTGCTATTAATTCGGGATGTAGTCTGGGGCATTTTGGAGTGTAAACCTAGATATACAAGTGAATGCAAAAAATTTCTTCGAAATAAAAATGTGAAGTAGGGATGCTATTATAACTGCAGCTTCATTATGAAAACCAAGTACTGCAGCATCGAAGCAGTATGGCCCAAAAATCTAGCTGGAATATGTATTATAACTGCATGCAAGAGAGTGAACTTAGTGAAGTGACCCTTACCCATCATCAAGTACGAGATACTATTCCTACTTCACTCCCTTGGCCCTTGATCATGGGAGTGAAGTAGGAATAGTATCTTGTACTTGATGATGGGTAAGGGTCACTTCACTAAGTTCACTCTCTTGCATGCAGTTATAATACATATTCCAGCTAGATTTTTGGGCCATACTGCTTCGATGCTGCAGTACTTGGTTTTCATAATGAAGCTGCAGTTATAATAGCATCCCTACTTCACATTTTTATTTCGAAGAAATTTTTTGCATTCACTTGTTTGCATTCTTTTTCTTTGTGATTATGAAAATTGATAGACACTAAAGGCTTCCTTGATTGAACTAAATTTATTTAATGATCAGTATTTCATTCTGTTCAGGGAGGAGAGTTTGAAGGATGATCATCTGCAGTGTAATGGAGTACTGAAAGGAGTGAACATTTTAAAAAGTGAACAGCATTAGCTAATTGTTACATATGTGATCACTGAAATAATTATTGAGATGGTACGTATGTCTTGCTTGAGGGAGGAGTATGGGGAGTGATCATAATAGTGGATGCCATCAAATGGCCACATCCTGTGCAGGTGTTATATGAGGAGAACTGCTATTAATTGCCCCACCCCTTTTATGAGGTAATATCGCGAAGATTTTTTTCATACGAGGCTGCAGCACATTATAGATAGCCCAGCTAGATTTTAGGCTATCCCTACTTAACCTTTTTATTTTTTACGCTCACTTGTTTCTATCCTTTTTCTTAGTGCTTGAAGTTGAATGAGGGAGGCTACAGTACAGTACTATACAAAGCCAGCTCTACATAAACCTCTTTTGTAGGTACATACAGTGTCTCTGGTTGAAGAATTTGTTTAGCTATTTAAGTTTTGTTGATATAAAACTTTACAGCAACAGCAATGTAAATGACATGTACACGGCATGGTGAAGTGAGCTGACTACACTACAGCCAAGTACTGGCTATAATGCTACTATAGGATGAGCATCTGTACTGTAATTCAGCAAGGAGTGACTGGAACATCATCAGATAATGAATGAAGACCTTGGCTATAGCTAAACTTAAGCTTACGTGGCTCCGCCCATAAGCCCCGCCCCCTTTAAAATGGCGTAGAAAGATTAGCAGCTGTGTTCCGAGTGCTATCAAATAGTGAAGTAGAGCCTTAGTCAAAACTAATAGCAAAAGATCAGCCTCTAGGTGCCGCTCTAACAGATGGCCAAAGCAGAATTTTGATGACTATAGCCAGTAAGTCGGTACGTCGATCTTATTATTATTATTATTATCCTTATTATAAAGAAAAAGAACGAAAAGTCAATTTTAGAACTCGTTTTTTTCTTATGTTGGCGAATGAATTTTTGGCTTTTGAACATTCTCCTCTCTTCTTTGTAGATATAATAATTCACTGTAGCCTTCTGAGAACCTGTAGAGTAAGGGTAGAAGAGAAAGAAGAGTTTTTAGTTTATACTGTCCTATGGACTTTGACCTGCCATCCCTACTTAGAGAGTGCTACCGCACTCTCTGATATATATATATATTTTTTACAATTTCAATGAGTCATGACCTGATAGTCAGCCCACTCACTGCGCTTGCTCACCGCAATGACAACATATTTTTTCTTTTTTGCCTTATATCCAACCAAAAATGGTAGAAAAAGCCGGGACTTTCCAAAATAATAGGCTGTATATGCCTGTGATACCAACTGTCTATTACCAGAGAGATATAGCATTTGTCATAACAATAATTATGTACCTCTGTCTTCACATGTAGGACCCATGAAATCATCAGTGCATGTACAACTGAAACTGCCCACGAGATCTGTGCATTCTCCATTGAGACAAGGAGATCTTCCTCCATCAGCACACTCATTGTATGCTACAACATTATAATAATAGCAAAATGACTGGAGTAGCTACATGGCAAAATTGGACAAACTTTATTATTTACAGTCATACTAGCATGACTTATGACAAACATAGATGACTTAGTCATATTATTTATGGCCAAATATTTACCTCTAATGCCAATCATTTTAGAAGCAAGAGTTACATTAGTTGGCATGACTTCATTCCTGGCCTCACAAAAGTATTCCCCTTCATCATTGGCTTCCGCTGCAGTGACTCGTAAAGAACTAATAGTTGTTGCATCACTGTGTCTGTATACTGAAGTAATGGAGGTCCTGGTAGTGTTGAGAATCACAGTAAATGCCTCTTCACTCCTTTTCAGCCACACTATCTCAGGAGCAGGGTTAGCTCTCACTGTGCAGCTTAGAGTCAATACACTGTTTTCGTCCACCATACTACTCCCCACTACTTGTGCTGAGTGTGGGGAAACTAAAAGAAAAATAGTTACATTAATTTTAATATGTACAATACAGCTACGTAGGTGCAAGCTAATACTGTAACAGGAATCAGTAGTAGTTTCAATACATGTAGACAGTAGACAGCAGCAGGTGCAAAGTAAAACATCACATACATGTTACATGTACGTATGTGTGTAGTCAATAGCAGGTGTAACAGTATAACATTATAACTACATGCAGTCATACATGTAACCATATAGACCCATAGCAGGCGCATCATTAGTTATTAATTACACGTTGTTGGGCTGTGGTAGACCTGGGCAGGTCTCCACAATTACTTGAGCCATGTGGGGGGAGTGGCCCCTGCACTAAAGTGCCATGTCACGAGCTAGCCACATGGCAGCTTGTTAGCTATGGCTAGGTGTAGGGCATAGATACAACATCAATGCTGGCACTAATGTGATTTTTAAAAAGACCTAAATTCAACTCACGTACATAGCACATTTAAACTTGCTGATGCAGTGATAGTCACTCCATTGGATGATGCTCTGCAAGTGTATTCACCTTGATTGCTGGAATACTGTGCACTATTGATCACTAGAGCCAAGCCTTCAGCACTTGGAACCACAGAGTAATGTGGAAGCAATGGACCCTGTTGATTGGCTATTAATTGAGATTCTCCGTTCCTTGGAGTAAAAATCCATTCGATATTTGCCAAAAATGATGATATAATTCTACAATGAAAAGTTGCTTGCAAGGATTGGATAACTGATGAGTTGGTTGGACGAATCCGAAAAGTCAAATCAGTGGAAGGTGCTAAAGCATATGAATTATATAGATAATGAGCTGACATGATGACACTAGGTGTTGTAATTTGGAATCAAGTTTTGAAGTTGGTATCATTTTGGAGATTGCGATCCAAATTGAAACTGATATTTGTAATTTATGAGTAAAATTTTCGTGGATTTTGTGATTTTGATGCACTAATTATTACTAACAGAAATTCATGCACACCTCATGAAATTGCTACGGTAACCTTGGGTTTCCTATACATTTTTGAAATGACTTCAAAGAAATACTAAATAGCCAGATTATAGGCTCTATAGGCTGGCACTTGGCTTAATACTAGCTACCGTACCTTCATCACAGAGCGAGGTGGCATCAGGGCAGCAGTCCCTAAATCTTTCACATGATCTATCACACCTACAAGTTGCTGGTGAACCCTGACACTCTCCAGATGTACAGCAACTGCTAAATCCAGCAGCTCTACATGTACCTAACATCATTGGAATGAATACATCACTTTCTTTTACAGCCATAAGGTAAAGTTGGGGAGCTCAAATTGCTATATGTAGCTAGTCTACTGTCATAGTAAAAATGTCTTAAGGTGGCGGGGGCGTGTTCACTCATGAATAATTCAAGAGTTAATGAGGTGGGGTAGTTGCACAGGCTACGAGATGCTACAGTTGAAAATTACAGTTTCATACTGGCTAGCACTTCCTATTCTACAACTGAAAGCAAGCCAGACACTTGAGAACACTACCGTTGCAGAGAAACTTAACCACTAAGTAGCCATGCCTTGATCGATTTTTTCACGTCAATTTTCTCGAACTACAGGCTTGTGTTGACTGTCTTTTGTGCTTATTCCAGTTGTATAGATCAAGATGCAGGGCAACTATAAAGATTTCAGCCAGAAAAGCCAACACTCTTAAATTTTGTCCCCCACCACCTTAAGTTAGGCCTTATAAGTCTTCAGAGTTTTGACAAATTTGAAGAACATGGAATTAGCTACGTACCTCATACACAGAATTATTACTTATAACTTGCTAGGAACTGCATGGGCTAATTTAGCAGAAACACATTTCACAGATTTTTGCTTTCTGTAGCCATGGTAAAAACATTTTTCTTTTAGTGCACTGTTTGTGTGTGCAGAACCCAATGAAATTAATGCACCTGATATTGATTATGCAGCAAAGGCAAGATTTGTAGTAAGACAATTTTATCCCCTCTGAATGTGGCACTATCACTATAAAGAGAACCTCTGTGAAAAAAATCTATTCGAGAAGATGTAGATATAGCTACTTGGGTGATACTACAGTGCATAATACCTAATTATGTACTCAAAATAAATTAGTGATGAGGCTACTGCAGGTCTTATTAAGTTCCAGATAAAGCAAATGCTGAAGATAAAAGATTAAATTAATCCAATTCTTGATTGTACATAGATACCTACGTATTATTGTGACTGGATCTAGGAAAAGGTAACACTTAAGTTGAATTTAAGATATCATCACTTTTGTTAGAATGCAACAAGAACTCCAATTTATAGCTACAATTTTTTTGTGAGTGTTTGAAGTGGTCCTTTAAAAATTCCAGATCCAGTCATAATTATAATTTCACAGTAGCTACAGCTAAAAGCTAGTGGACATTAAAAGATCTTACCATGGACAGGAGGCTGCTGAACTCCAGAGGTTCCTATGATAATAATAATTGTTTAGTGTAGCAATCACAGATGAAAAATATTAGAAGCTACTAGTTACATTATCCTGATAGCTAACTACTGCTGCATTACAGATACTGTCTATTAAAGTGGCAAATTTCATTCAGGGGCTTGTCAAGTCATACAGTAATGATGATCATGAAGCTAATGCATATGCCTGGCAATCATGATCATTCTCCCTACTAATTGTTGCTTTCTTTAATATCACTTAGAAAACTAATAGCTAACACTCATGAATCATAAAGTACAAAGTTATATAAGTACTGTACATACCAGGACAATTTTGTTGGCTAGATGACAAAATGGTTGAGTTGTGACAAGCACACGAATAAGATCTTGGGTCTATAGCACTCAATAGGCAGAGATCACTGCAACCACCATTATTGGATCCACAAGGATTAGCTCCTAAAGATATAGAATTATCCATCATGTAGCTGTAATCATTACCATAAGTGATGGTACTTGGGATACAAATTTCATAGTTATTTTTTGAAATCTAGCTAGCTGTGCTGCTACAGTACTGTATCTCTCTATACCAACAGTTGAAACTTAGTGAATGAATCGAGGTTGCTACATAATTATATTAAATAGGCCTTGGTATGAGGCTAGTGGACCCCAAGCATTGAAGAGAAGAGCTGCCTTGCATGGTAGAACTAATTTTCAATATCGTTCCAATATAGCTACATAGCACCTGTTATGAAGATGACAGTATAGTTAGACATGTAGACTATCTGAGATTTCTGACCTGTCAGTTCTAGAAAAATAGCAGAACGAACAGTACAGTGACATCATGTGGCATGTGCATGCGGCTCAGATCAACTTTTGCAGAGCTTATTAACTTTCAAGCTATTCATTAAATCCGTGAAAACCGTCCCTTGAAAATCTATTAGCACAACATGATCCTGGTAGCTATACTATGGAGCTCAGTACTATATATCACTGATCAGTTACAGTACGTATATCACTTACAGTTGTTACAGTAATAATTATGTATAAAGGTGAATCAGAAAGAGGATTGAATATAATAAGTATAGCTACAAAAATAATACATTATTTAGTACCTTCAACAGCCTGACTCTGTGCACTAATGATTTTGGACCCTGCCAAACCATAGCAGAAGCGAGTCAAAATGTTACTGGATGTTACATTTATAGCACCACTGACATCGATGGTACGTACTACTCCAGATCCATAGGAATTTACCAGTAATGTTCTTACATCTAGCACAGAAATAAAGTCACTAAGGAAAGTTGTGCTAGTAAGAATTTGCATATTCTGTCCATTTTCAGATATAAATCCAATTTCTACGCCAATTGTCCAGTAAATCCTTTCATTAACATAATCGATAGCTATGTGCATGGGATTCGATGTGGACGTATTCATTAATACAGAAAAACCAGCTCTTCCATCTAAAGATGCTCGCAAAATTCTTCCAGTTCCAGAGAATCTCTCATTTTCAGCCCAGAAGAGATACCTACGTATAGTACATGCATAGGTATGATAAGAGAATAGTTGCTGACACCTCAATTCTCAGGATTTATAATACAATACTGATATACATAGCTACATTAATCCTGCGGAAGTTTATCCAGCAGCTTTGAAAAAACTTTGAGGTAGCACTGCAGTGATAATGAACACAGAAGTCTGTGAAGGGGGTTATGAATTTAAAAAAAATTGCTATTTCGGTGAAAAATTATATTCTATCTCTTAGGATATTATATATGTACATATTATACATGCTTAGTAAAGAGATAACCTTGTGTTTGGATCCAGTACAATGTCACTTGGTGTATAGATCAAGTTGAAAAGCACCATACGATGGCCAGTATGAATGTCCATAACATTAATAGTACGAAATACAGAATCAGACCAGTAGAGTTTATTAGATAGCCAGTCCACAGCTATTCCAACTGTATAATATTAGCTATTTGTGACTACATTAGAGTTAGATATATGCACATTTACACTATAATTAATGTACCTGGAGAAGCTATATCATTTACTACCATAGGGATTGCCCCACCAGAGCCATCCAGGTTGGACCTCCAAATGCTAGGGTATTGGGGGGATGTATCAGTCCAAAACAGAGCATTCATCCTAAAAGGAATGAAGACAAAATTAATCACGTAGTTGTCATGCATAAACTAACTATATAAGGAAATGCATGCAAAGCATTGTGGGGTGAGCGTGCCAAGGTCATCATGGAAATTGTTAGGATGGTTGTGATGTAGCTACAACGATATAAGTGATAGTACTTGAGAAAAGGGGTCTTATCGTGCGTGCGCAAAACATTAGTGCTTGTAAAGTTTACAAGCTACATATAAAAAGTACATGAGATGTAAAATTCAATAAGTATAACTCAGGAACAAAGTGGTGTATAAAGTTGATTTAAAAACCATATAAATCTCCGAAATAAGAGCTTTAAAATGATACCAATAACTCCGTTTTGAATTTCTGCTCCATAAGACCCCTTTTCTCAAGTACTATCACATAGCTATATCAGTACATATTAATTTTATATATTTGCATATGAGGGTGAAAGGTCATCATCACTAGCGTAGCATGCACGGGGGCTTATTTCGCTCGCCCCAATTAAGCATCCTTAATTTTAAAGCTGAATATCAATGTGAACATTAATTACATCTACTAAAAGGTAGTGGGCAGGGTAGTCAGAGAGAAGCTAGTTTCTCACTTACTAGCACTACAAAACACCAACTTAAGTCCAGAGAAGACCAACAAGGAACCAAAGGTAGCATATACATAGATAGCTTAGTTAGTTCACATTTCAAAGCATATATATAACTGGAATGCTACCTTAGTCTTGGCATGACTGGATTCTCCATGCATGACACTGTAATGGCCGACTAGTTTGTTTGAAGCCTTTCTATTTTCTTCTAAGCTCTAAAGCTTGGTCAGAGTTTTAGTTTTAAGGATCATACATGCAGTTTTGATTTGCATAGAAAGGCTATGGCTCACTAAAACTGCTTCTACATGAACTAAAACTGTTTCTATAGGTCCTTCTACATAGGACCTATAATATTATTATACATACTTCTCACTATAGAATTTGAGGTAAGTTATTACGTAGCTATAGCCATCACCTCACATGGACCACAAGTACTTATCTATTGCTGCATGCAGAAATACCTATAATGATAATCGATGGCAAAGCTGTTGTTCAAGCCTGAGAGTAAGGTTTTCCTTCTTCCTGATAAATTATTCACATCAATTTGGTGCATCAATCTTCTCCCAGATATAATAATATAAGGAGTATAACCTAAATTGTCGTAATTGATTGTATAGCTACACAGAAAAAAAATTTTTTTAATGAACTAACTCTGTTGGCTGCAATCAGCAGGAACATCTGCACAGCAATCTTCAAAGAGTAAGCAGTTAGCATCACAGTAGCAGTTATCAGGAGACCCTTCACAGGATGGACCTCTGCAACACTGAGTATGACCAGCTCTGATGCAGGAACCTATGGGAAAAAGATGTTTTTTGTCATCTAATTTGTGTGTAATTAATTGGGGTAAACCTCCCACTCATACATTAGTTGTTTTGTTTTTATTGCAATTTAGGAGGTTGGGGATTGCATCCCTTGCATGCTATTTTTGCTATTTCTATAGCTAGATGGGAGTCAATTGCATGCAATTTTTCATTGCTTTTGAGTTGCTATTCTTTTTAGGTGTTACTAGCTATATAATTACTTAAGAAATCTCACCTGATGGCGTTATGGGCTGAGGAATTACTGGAGATGTTGCACTCTCTATATGCACAGACTAATAAGTAAGTGACTTCCATTGTGCATGTACTTTAATTACCATTTGTAATGCAGTTGTAGTTGCCTCGTAGAATCATTCCATCTGGACAAGCACAAGTAAATCCAGCAGGTGCTGTACTCAACAGACAAAAATGGCTGCATCCTCCATTATTAGATCCACATGGATTAATGACTGAAATGGTCATAATAAAATTATTTACATTACTGACCATGCAGATTTATGAAGTCTATAGGGAGTGTATCAATTGTGCTGAATAATTAGGGAGTAGGTTGTTTTTTTTAATGATAAATGTTATCTGAAGTCCATAGTTCAAAAAAATGTTTTTGGCATGCCATAATAAATTAATGTAATCCAAATTACCATAGTAATGATTATAAGAAACTTAAAGAATTAGACAGATTACTGTTTCATCCTCTAGCCGCTGACTACATGTAGTTAGAGGCTACAGGCATGAAACAAAATAGTTACTCACTGATAGGCTGGCGACGATTGTCCACTACTTGAATACCGAAAGGTTCAGTACAAGTAGTCAAATTGTGGAGTATTCTTGCTATTCCTCCTGTACTGTTAACCATCTTGATAGATCGTCCTTCCCAATCACTGAAATAGATAATGTTATTATCAAAGGAAATGCCATATGGGTGTCCAACTCCAAGTGATGCCAGCAGCTGCCTGTTGCTTCCATCAACTCCAGACCTTTCAACTTTATCAAGACTAGCATCAGCCCAATAGAGAGTTTGAGTTGGAATGTCCAGAGTGAGAGCGTTTGGCCAGACAAGGCTAGTATTATGAATAACCACTTGATTTCTTCCATCCATTGAAGCCTTTGCTATGAGACCCTCAGATCCCCACTCTGTCCAATACATCACTCTGAAGGAGTTTAAAAATACAGCCAGTAAATCAAAACAAAAAAATTGAGAAATTTTGTAGTGATCAATAAATTTATCAAGCTGGTGACTGCGAAGTAGCATGTTATTTTAGATTATGACAGAATCTAGCTATCCATACTGACTCTACGTATGTAAAGAAAAAAATGTTTCAGCCCCATGACCAATCTCTGTGCACACAAGGTGGCCATGGGATATTAGCCTATCCACTAACATATTCTATAGTTATTGAACCAAGGGATTGTACATAATTATGTATTAGCATACATGATCTAGCCAACTAACTAATATTTACCTAACTTTGTAACTATAGCTAGCTAATATCTGTACCTACATTCTAGCCATGCAAACAGAACCTTATCACTCACAATGCCAATTATTTTCACTCACATGTAAACTTTATCAAGCATTCTTAAGGATTAGCTATTACAACTACGTATGTAATTATGCCTTACACATAATATACTAGTTGAAGAAACACACCTAAGGTCCAGTAACAAACGTAACATGGATCTTTGACAATGAAATGATTGAACTTTGACCATGGTATATATCCTATCATTTTTTTTAACTACGTGTGCATGCTCATATCCATACATAAAGTCATGTGATATTACAAAGATCAGCGTGTGAGCTTGAAATTAGCTATAATTATTGTTCTGGAATGATAACTATGTCTTACTGTAATTATAAAATAATAAGATTTACGTACGTAATATCATACTTTAGTGTAACAGATTGTAGCTTGCTACTTGTAGCTACCTCTCATTTGGATCAAGTGCAATTGCTCGAGGATCAGTTGCAGAACCAACATAAATGAGAACTGTGTATATGAAGTTGACAGGATCAAAGACTCCCACAATATCAAGACCAGCATCAGTAAAGTATAACTTGTTTGCCACCCAGTCAACTGCTATGCCATCTGTATTGATAACAATCAGGGTCATTTGAGTATTGGGTAAAGGGTAAACCATAATACATGTGAAGTGCATGTGAAGTACGTGTGAACTGCATGTATAGTGCCTGTAAAGTGCATGTGAAGTGCATATGAAGTGCATATGCAATGCATGTTACTGAGTATCCTGACCTGGATTGATTAATCCTTGGTCTAAGATCGTAGTCACTTCTGATCCATTCAAATTTGATGTCATGATAATGCCACTATCGGAGTCTGTCCAGTACATCTTATTGCGCCTAATTTTAGTCGTACAGCCCTGAAACTTTCATTATTTACAAACTTCATGCTGATTTAGCTATTTTGATTAACGACAATTACCCAACAACTCTTATAAGTTAACCACCACAAGGAGCAGGATAGCCAGTTTTGAGAAATAAAATCCCATTCCTGTTTATAGTTCACCATTCCTGTTTATAATTTACATTGTAGCTTATATATAGCAGCTTTTGTTTTTGAATTGGGAGATTTCATTTATTACATCGCATTACCTATTTAAGCAAACTGAATTAGAAAATACAAAAACTTCACACATGCATGAAAAACATTTGCCTGTAATCATAGTCAATAGCAATAGCATTTGAGAGATTTGTGACTAGAATTTGGCTTCGTCTTCCATCCAGGCTGACGTGATGTAGGTAAATGCGGTTGGCTATGAGCAAGTATGATGCCTGTCCATTAACAGCTGCAGAAATATGGTTACATAGTTCAGGCTATCATCAGCTATTAATAGTTAGTAGACTTTACCTCGTTTTACTCGTACTGATTTTTCAAAATTATGATCAAATTTATGACTTGAGGACTTGAAAATCTGTAGAAATCAGTATAATATGTACAAGCCTCATATACGTAGATAAATGTAGAAGTAAAATATAAATCAACAATGTTATACATCATTCCCTTAATCTCATAGTAGTTGCATGCGAAAAAAAATGGGCCCAGTAGAATATTCCATACCAGAGATGAACCACATTTCCTATAATCCCATTGAAAATCTATTATTATACTGGAAACTATAATTGAAGTTACTGGTAGCTATGTACACTAGTAATTTGTTAACACTTCAAATAGTAGTCTCGTACATGCCACAGACCCAGGTACATAAATGTGAGACTATAGAAGTGCACACATCAAAGATAAACGTCTATACTATGGCAGGGTTTCATCTAGGAATTTCACCTTGGAGGGGAAGCTCATGGAACGTATGGCCCGGTGGGGGGGATGTGCCCCTCCCACGCAGAGTGTGAAGCCAAGAATGCATACTTAGAAGTATTTTTAAATGCTTGGATCCTAGCTACTTAGAAATATTTTTTGTCCTAAAACTCTTTCTTTTTGCAATATCTTGGGGGGGAAGTTGAGCTGTTTGGAGGGGAAGCTTCCCCTGTGCTCCACTCCTTAGATGAAACCCTTAAAGGGGTTACTAACTAGAGTAATAATTGCAGTAATTACTTCAGCTACACTAGTAATTTGTCTACAACTAGAGGTGCACATACCTCTGAATGACACTTGTTGTCTTGCATAAAAAAATGGTAAGGCCATACAATCTACTAGATGAAGGTTTGCTGCTTAGCATGAAATAAATTTTAGTCACTCCCTCCATTCCACTTTCCTCCCTTCCCAGTAGTCCAGTCACCGGCTGATGCAGGACTTAATGAAAGACCTTACTACTCAAAGTCAATATTCAGACAACATTAGTCCAGTCAGACACCCAGATCAGGGGTAGTAGCATAATTTGAAAGGGAGGTATCCAATTCTGATAATGTAGCCTATCCTATTGCCATGGAGGAGGGTGCGTCTCTAGGGAGTCCTGACTCCCTCTGTATCAGCCTGTGTCCAACTAGTAACAAATTTGGCTAGCTCTTATATGCGGCGAACATAATCATCAAGTAGATTTCTATGGGCCTTAACCATTTTTTGTGCAAGACAAGTGATGCAAGATGATATGCACTTCTCAAATTACTAGTGTAGCTACCAGTAATTACTGAAATTACTACTAGATATTAGATAGCTGGCAAGCCTGAGCAAGCCCCACACTATAATAGCAAGTCGGTCGAGAGATACTGTAAGTAATCCCATTCCAACCCAATGGTAACTAGCTAGCAATGACCATGCACCCAATAACTACTACAGAGTCTACTGTAAGCTCACCTTTGACTTTTTCAATGCCACATGCCCTTCATATGAACCCATTTCATTATCCAGTACAGTGTATCTGCAAAAGAAAAATAACATGACTACTGTTACTGACTGTATTATTGTAACAATTTCACTACTATAATTTTTCAATACATACGTAGTTCGGTGCATGGACAGCATGCACAACTGGCTTGATAAGTACGTATGACTTAAAGATGTTGGCACTGCTCCAAACATTTGTTCATTCTTATATACTCAATGGATGATAATATGTTGATCCCTTGCTCCTGATACATATGTAGCTAAGTACATACATTAACTATACGCATACATCCCCCATCCACATCATCCTACCTGGCCTCTATTGTTGTTCTTTAAAATATTTCTACGTATATACCATACAGTACTGCTATTGCATTGCATGGGGAATAATAATAAACATGTGAGGTTGGAAAATTATAAGTATATTAATATGATATGAATAATAGCAAGTGTGCTCGTATGTTAGCTTGGAAAACAACAGCTGTTGTATACACTAAGAGTCACAAAATACAAACAAAACAAACTCATAGCATAGAATTCTGCTTAAGTAGCATTATAGACCTACCTGTACCTGTACATATTATTATGCATGAGCAGGGAAAGAAAGAGTTTTTGAAAATACTTCTAAGTATTATTTTAGAATTTAAGCTTCACACTCCATGCAGGAGGGGGCACATCCCCCTCCTGCATCCTCCATCCCACCATGGCCTTACAGTCATACATTCCATGAAGCTTCCCCTCCAAGGTGAAATTCCTAGATGAAACCCTGATGGGGATACAGTAGAGATGCTTGTAGCCATAATAAAAGTAGTTAAATCAAACACAAAAATCAGCCAGCCCTAGAGTTTATATAGCCAGGGACTCATAATATTTCACATTCAATAAGAATTGAACAAATACTTTTCCAATATAAACTAATTACAGTCTATAGAAAGTAGCTATAATGCTAAATTATTAGCAACCTATTTATCTTCCATGAACCCAACAATAATCCCGGCAGGGTGATAGCCATATGGTATTCCTACAGAGTCCTGTGATAAATAGCTAGCTAGCTAATCACCTATCAGCAGGGGTCATTATTGCTACGTAGGTGAACCTCAAAGTATGCAGTTTGTGGTAAACACCTCACATGATGTGCATCATGAATAATATTATTTCCGTCTACCACTTCAAAAGTGCAATGATATTCATAATTCTCCCTAATTAAGTACCTCAAATTCATGACTGCTGAATTAAGTGGATCAGTTGCTACTTGCAGGTACAATGTTCCTTCAATCATGGAATCATGGATGACAGCTGTGGACTATTAATAAAGACCTTCTATATTATAAGGATCATTAATTTCAATTAGCAAAAACCAATGGAATTTGAACTTTGTACTTACCCATTAGCCCACATACGTAGGTCCCCCCTAGCATTAATAATTATAGTTAGGCATAACTATAACCTGAAAGTGTAGCTAGCAACTTACATTGCAAACAGATATCCAATCCCCATTCTGTGTAGGAGTAAAGCGGTTACCATGGGAATCACAGAGTTGGAGGAGCAACCATTGCATCTTCTTCACGGCATGATTAGCTGCTATTTTTACTATGAATCACAGGCAGATAAGAGAAATAATACATAACACAACTCATTTCTTATAATTATGAAGTCAAGAAGTTATAATTAGCTATGACTTGATTTTGTGATTGAAATGCTTTACAAGTGTACATTGCTCTTGCATGCAACTTGGTCAATTGGGTATTGATTATCCACTGGTTTTATGAGCCGACTCTTCAGATAGCTATAACTACATTGCTTACATTGGTATATGCCTCTGGATGTTGACATCAGGTCGATCTTGAAAAAGGAGGCGCCACTTCTGTAATTCTCAGCCACATTTTGACAATCACACTTGTAGTTCTGCTCCAGTTTAGCCGATACAGTCTGCACTAGTATTAGGAAGGCACAAAAGCTTCTCGCGAACTTCATCTTATAGCTTATGAAAGTCTAACTACCCAGTCGAATAATCGCCACCGTCAATTTTTAATAATAAACCGGAAGTGACGTAATGGGCATAATTTTAATGGAAAAAAAAAAAAAAAAGAAGCAGGTGTGCTGTTTACTCTCCACTTATGGCTATCATGACTTCTGAAAACTTCTTATACGAAATTTTAACAACTTCTTCACCCTCCTCTTGATAAATAATACTTTACTAGACCTTTTAAAATAAATACTCAGTGCATGAAATCAGGGCTAATTGCGGTCAAAAACCATTTCTCCTTTTCAGTATAAGACATGCATTGACTCAATAGATGTTCATGGTATATATCAAAAATCAACTTGTTCTAATAAAGCGTGTGCATGCATGATCAAACACAATTTCTGACTTCTTTGCTGCCATACTGTGTTAATATATATCAGCTGTTCACCAAAATAGTGGAGTCTGTAGAAATATATCACATGAATCTAGGCTCAGGAAAGATCAAATGTTGTAGTACTCTTTCCATGGGGGGAAATGTCTTCTTGGGGTCTTGCAATGAAATGACACTATTTGTGAAAAAAGTAGGAATTTGCATCACATTAAATACACAAGAAAATTCTCAGAACAAAATAAAATTTGCAGGCAGGAATGATACATCTTAGCACTATCAATTCACAAAAAATCAAATTCTTAATTCATGGAGAAATGAAATTTGACCACTCTCTCCACTGGTACTTTCAGCCTGTACACTTGGACTAGGTGCACTCTCAGAAATCTAATGATACTACGATTAGCTACTTCATAAGCATGCATCCTTCCATATGCTTGAAAAAAGATGATGCACGTTTACCATCTTTTGTAGAATAGAGCCTAAACTCACACAAAAACAGCTGCCATTCTTTATGGAGTTTGCAGTAATTTTCCGAATACTGTTTGTATTCTCAGAAAATTAAGATTGTAATTGTATTACGGCAATGGACTTCCGGTGCACTGGCCGGCTATTCGACTGTACCGATTAGCATCTCCGTCTAGCTATGCGCATGCGTTAATTAGAGTGACTAAATGACGTCATAATAAGAAGATTATGCATGATGCATGAATGCAACTATTAAGCTAGTTCATAACCTTCTTGCTCAGGGAGATCCCGGCATGGACGAAATTAATTTGGTCATAGGAAAGTAAGTTCATCACTGCGTACAAAGGAGCACAAGCACAGCTGCTATGAAGTTCTTATTAATCAAGGTAGCTGCATAGGCGGTGGAACAGGTCCAGGCCTGACCAATATTTTGGGAAAATCCTATTAGCTAGCTATGTGGCCATCAATCAAGAAAGTGTCCAAATATAGCTAACAAATTGTTGATCTGGGGATTACATTTCATTTTAGGCCTAACCAATTGAATCTTGCCTCTGATTTGTAGCTTATCAATTGACAAGGATAGCCAAACTTTCCTCCCGACGGATTTCAGCCTTTTACTTAACTTGGATAGAGATGTTTTTTGGGGGATCTTGGGATAGGAGACTTCGTATTAAAAGAGCACACTTAAGCTGTAAGCTATGTATAGAATGGGCAGTTCAGAATAGTGCAATAGTGTAGTGATTGTTTGCTGGATATACTGTAGAACAAAGATTGACCCCCTTCATCCATGCCCTTGTCTGCTCACTTTTTAAAGCAATGATCATCCCTACATTTTTTTTCCATTTGTTTCCTCCTCACTCCTCATAGGATCATCAGTGAATGGTTAATTTATTGTACTAGAATTGGTGCATGGGGAGGATTAATGGCTGAGGGTCCATGCACACACTTTTTTGAAACCGAACAATTGTATTTAGCTGGCACTATAGAAGTAATTGAGAAAGCATTACTGCTGACAACTTATACTTCCTTCAACCCAACTTGTACAGCTGTATCATCTTTTCTGGATTTATTCTGTGGTAAAGGAATAATTAAGCTACTCCAAAGTCAAAACTGTTTCTGATAGCTACAGAAACTCACCTTAAGGGTGGCATTTTGCTAAAGATCACATTTGTCTATAACTCAATCACACTACCACCATGCATTACTGAAATAATTATGTAGCTACATGAATGTTATGAATTTTTTCTTCCAGGATTAATCTGAACCAGTAGTACATAATATAGTTCCAATGCAACCATTGCAAATGAACTCTCTGTGAGATTGATCTAGAATTGAGAAAAACTTTTAACCAGTCCATAATTCCCTTTAACAAATATACCATTAAAAAGCATAGTTATTTCAAGAACTGTAATTTGGTTCCAAAATCAACTTCATTACTAGGAAAGACTCTGTGAGAGTACTCTACATGCAAGTGAGGTTTCTAATGATAATACGAATTTTGATGAAGCAGTACATGAACTCTCCATAATCAGGGTTTCATCTAGGAATTTCATCTTGGAGGGGAAGCTCAGGGGATGTACCCCCTCCCACACAGAGCATGGAACCAAAATAATACTTAGAAGTATTTCTTAAATGCTTGGATCCTAAAAATATACTACTTAGAAGTATTTTTTGTCCTAAAATTCTTTCTTTTGGCAATATCTGGGGGGGGGGGGGGGGGGGGGGGGGGAAGCTTCCCCTGCACCCCCCTCCTTAGATGAAACCCTGATAATATCAGAAGAGTTAAATACTAAGCTATTACTATACGCAGCCCATCATTTTTGCTTTCATTGTGACAATTAATTTTACTTGTACGTAATTAGATTTTTGTACCTGGTAATCAATTTTTGAACATGACAAGAAATAATTCAATAGCCATGTCAGGAACTAACAAACACACTAGCTGAAATCACATGCATAAAACAATCACATGCATAAAACAAATCTATTAGCATAGATAAATAATTAGTTCAAGAGAGGTGAAGCAATTACGAGTTCCTTATAGAGCTAGTCCAATAGTTTCAGAATAAGAGATGAATGAGGTGCTTGCACAATAGATTTATCGATATCTCGTAGCTTGAGAATCTTCATGAGACATCCTCTGTTGTGAAGAAGTTTTTCACTTTCACCTTCATTACTCTCAAAGTAATCCTTGTCACCGCCATGTTGCATTATCAAACATATCAGTGCAGCAAGGATCCATGGTGCTGCAAATGAAGTTCCTGATGAGAGGGCATGCAACTAGTGTAGACGACGAAATGTAAATTTATTTAGCTACATTTTACTGCAATAAATGGATACGCGGACAGCTATTTTTAGTAATACTTTACATTATGCTGTCTATATATAGAGCATTGGGAGTTGCATGCCCTCTTGCTGCTTCGTGGCTTGAAGTGCCCTTGCATGTTTGTGTACACACATTCACACTTATGACACAATTCTAACTACAAGAAAATTATGCAAAAATAATCATAAACATCACATGACTATAGCTAATTATTAGTTTGTTAGTGAGGACTTCAAGAAGGTTATACAGATCAGCATCCAACATTGCTACAGGATAGAATCGATGCTTTAAATCTTTAATACTCTGTATCGATAACTACTGTATATCCTGATTGTGTCAGCAATACCTGTGTGACCATTTGCATCGAGTGCATTAATAAGTGAAGCCCAGCTTGGATTGCCACTTTTTTCACAAACATTGTCATCTTTTCTCAGCCATGCTGCAATTATATCTTCAATACTGTCCATTTTTCTCATCTTGTTATAACACAATCCAAGAGCTAATCCTACTCTAATCACCTCTTGCTTGTCTAAATCATTGAGCAATTGAGTCACTTCAAAATGATCGTCTGAAGTTAGAATACCTATAGCTAATTATAATAAATGATTTTTATGATAGCAGTACTTGAGAAAAGGGGCCGGACTTATGGTACAAAATGTAAAACTACTAAAGACTATAAAATTACAACCATGCACGATAGCTAATTGAAATCTGTACAGTAGAGTAATGGTTTAAATGCTGGGATTTTATAACACCCGATTATAGTTACTAGTATGTAGGTACATATAATACAGTCACAATACAGTACACTTACTAGATTGAGATGCTGGACAAGAATTAGCTCCATCACTTTTGGTCATAGGCTAAAAGTACAGTACATGGAAAGAAGGAGATGATACAATAAAAACTGGTTACACCACAGAAACAGATCGAGCTATTAAAATTTTAAAGCTGGGAAGAATTTTTAAAACGTCCACATCTTCATTATGCTACCCCCTATAAGCTTGATTTAGGTCTCAAAAGAGAGCTCTCTTTGGGAGCTTTCCAATAGTGTACTTAGTTACAACTTTACACCCCCCAAATATGGAAGACCTGACATGACCTCAGAAATCAAAAAAAAATTGTAAAATTACCACATACTTAGGAGGCCTTTGATACTCCTATCATAGCTTCTATGGGCCTAGCTGCTTTAAATGAACTGAGGGATTTCAAGGGGGGGGGGGGGGGGGGGGGGGGGGGGGGGGGGGGTGTATGGTTCCAAACATATGAAGGTAGATGTAAAAAAAATGACACTTTTTTCACATTTACCTTTTTTTTTGAAACCATACCCCCCCCCCCCCCCCCCCCCCCCCCCCTTTGAAATCCCTCAGTCCATTTAAAGCAGCTAGGCCCATAGAAGCTATGATAGGAGTATCAAAGGCCTCCTAAGTATGTGGTAATTTTACAAAAAAATTTTGATTTCTGAGGTCATGTCAGGTCTTCCATATTTGGGGGGGGGGGGGGGGTGTAAAGTTGTAATTAAATACACTATTGGAAAGCTCTCAAAGAGAGCTCTCTTTTGAGATCCATATCAAGCTTATAGGGAGTATAGCATAATGAAGATATGGACGTTTTAAAAATTCTAATTTTTTTATATTGATCTACCCTTAATATAAATTGGAGAATGAATGGTAAATTCTCGTGATTTCAACATGATACGTAAATATATAAATGACACTTTCTTTTACAGTGATATAGACGTTCATAATATATATTATGTAACTAGGCTATGTCTTACCTGGCCAAACCATACAAGATGCTGACTTCTCATTTCCACAAATTCACGTTTTCTAAGATTGCTGAGGCAATCCATCATGTGAGGGGAAGTCTCGTTACTGTTCACTACACAGAGGTGGTCTCTTCCAGGGTGATTTGGGCATTCAAAAGATAGCTGGTAGCTTTCAGAGATGGCATAATTCATACGGGAAGTGACAGCCTTAAGTGCAGACTCGACGATCTCCCTAACTTCCCGACAAGTCTCATGAAGTGTTACCGTGTCACGATCAGTTCCAAAGTAGAACTGGACGAAATTTTTTTTAATTCCTTCAATTATCAATTTGAAGGAACCCTTCCCAACAAGGTTAGCGATAGTTGCAGGAAATACTCCAATTGGCACAAAGCCACACTCATATCGGATCATTATCGAAGCTGGAGAGAGTTCATCAGAAGCTCTTGCTTGTCGATGTCCATCAAGTTCCTCTTCCTTTGCATTTTGAAGTACGCATGACATCAGGAAAGTATCCTTTGAAGTTTGGGTGATGGGAGCTATGATGTTGAGATACTCTAGCAACTTCACTAGTTGGCACAGCGGTATAAAATCACCTGAGACCTTATCTGTGGCTCCCTTGATATCATCTAAAGAGAACTGCCCAGTTTCCCGGAATCTTTCAGAGGCTGCCTTGCTTACAGAACCGAATTCAAATGTTTTGACGATTAGATTAGTAACACTGTCATACACGATCTGTATGTCACAGATGACAGTATCCTGAAGTTCGGGCAGATCAGGAAAATACATAAGGACTCCAGCTTGGTGGTGGAGGAACCACAGGGCCAACTTTGTTTCATCAGGAGGCATATTGAGTTCTTGTGCCAGTGTAATGCAGCTTTCGAGATCGATCATTCTCTCTGTCCTCATACGAAGAAAGAGGCTCAATATCAGCCAGGAAAAGGGGATCTTGAGTTTCTTAAAGTGCTGCTGCATACATTTCTCAAATAATTTCTGCATTGCTCTAATTTCTTCTTCTCCTCCTTCCATGTTATCAATGGGAAGTATCATTCGATCATTTGATGAAAATTGGACAAGATCCTTTTGAAAGAAATCAGTGGAGCGAATTATCTCTTGGAGTTTTTGGTCGAATTTTTTTATCTGCTCCTCATCAGACACTAGATCCTTATGAGTACCAACAATATATGCTACAGACTTTGAAGAAGAGATATGCTCAGTAACATTAACCTCACTATCTATAGTTTCTTTGGATGGCAAAGAATTGAAGCAAGCTATACTAGATAGAGCTGAAAGTAAGACTTCTTCAATACTGTAGGCTGATTGTGCTGGTGTGGAAGATTCGCCATCCAATGGACTATAAGATACAATGTATCTACTTTTAAGCTCATCGATAAGCTTACAGAATAGCAGGTAGAGGGCAGGACCGATTGTAAGTGCGGGGAGCATGTCCATGAACTCAGGCTGGCCACCAGTGTCTTCCATTCTTATAAGAGCTGAGTACTCAAAGAAGTGCTTGATATCTTTCCAATGCTTAGAAGCTGTGACACCTTTCCGAAATAACTCGATTATTTCTGGACTGATTTGGGGCGTATCTGCAGCAGTATCTTGCTCTGATGGCACATAAGCAGAATCATCAGTACTCAAGTCCGGTGAGTATGACTTCGTATCTTGATGCAGATTCTCCATGACAGGCTCTGCTGTTTCATTTAGACTGGCTTCATTTTCTGAACTTGCCAATGTATTACTTCCTTCATCTTGGTCATTATCTGATGTACTTTCCATACTTAAGTGACTGAGGAATATATCAAAAAGCATGCGAGCTTCTTCTTTGAGGTCTTTAGTGACAGACCATTCTGATTTAGTCACCATGGCAGTAGTACTTGTTAAGTTTCTAATAGCAACGGTTGTTTCTGACTCGACTGCACCTGTGCTAGGCTGCTTTTGTTCATTGGCTGAACTGATATTAGTAATCTCTCCTGTCATGCGACGACGTGCTGTAGTTTTTCCTAAGCCAGGAGGACCTAAAAAAACCATCCTGAGGAATAGCATGTCTAAATATTCTTTTCTTTCAAGAATTTTACGGTAGGCAGCAAGATATAGGGCATCTGAATAAAGGGGGAAAAATATCATAAATTAAGTTTCCTGCTTAAAAAATTGCATGAACTTAGGAAGCTAAAAGGCTGTCCTTCATAATTATTAAATTCATATTGTAGCTACCTTCCCTTTGGCTCCAATTGTTTAATTCATTGTTTTCTCATCAACTGCCCACACTAGCTATACGTGCTTTTTTATGATGACAAATTATAAAATTCATGACTACTCTTTGGATAAAGCCACGAGTTGAAAATTATTGATAAAATAGAAAAATGTGTTTGTCAAGTTATCTCCATTATAATTTGGGCTGTTAATGATGGAAGTAGCTACCTGATTTGACCATCTATGTATGTATCAAAATATAGTTCCCTTGCATTTCATAGTATTAGCTACTCCTATAAAATACATCGTAGCATTTTCCATAAGGTATGTACTATACTACACTGAGAGTATAGTTTTTACAAACATAAAATGTTAACACGTGTTGTGTGCTAGCTAATAAAATTTACCAGATGGCCCTCCTTTCCTCCTTAGTCTTTCAGGCTTAGCAAAATCAGCAAGCTTGCAGTTATCTGTCAGAATCCACTCGTCAATGGCATATTCTATAAGTATTAATAAAATTTACATACCACATAAGATTGAAAGCAGAACATGACTGTTATATTCACTAGAATATTTTGTGTATCTGGATACTTTGTATCCAGAATTTGTATCCAAGTGTACATCCACTGGCAACTTCTTGGTCAGTTTTGTATCCATGTAAAATAGTAATTACATAATTGCATAATTGAAGGAGAGAAACTCCTACAGTAGAACTCAAAACAGTGGACATTTCTAGGATTTATCAGTGTGCTTTTAAACGGTACATGTATATGAAAGAAAATAGCTCATGAGGACACATTGTTCCTTTGTCTGATAAGAAAGATCACGAACACTTAAAGGTGTAGCTACACTGGTAAGTTACGTATGTATAGCTAACAGCTAAAAAAGCTTATGTACATGCAGTTTTGTCAAAGCAGCATTACATGTATCTTCTAAATAAACATTTTAAGTAGGGATGGCTCCAAAATTCAGCTGGACTATGACTGCATGCAGCATCATATCAAACCTAGCCATGTGGCCCCAAAATCGAGCTGGATTCTGTATTACGTATAATAATGTATGACTGCATCATCATATCCCCTAAAATTTAGATAGATTTGACTGCAGCAGCATGATATCAATCCAAGCCTGGTTTGATATGATACTTCAGTCAAGTACATAGCTAATACGAAAAGAAACAAGATTATGCACGTTTCAGTAGTCTCAATATCAGTACTGTATCTAGCAATCTGCAAAACAAGCACGTGGGTGGGATGTTGGAGCCCCTTAATTTTCCCAAGCAGTATTTTTTTGGTTCAAATTTCTTGCTACAGGAGCTCTTTAACTGTGATCATGGTTGTAAGTAAGTTGACAACAAGAATAAATCACTGTAGCCAAAGATTTTGCCTATGTCATAATTTTGATGCTATATTTAGCTAGATTAATAAGATTATTATTGATTTACCAAATCGTAGCATAGTGGTTGCTGCTAATTTAGGAAACTCAGCACGATTCTTGGTATCCTTTGGCCACCTAGGACATCCACCAAATATTGTGACATCAGTAATTTCTGGGTTGATATCAAAGGCAGCAGCACTGTGCATACACCTCCGCTGAAAAATGGGAAATTCGACCTATTAATAAATTACAATGTGATTATTTACTCTCATCAGATGCCTACAGTATGATCCCTCCTTCATTTGACTGTGTTTAGTAATAATATTGTACATGATCCAATAATGTATAATGAAGAATGAACATGGATATGCACACATGCTTATATATCTTGCAATGGTCATTCCTTCATTCCACGGAAATGTTTTTATGTTATACAAACGAATCTCCCTACCTTCTTCCATCTCTCAGCACGTACATCCAAAGTCCAAATATCATTCAGCACTTTTTTATGGTTATTCAAACCTCCAATGATTAAGAGATTGGGGTGACACCCATTATAACCAAGGCAGACAGCAGAATGATCTGTCCTCCCAACTGGACCTGATTCTTTGTTCTTAATGTGGATTTTTTCCCATTCCTGTATGAAAAGGACATAGTTTAACACACAAAGTATAATAAGAGGGAAGGCATGCATGTAGCTACAGCAGGATGTTAGTAGTAGCTACACAGATCAAAACCCATAAAAATTCAGCAAATTGTTTGTAGTGATGTTGAATCTGTATTTGTGACAGTCCCAAGTAGAAATCAAATATTACGTACTTATTTTTGGCACTTTTTTAAACTTTGGCTTAGCTACATGACTATTGGAACAAATCAATTAAGCTTGATAGGCTTGATGAATCAAGTGTTCATGGAAACTAAGTGAGCCACAAAGAACTAGAAGACTTAGCTAGTCTCAAATAAACAAAACTGAATGCAGATATAGCTGTTTTCCTAAATTTAAATCTAATATGCAGCTACAGCTGCATAACAGCTGTTAGCTATGAATTTTAATTCAAATTTTTTTCATTGGGTCAAGATAAATGATAAATTCAGATTTCATGGCATGGTTTTCATCACAAATTCATAGCAAACGATTTACCATGGATGTTTAATTTTGATGGATAATTCATGGAGAAAAAACCTAGTAGTGTATACAGTAGCTAGCTACTATACTAGGGTATGTTCGTGTAACATATTCAATCGGCGAGCGAAGCAGTTGGTGAAAGTCATTTGTACTTTGACTTACTAAGATATTGCAGCTGCATACATAGGAGGCTGTATAATGCTTACCACAAGCACTTAGAAAGCCAAGCGCCTACAATCCACTTAGCACCTCTATGACAAAATGCTGTAGAAAACAATAAGCTCAAGCTGTTGGTTCTAAGTGCTATGGGCATGTTTCATTTGTGGGGTCAAAGGTCAAACGAACGTGCGCATGCGTATTATTAATTATGCCCGCTAGCTATTGACCTAAGAGTGGCTCGCTTCGCTCGCCAATTAAGATATTATTCATGTCTCGAACTGTATGTGCATGCTCATCATTATCTGTCCACGTACATATTTATAGCATAATTGTGGTTAAGATCAAAGCAATGCTACTTGGTAGTAATTCTAGTACTCACACAACCATAAAGTGATATTGATACAACCAATGCAGGGTGATATCAATATCACATGATAACAATCGGCCCAAATAAGGCTATAAATAGGCCCAATATTCTCACCATGTTTTCTAAGTTAAGAATATATACATCATTAGTCTTCTTATCTTGGGGCTGGTTTCCTCCAAATAACACAGCATGGTGGTCATCAATCATAGTTAGAGAAGAACTACTGCATGGAATTGGCTTTGTCCCAGTTACTGAGGGAAAGGACCATTCACCTGAAGCATAAACATTCATTAATAATTGCAATCAGTTGACTATTATAATGGCTATGACCCACTCACATAAAATAGTATAGTACACTACATCGAAAGTGTGTATGCTTACAGGAAGTTAATGTTATTTTAATACATATGACTGTATCCACAAAGACTCACAAACAAAATAGAACCAACACTATACATGAAGGCTGTGTACAATTTTTCATGCACAGAAAAGGGAAAAGGCCCAGTAAAGCACTACATTTAGTGAGAGCTAGTGCATACAACATAGCCTCAGTTTAAAGATGGGGCAAAAAATTTTATGTGCAAAAACAACCATTTTAAAAAACAACCATTCTTTGAGTTGCAAATTAGAACTCATAATAACCTTTTATTTTTATAGTGGAATGCACTGCACTTCATTATAGATCAAATAACATAATTATACACAAGAGGGTTTACGGGATCACGTGTACTCATTACCGAGGTATTTTGACAAAATGTGGAATGTATCAAAGTTGCTTATTTTGACTAGATCTGTGAGGTTAGACTTGTATGCTAGTGACAGTAAAAAATAGCTACTAGGGCATGCATAGTATTAGTGAAAAATGCTAGTTCAGGATTCCAAGTTTGTTCCTACAAGCACTACTGTAGTGGCTAATGGGACAGTAATTACTCTCAAACTTGTTGGAATCAATTATTCTTGATGCATGTAAACTTTTGTATTAACTGACATAATATTATAGCTAGCTATTGTTGCAAGCTATTTCAGGGAATCAGTATATTTATAATGCATATAATTTGGAGATGACAAACTCAACTATCCTTTAGAAACATGTGAAGGAGAACTCAGCAGAACTAGCTGGCAGATAACCTTGGGACACAACTACGTACAAGCTAGTTATAATAATGAACCAGCTTGATAAATTGATAGCACACAAGTATAGCTATAAGATTATAGTGTAGCCCTTGGGCACACTATAATCACTACATAATAAATCACACATTACATTTATTAGATGCACATAGTAGCAGCAGTCTATACTGAGCAATAATGTATGGTGAGTCCTGGTTATGAAAGACATCATATTCACTCCTTTCAAGTGAAGTTCTGTCACTGCAGCTCACAGATTGAAGTTGAGAAGGAGCCTAGTTGTCAATTCGTAGTTTTTTCTTGTAATTATAATCATGGGTATCCTTTAAGTGATTAATTTGTGAGAAAGGCTTAAATGTATTGAAGTTACAGCCATACGTAATTAATATTGGGAATTTGATGGTCATTAAGGTGGCAGGCGAGTGTTGCTAATAAATAATTCATAAGTTAATGAGGTGGGTTGTTGCACTGGCTATGAGATGCTGCATCGAAAAAAAAAAGTTTCATACTGACTAGCACTTCCTACTCTACAACTGAGGGCAAACCAGACACTCTGGAACACTACCATCAACCGCTAAGCAGCCATACCTCGATCAATTTTTTTCACATCAATTTTCTAGAAGTACAGCCATGTGCTGACTGTATAGTGTACTTATCTTATTTCTTATTATATGAACCAGTGGGCAGGGTAACTCGAAGAGATTTTGAAAAGAAGCCACTGTAGGCGAGAGCTATGGCCCATCGATCACTCGATCGATGGCTGAATCGCAGCATTAAATGTAATTAAAATTCAAGAGTGTTGGCTTTTCTGGCTAAAATATCTTCTAGTTGCTCAGCATCTTGGTTTATACAACTGGAATAAGCACAGAAGACGGTAGTTTGAGAAATTTGACGTGAAAAAATCGATCAAGGCGTGGCTGCTTAGCGGTTAAGTTTCTCTGTTTCTCTGCAATGGTAGTGTTCTCGAGTGTCTGGCTTGCCCTAAGTTGTAGAGTAGGAAGTGCTAATCAGTATGAAACTGTAGTTTCAACTGTAGCATCTCATAGCTGGCCTCATTAATTTATGAATTATTCATGAGCAAACACACCCCCGCCAGCATAAGTTGTTTACAGTTATCACATACCATTAGATCACATAATATGCATGATCACCATGTACATAGCTAGTTCACTATTAAGCCTAGCTATGGCCAATCTTTACCTGTATCAAGGTTGAAGATGCTTAACTGATTGCTCCATCCACGACCATCAGTGTACCTGTTATTCACAATAAACTCTGACATTGGGGTATTCTCATTTGGAATACCATGTCCACCGAAAAAAATAATCTTGTTTTGATAAACAATCATTCTTGACCCAAGTTTCTGAAGGGGTCCGGGGTCAAATAATTTTTTCCAGTCTAGGCTTTCTCTATCCAACTGGTGAAGAGAAAAATAGTAAGATTCTCCTCTCCTTTTTCCACCATATATGAATAAATGACGCTTGGAGAGAGCACAAACACCACCATGGAGCCAAGGGAGAGGAGTTCTATTTTTAGTGTACCAGTGCTTCCATTCTTCCTTCCTGAAATCGAAAATCTCCAGGGTATATGCCAATTCCGTTTTCCTTCTATAAAAGTCGTCAATACGCCCTCCCCAGACATACAAAAGTCCGTCTTGACCGGCAGAACAGTGATCGAACCTAGGGGATGGTTCATAATCTGAGGCAGCCGCCATCGCGTGACTTTCGTAGGATATGTGAGTAGCTAGCTAGCTTGACTTGTTTGCTGCACGCATAAATGCCAGGAATCATTAAAAAAATTTCATTATAATGTTGGATTGACTCTTAAATAAGGGTGGTGCATCAATTAGGTACTTCCGTCAAAAAAAACGCACGCGCATTTTTTATCTAGTGGCCCCACCTCTTTTTTTAGGTGTCAAAATGAGGCGGGAAATTTGGAAGCCATAAACAATGTAGAGCAGATCACCGTGGAACTAGCCAATTGAATGGCGCAATCATACAAAAGACTTTCTCCCCCTTCCTCCAGCGGAAACCATTACCATCGTCATTACAGAGGAGTTGGCATCACTGTAGATGGTCCTCAGTATAGAGGCTCTACCCCACACTCTAACTCAGTACCCTGCAGTGGCTTGAAGGATTTAAGTAGTGATCTTCCCAAAAGAATGGGAAGAGGGACATCAAGAACTTCTCCAATCAATCACCAGGTATAAGCATAGAGCTCTGTAGACTAAGGACCCCAAGCCTTGCATCGATCATGAGCTTGAGAGGGTGGGGTAGCCAGCTAGAAAGCTGTGGAATATGAATGAGCATTGTATCCATATTGACAGAACAGTGAAACCCAAAATTATAATGGACATGCAAGTAGCTATACACCTTTAAGTTAGCTATGAATGTCCTTTATGATTAGATTGTTTTTCCTTTCAGAGGTTAAATTCCATTCTATTATCCATGCAGGGAAGTATTATTATTAGCTATAGCTAAAATAGTACTTAAAAAGATTAATGGTTATTATTAGTCGTGACTAACCCAGGGCCAATACATACTTGGTTGTTCTTGACATTCATATTGCTATGATTTATAGGTTGATGAGCTTCAAAACTCCCTGCATGAGGCTGATATGGCCATGACTGAGAATGAGCAAATGCTCTCCGATTACAGAATAGCAAATGCAAGACAATCTAAGGAAATAGATCAGGTATAGATGCATTGAAATGACCAGCTTGATAAATTTTCATGATGCTTCAGCTATATTTTTAATTCAAGCTCATCAGTCCTATCCATGCCTATTTTTATTTTAAGATGATTTTCATGAGGGATGCTTATAAGCTATAGATATTCTGCAGCTTCGTAGTGAACTGACTCTTTCAAGGGAGATTTTGGCATCCAGTCGGTGTCCAACTCCAAGACTCCATTCCAACTGTGGTCATTCTCATTCTTCATGCAATTGCACACAGTATGATAACTGTGACAAGGAGTGCAAGCATAAAAGACAGCTCTCCGAAGAATTAGAGAAAGAAAAGCTTTCAAGACAAAGGTGATATGTATATCCTGCTCAGAATTTTTTATCTAGCTAGTATGAATATTTGAATTAATAAATAAAGAGTCAACTACCCAATGATGGTCTATAATGCACTAGCCTGTCAAAGATTAAGTGATTCTAAATTGTCACAGATCAGAAACATTACACAGGAATGTGAGTTTTTTGAAAAATAAGCTAGCTGGTGATTGTGGCAACCATATCGTATCGTTTCCTGGTAGGCACCCAAATCTATATAATATAACTATAAATCAGCAACTCTCCATCATAGACATGTAAATTATAGTGATAAGTGATCCCTTTGCAGAGCTGAGATCAGCAGCACAAGGATGATGAACTTGCTGGACACATCTCTGAGACATAATACTCCAACTCCTTCTGCCTCTGGACAAGTGACTCAAGAGAAAATGAGTGATGACATCAAGGGATTAAAACAAGATGTGAGTAAACAAGAACCTATTAAGTGAATAGTGCAAATATTGTTAATTAGCACATGATTTTTGATGTCCTTAAATTTGGCTTTGAATAGTACTTCCTCCTTCAGCTATCTGAAAGCCACAAAAAACTCGAAGCTAGCAGTGAAATTTATGAACACAGATTGAAAGAAATTGAAGAAAAGGTGTGACTGTTGAGTAATACCTTTTAGCGAGGAGAATAATATTGATGACTCTATCATTGCTTCATACTTCTACTATGCAGTTGAAGGAGAGTTCACAGCTGAGTAAAACTGAAGAAGCATTTGAGGAATTAATCCAACAAGTGTCACAGTTGAAGGTAAACATTGATAATAAAATCAATTAGTATACATGCTTATAATATTTACATTATTTTTATCTCCTTTTTGATCACAGGATGACTTATGGCAGAAGGATGCCAGTGAGAAACGAAGAAAAATGTTACAACAGATTAAAGTCCTTGAAAAGTACATAGTAGACCTACCCAATTTTAAGTTACATTTGATTGTGGTTATAAGGACACATGTATCGATTGGGGAGTTATGTAGGTGAAAAGGTGGAAGGCCTATAGGATGTTGTCATGCAATATTTCTATCTCAGTGATCTATTTGCTGAACGCCAACGACATTCCACGAGTGCTCGACAGTCTCGTAAGCTGCACACACAAGTCAAACAACTTGGTCAAGAGCTGGGTGAAGTCAAGCAACAGAAAGAACAGGTTGGTTCATGACTGTGTGGGCACTACCAAACAGACTTCATCTGGCTATCTTGCTTCCTTTCTGTTTGTTTGTTTATTTGTTTGTCTGTTAATTTATTTATTATTTGTTGTTTGTCTGTTTATTTATTTGTTGTTTGTCCGTTTATTTATTGTTTGTTTGTTTGTTTTTCAATAATAATGTTTAGCAATCCAATAGTTGTATCACTAACATAAGATTACTCATATTTTATCAACAGAGCTAGCTCTGTTATATAATGTAATTATTGGCAGTGCCCCTAGCTACTTACGTAATTTAGCCAGAATTGACTCTTTCGTAGAGACCTCAAATGTGAATGATTTCTCAGTGCATCTTTTCGTAGGCATTGACATGTCTGGAGGCCACAAGTCGACAGTTGGATAGATCACTAGATGGGAAGGACGAGCTACTTCAGAGAATCGAATTATTGCAACAAGCATTGGCAAGGTATTCTTCCCCATAGTAATCCATATTAAGTAAGGTCACTTCAATAATCAAGCCTCAAAACCTCTTGTTTTTTTGTTTTTTTTTTCAGATGATGTGTTTTCATTCACTGCTTAATAAGCCATGAATTTCAAAGTTATTATGATTTTTTGCTTTGATTTCAGTTCAGAAAATCAGCGAATAGAATGTGTAGAGAAATGTGGCCAATTGTCTCAAGACTGTTTCAAGCAGGAAGTTTGCCAAGAAGCTCTCAGGGAAAGACTAAAGGACATTGAGTCCAAAATGGAGCAATACAAGTTGGTTATCTAAATGAAAATCTACGTATCTTAGCACTCCTCCAATGCTATATATAGGACTGAAAGATTATCTCTTGAAGATCACCAGGAAGTCCTTGCACGTGAACTGTCAGAGAGGACCCTCTCCGAGTGTCGCCTGAGAGATCATTATGAAGTGCTTCAGAGAGAACTTGCAGAGCTTGAGACCATGTTTGACCGGAGGGAGGGAGACCTGCAAGGCCTGGCCATGAAGTTGGAGAGCGTGGAGAAGGAGTGTAGCGAGGGAAAGCTAGAGAGAGTGCAGCTGGCTGCCGACTTCAAGAACATCAAAGACCAAAAGACTTCACTCAGTAAAGAGGTACGTATCGCACTTCCCCTTATTGGCTTGCCGTGCAGAGGGCCACATTCTCCCTTTGTGTGTAATGACCTAGCTATCAACCATAAAATTAATTGGGAAATTATCATCAATTTTTATTCTTATTGTTACAGCTTAAGTACTTGTAATTATCTTTTACACTATTAATTTTTGTGCAAGGTAATTAATTTCATATGATAGTTGTTGAACATGACCACGAAAAAAATCAACATTGAAAATTTCCTATTACATCATGTAGTACAGGGAAATAATTATGCATACAAGGCATACGTGCTTAGTTTATCTCATGCTCAGTTTACCCAAGGCATGATTGCATGTCTAATCATGAAATGAGCCATGTTATTTATTGTAATTACTCAGCCGACTATACATACTCTGTGAATTTACAAACATATTGATGTTCATTTATGTATCGATGATTTACATAGGTACAGAGATTGAAAGAAGACCTCCAAGATTGTCGCAAGGAAAGCAAAAGATTGAAGGCTGAGTTAAATGGAACAATAGACCAACTCACTCAAAGCGAAGAAGAAAGGACTCACTTATCAATCAATATAGAAGAGGAGAAAAAGAAACATGAACAGTGTTCATCTCAAAAAAAAGAGTTACAGGTTTGTGGCTTCTTGAGAAAAGGCATCTTATGGAGCGAAAATTCAAATTAGCTTTTTTATATCTCATGTACATTTTATAGCCATGGTTAAATCGTACAAGCCAGCTTTTTTTAATTTTTTTGCCCGATATGACCCCAAGTACTATCAAAATTAGGCTATCTAAATTCCTAGGCGAGGAGAGTATGTATAATGGTGTGGATTTATGAATCTGTTCTTATAGAAGCACATTTCTGAACTGAAACTGAAGCTAGAAGAGTCTGAAAAGAAGCAAGTTTCTTCCTATACTCAAGCCCTCCAAGCAATCAAAAAGTATATAGCTATTAATGATTGTTATCTCCGTGATATTGCACTGTTAAATTTTCATCTCTTCTTGAAGGTTGAAGTCACGGAATAAGCAACTTGAACAGGAGAGAATGTGTATGCAGGATGAAAGAGATAGTGTCCTAGTATGTTTTGTACTATCATTATTAACCACCTATGCAGCTATTATAATGTTTCGAAGGTTCAAAATCAGGAGCTGCAGAGACAGATTGGAGAGTGCCAAACTGCATTAAAGAATGGTACATTAAACTTTAACTTTAATAATTATCAATGGCAGGAGTGACGAGTCTAATGCAATCAATGATTATGTAGTTCTGCTTATTTTTCTCAGCTAACATGATAAAAATTCAATAGAATTGGTTCTCATTAAATTAGCTTATGAAACAAACCACCAACGTTTCGACCAGAATACTCTAGCCTTCATCAGGGTGATACTAAAAATGCACACAGAAATGACCTTATATATTTACGCTTGTTATCTTGACAACGCACATGCATACGCCTATGGATATTATGTTATAATGTGCCATTACCCGGAGCTATAAAACACTATTTCCTTAAGGCTTTAAGCGTAGAAGCGTTGGTGGTTTGTTTCATAAGCTAATTTTATGAGAACTAGATTATGTAGTTGTTTACAATAGTAGCTATGTACATGTGAAGTTGTAGAATTATTGTCTTCCATACAGACAGTATTAACAATTAAGCTGAGTAATTTCAATGTGGGAATTAATTCACATTATGCGTACTGTAGATCAATGTAGATTTTCACAGCTTGAGCAAGAAAAACTGGAAATAATGGTAGGTATTAGTGTATGAGCTACACTCTATGACGTACATCACTTAGCTAGCTAATGACAGTAGCTTCATGGCTATAGCTATGGTAATTTTCATCCAGGCAAAGTTGAAGAATGAGGAAAAAGAGTGTGAAAAATTGAGGGACAAAGTTAGTTGTCCTGTACTGCCATGCAATACAAGCTTATGGTGCCTTTTCTTTGTTTGTTTGTTTGCCTTGTTTTGAAAAACACAGAATGAAGAGGTTCACAACAAAGTAATCGATTTAGAAGCAACTTGTACTGAAACAAGAAGTGACTTGGAAAAGGTAACAGCATAGTATAATTATCCGGCTCGCTATTATTTAAAATAGCTACTGTATTTATAATTATGCAGAAACAGTTTGCACTAGCACAGTGTGAGAGTGACAATGAAGAGCTAAAACAGGAACTGACAGCTCTAAAACAAGTAAGTGCTTATAACTACTTTCAGACGTTCATACTAGCCATTCTGCAAAAAAATTGTCAGAAATAATTTTATTCACAGAACTTGGAACAGACACAAATGAATGAAAAAAGGCTGACTGCTGAATTGAATCATACTAAGGAGTTAAATCAATCACAGATGACACAAATTGGGGTCAGTAAAATTATTATGATGCTATATAATGTCTTATGAACTTCTTGTGGAGTTTTATATACTTTAATGCCCCATGTACGTAATAATACATGTCACTACATGTGGTATAGAGGCCTTGCATATAACATCAACAAAGATATCACACACATTGCCACCATCTTGGAGGGCAACCCAGTACTGTGATACACTTACTGCATCTTAGGGATCCCTTTAACCATTCAAGAACTGTGTCAAAGCGACATGATGCCTAGTTGTAGACTGTTCCCCTCCATAAGATTATGGAAATCCAGGATTTTTTTATTGAATTTGCCCAATGCAGAACCTTCACAATAGCTAGCTACATATCTGGAAATTTCAAGTCAGCCAGGTACTATCTAAATCGATCAAGTGCCACAAAATTTCCAGCCTCAAATAAATATCTTTGTCCACTACAATTGTTCAGTCATACATAATAGTAGCTAATATTAATATGTGCACAGCTAGCTGGCTAAATATCTCTTGGATAAATAACATCTTTATTTCAGTCTTCTATTTATTCAGAATGAACTTGAAGCTTGCAGGACAGAGAAAATTAAATTAATAGCAAAATACAAGAAACTACTGAACCTTCATCAGGTGAGTTCAAAATCCAGAGGAAAATAGTGTCAAAATACATAGCTAGCTAGGTAATTTTTGTTGATGATACTTTGTATGAATTTCATGTTTGCTGTTTCGCTAACTATGTATGTAGGTAACTAAGGGTGAGCTTGAATCCCAAAAAATGGAATATGACTGTGCACATAAGGAGAAATGTATACTGGAGAAAAGACTACAAGAGGTGAGCAATAATGAAACTGAAATTGTAAGTATCAGGTATACAGCTTTGTTAATGTAACTATAGTTACAGCACAGTTTCATGATGAAGGAAAAAGAGTTGACAGAAAAGGCAGACAGTTGGAAAGTAAGTGATTAATTTTGCTATAATAACTATCTAGAACTGGGCAATCATTATTAAAGTAATCAAGATCGTCTTTTCTCCATTCCCAGTGCTCACAATAACAGTCAGTCACAGGATATTTTCCGGTCTAATTTTATCTGGTCGTTTTCTGCCTTTGTCTGTCCAATTTTTCTATTATAGCTATACATTTAAAACTGCTACCAGACAATAGAAGAGTGTTACTGTGAGCCCTGCATTCCATGAATATATCATTATAGTTATCACATGATCAAGAATTGAAAAGACTGAAGAAAAGATACACTGAGGTTACTACTGCACTCCAGGAAACTATAGCATCCTTGGAGGTAATACGAAGCTAATACTAACAGTTTTGCTAGCTGATGTGTGAAAATGGGAGTGATAATGTGAAGCTTTTATTTCATTGTTCCTGTAGCTATGAAAATTATTTACAACAAAAATGTGTAGCTATGAAAATTATTTACAACAAAAATGTATAGCTATATTCGGTATTAGAGCTTATTACAAACTAGCTGTACATTATCCACATGAATTATTTTTAACATGAAATATTAGCAAATTAAGGTACTTTCATTGTTAACTGCCACTAGCTACATGGCTACAATTGTAGAACTTTTTTTCAATAATACGTAGATCAAATTGGCTGATGAACAAACTTCTTTATCTCAAGTCCGAAAACAGTATCTCCAATTACTGGATGATCAGCAGAAAAAATATGCAGATGACCTCTCAAAGTTGGCAAACAAAAATAATGTACATGTAATAATAATTATAATAATAATTATCATAGGTCACTTGAAGATACTGAGAGAGTTAGACGAAAATACCTGAAGGCTAAAAAGACTTATGAAGAAAAGGTATTAAAATGCAACTGTTAAATGCTAGAAATCTATGATTTCATTGTTCTTTGTCCTCTATAATTATACCTTTTTCTTTTTCGAAGAGTCATAATTGACTTATAATCATTGATTTACAGTCTTCATCTTTGGAAAATGAAATATCCGAGTGTAGTGGTGAAAATCAGAGGTATGGTTATGAATAATAATTTATCAAGTTTAATGTGCACTATTAATGCAGTCTGAAGCAAAAACTCACTGAATCACAAGTAAATCTCTTACAGCAGATTGAGGAACATGAGGTAAGTATGTAGTTATCTAAGTATACAAGTACAGAGGGGGAAAGTCTTTAAAAATACGTACCAGTGGATTCATGGGGAGAGCTGACCCCCCCCCCTGCTATCAAGTTGGGTATTTGAAGTACATAGATGACTTTAATTCCACTTGTTCAGAGGAAATCAATTTTAATCCATCAATGTACTTTTTTTCTTAGTCAATTCTGAGAGCAGCAGCAATGGAAGTGGATACGATAGTACATCAGATGGGACTTCGTGTTCATATTCCGGTACAATAAATAAATAAGCTAACTTATAAAAATGCACTATCATAAAATTTTAAGCAGGGGTTACTTACATATCAATTAAAAGCATGGTTAAACAGCTCCCCCCACTTATAAATTGCACAGTGTGTATGTACTTGATACTACTGCCCCCCCCCCCCCCCCCCCCCCCCCAATATTAGGTAGCCAGCTAGCTAGCTACCTAATCTTCTAATGAATTGTGTACTTTCTATGTTAAGATGTTTCCAACTGTTGTGGGAGATGAAACTGATATCAAGAAGTGGATGGCAGATATGCTGGTAAGAACTAGCCAATGTATTTTGATTAGCTAATAGCTAGCTAATAATCTCTTTCTCCTTTTCAAAAGGCTAAGCTGAAATGGCTTCAAAAGGAAGTAACTGATCTCTTGGCAGAGGAGAATAAATTGCGTAGTAAGGTAAATCATGATAATAATAATAAGGGAAGGCAAGGGAATTTATCTCCACAATGTATAACAGTAGACCCTGTAGGTCAAAGTTCGTAATTATTATTAAAGGGGTGTGATTTTATAGGGCAAGAAATCCTATAGAAAGCAGTTAGTAGCTACATACTGCCTTATACAGAACTAGAGCTTGAAAAGGCTTAAAGGTGAAAATGGAGAGGTGGTGCTATAGCATCGTTAATTTTCTCCATAAGACTTTTAAAACAAAGGAGACTACATACACCCTTTTTATAATCTCATACTGATGAGAGAGGCAGTAGCTAGGTAAAAATGGAAAGGTGGTGCTATATAGCATCGTTAATTTTCTCCATAAGACTTTTCCTGTCCTACAAAACAAAGGAGACTACACCCTTTTTATAATCTCATACTGATGAGAGGCAGTAGCTACATAGGTAAACCGAATGCCATATGATACATGCAAGGTCTGCCCCTGCATTCTAATGTATTAATGATCATTAATATGTTAATTGTTGTTTTGCAGACTAGACATGATGCTGATTTAAGTTTACACTCTTCACCATAATGAACGAGCTAACTAGCTAGCTAACCACAGTGTAAGAATGACTTTGATGATCAATATAATAGAAATGATTCATCTACTTGCATACAACATCATGTTCATGCATGAACATCAGGCTGAAAGTGTAGCAAAATTGTAGCTCCCGATATACTCGGCAAAATCATACATCCAAACTCTCACTAGAAAAAACATCTATCAGGTCTCCTGGTATTTTTTTGCTACATACACTTCCAGCCTGATGTTCATGCACTGCTTTTGCATGTATGTAGTTGTGGCATTGGCTATAGCTACGTATACTGTACCTTATGGTGTTTGTGATGTCTGCCAATTCTTGTTGCCGATTGTTCATGGGTAATAATTTTTTCTTGGAGAGATGCAAACAGTGGGCCAAATTCCTATGCCAATGACAAATGGGAGTAATACCAAAGGTGATTTCACTTCAAGAAGATGACAGAGCTGAATTCAACAAGTAAATCTCTTGATAGCTAGCTACGTACATGTAATCTAAACCATCCAAGAAGAGTTTGCTAAGAGCTCAAAGTCAGTACATTAAAATAAGCCATTGCCCCTGAGGAAATGGTAAATAGCTCTTGATCAAAGCCTTCATCGGATATTCTTATTTTCTTCATCGGCTTATAAGACTATGGCTAGCTAGTTAGCTCACTATAGCTACATAGCTACTGGCTATTGTACAGTATAATTGCTGTAAAAAGTAACATGCGATTTTCACACACAGTTGTAAGTGGAGTGTGTGATACAGTATGTTAATTAATAGCACACCTAGGGCCCTCCTTACAATTATGATTGTGGTAGGTAAATGGTCATCACAAGTCCATATAATGATCACTCACCAGAAAGAAGGGTGGATCATTCTAGGTGGATCAGCCTACTAGATCAACTCTTGTCCCACTCGCAATACACTGGAACCTCTACCACACTTGTGGTAGAGAGGTACTTCATATATATGTATGTCCTTTATTGAGGGATTTGTCCTCTTTTGGAGTGTCCCTTTATCAGAACACCATTGTTTGACAGATATTGGGTATGTGTTTGTCTATAAGGGATGTTATCAGGGAAGTTGTTGACTCAATCACTTAAGGTCATCACTATGCATATTTGGTAAGGCGGTAAGGGTTTCAATTTGTTTGTGCCTTAATGGGTCCAGTATACCATTATAAGGAAGGCTGTAGGAAATAAAATTCAAGTGGGGTGTGGACCAGCCTAGCACCTCTGAACAGTTTCACGACTATCAGGACATGAATAATTATTAAGTGGCTAATGCAGGAATAGCTATAACATGCATTGGCAAGGGTGACTTGTGTCATTCACTAGCTATATCAGGTAAGGGTTAGATGCAGAGTATCTTTATCTACTAAAATTAATGTCCTGATTGATCTGACATGATTTGTAGCTAAATATTTTCAATTTTGATAAAAACTGGATATTTGACACAAACATGCTAAGGAGTTAGCTAATCACTAATCCTTTTTTTTTTTTTTTTTTTTTTTTTTGGCAATTGGGATAAAATAACTCCAGGATATGAAAGCATTGGAAAATGTATTATTGCAGTGTATGTAGCTACGTAGCTATATAGCTATGTATGTGAGGGAAGGTATACATACATAAAAGTGAAACTAATAGCTAGTGATGAATCATCAGCTCACTTTCACATCAAATATGGTAATCCATGGAGGAAACTAGATCTTTATGGGTCATCTGCTTGTTATGTGGAATCAAATTACTCTGATAACAGTAAGGCATTGAGGAAACTAGATTGTTATGGGTCATGATATCATAATAACAGTCAGTAAACCGTGCATGGAGGGAATTATTCAGCTCACTATAGGCTTAGCTTGCAACATCTGATTCATCATGTGGACTCTAATAACAATAAACCATGGAGGATTGTGTTGAGTCATCATCTGCTTAATAATAAGTTAGCAACACATACGTACTGCATGATGTGCAAATTAAATTGCCCTGATAACAGTTAACCATGGAGGAAACTAGTGAGGAATTATTCACCCCACTATTATAACTATAGCTAATAGTGAAGCCATACTGCTAAAACCATTGTATCTATAGAAACGGTAATTAGCATTATATAACTTCCATAACCCACACCTGGCTTGTAGTACAAGCCGCTTCATCATGGTTTATGGGAAATACACTTGAAACAGTCCATTTAGACCACTCGGCTTCCCCTCGTGGTCTTTGTGTATTTCCCATAAACAACTCCAAGCCATAGTTGAACTATAATTTACATAGCTCACAACAATCAAGTTGCTCTGATATATAGCAGCACAACAAGGAGGAAACTAGATCATGCATGATGGGCCATGATGTCTCATTGCAGAATATTGAATATTAATAACAGTATTTAACCGTGCATGCATGGAGGAAATTCATTCAGCTTGCTATAGGTTCAGCTTGCAGTTAACATCCGATTCATAGCACTGGTATTAGCAGTTTACTGCTTTTTGTGTAACCTTTGTTTTCAAACATTTATTATTTAAAAAAATAGCAGCACAACATGGAGCATGATGGGCCATGATGTCTCATTACTACAGAATCATTTAATAACAGTAAACCATGCATGAAGGAAACTAGTGATAAATTATTCAGTTCACTATTGCAACATCTGGTTCATAATGTGGAATCAAGTTGCTCGATTATCAGCACACCAAGGAGGAAACTAAATTGAATCTAGGTAGCTATGGCTTCTTTGGTAGGTTAGTTCCCTGCCTTATCTGGCTGTTGTGTTTCTGAGTGTACTAGCCAATGTAACCATCAAGGGTTATTTCCAAACCACATCTAGTGCTCCTACAATTGCACTGCGATAATTAGATTTTTGGGCTGAAAATGGGACATTTTTTCACCCAATGAACCAATGGGAAATTAAGTCCTAAAGTGTCTGCATTAAAGAGAATGTTCCACTGTAAATCCCACTGTAAATCCACCCCTGAAAATAGGACATCTCTTTAATTAGGACACTTTAAGAGGTATAATAATTACGTCCCGAAAATAAGAAAATCAGGACAGGTCTAAAAAGCATTGCACTATGAGATCCCAATCATAATATTTTTACATGACAATAAAAGAAGTGGAAAAGCATGCCCGAAAATCCAACTAGTACCAAGGAGACAAGGGAGGGGAAGGTGTCCTTTGATAAAATGTTAATTGGTTCATACACTAACAGAGCTATCACTATCACTCAATTAAGTACAGGGTTTTGCAGAATCTTTGCAACAGACTTACTAGTATTTGGAAGTAGTAGTAGAGTAGTGGTAGCTAGAACAATAGGCCTGGACCGCAGCAGTATAACAATCTTGTGTCATCAAGTATGCATCCAGGACAGGGAACACACCTTTTAAACTCCTCCGATGTGGACTGGAGATGCATTTCTTCAACCTGAAGAGGGTACAATGATTTTATACTGTACGTAATTAATGGATGCTGATTGGCTTAATATAGTGATTACATATGTCGGTAGTGATGGAATGGCATTAAGAGAATTAAGGAATTAAACCTCAAGTAAATAGCCTAGTAGCTACGTATACGTAATCACTTTATAGGGGCATATTACAGCATTTTGGAATTTGTTTGTTTTTTATTTTATTTTTTAATAATAGAACAGTGAGTAGTTTCAAGGGTTTTAGCAAGCACAGGGAATCTTAATTTGGTCAGCAAAACTTGCTTTCATTGCTGAAACATATGGTTCTTCCAGGTATGTCCTGAAGACAGCAAAGACTTTAGCAGGGTCAATGGGGATTCTTTGGCCAGGCCTTATATAGCTACGTAAATCACTTTCTATACATGGTGTAATGAATTCAATGGTTGATGGAGAATGCATTTGGCACAGTCCATATATGAGATAGCTATTAAACCAAATGGGAGACCTGACATAGTCAACTGTTGCCACAAAAAAACAACAAAAAAACTACAACAACGACAAAGAACAAAAAAACAAACAAAACAAAACAAACAAAACAAAAAAAACAACAAGATCATGTAGTGATAAAAGTACATGAACAGATTCACCATATTGATTCACTGCTGTGATGGACACTATACATAACTTGATATTGAAATCACACTCAACAACTGTGAAAGTTATACCTAATTACAGCCCAATGTAAGGTATCCACATTCTGTTTCATGACCACCTTTCCTAATAGTAGTAAGTACTGACTATAGCTATGAAGGCTATAAATTGAACCTAGGTAGCTATAGCTGGCAATCTACATTATAGTCATGGGTGGGTTATTCTGCAGCAGTTCCCTGCCTTATTTGGCTGTTGTGTTTCTGAGTGTACTAGCCAATAGCTGTTCAGCTGAAAGTGTGTCCATTAATGATGATGAGAGTCTGATGAAGTATCTGTGTTCTCCTAGTGGAACTATCCCTCCTAATACTAACCTTGAACTTAACAACTCCTCCTTTATGATCGATGGAAAGCACTCATTTTGTCTGATTGAGAATACCACTGATATCACTATTGCTCCTTCACAAGAGCTACTCAAGAACGGACATGAATATGTTGCAGTTGAATGTCTTCCAGGATCTGGGGGATTTGGGTTCTTCAATGTCTCTAATCTCACCATCAGTTCTATTGTGTCCAACAATTGTGCAGGTGTTATTCCAGCACCAGCTGTGAGGTATGTTAACAATACTGACCAATTCATACGGTATCATGATATAAAAACAGCATTCATTTTCAATCATTGCTACAACTTGACACTAAATAACTTGATACCGCATCAGAGATGGAATACCAGTGAGTTCAGCATAATAGGAGTGAATCTTTGTGGTCAAAGCAATGTCCATATCAACATAGCTTCCATCATTGTGCCTCATATGAAAACTCTCTTTTACTTCACTGATAGTCTTATGACCACTTCAAGCTTGAAATGTAATCTACATATTGTTAACAACTCTACACTCGAAGTGCCACCCATTGCTGAATATGGTAACCATAAGATATCAGAGATCACTAGGTGGTTCACTCTATTACTATCACAGCAAAAATTTGAAACAAAAGTCAACATGAACATGAAACCGAATAGTTCTTTGTCCACTTGGACAGGCCCAAAACTAGGCATCAATATTACATTTATTAATAGTATAACTGATTCCCAAGTCATATTCCAAGGAGCTCCATATGAGTATTGCTCAAAGGGAAGCAACTCATTTCAAGTTGACCCCAAGCATTATTTCATTCCTTTGCCACTGTCCATCATTCATCATTCAACTGGTTTCCTTAATAAGACAGTCACTGGAGAGAGAAGATCACTCATTATTAAGAATACTGCATTTCCACTGTATACCCACAGTGTCCCAGTGACATCGACTACCTCTATTATAGGTGAACTGTTATCCATTCAGTCATCTTCCAGCATATCACATAAAGTTAAACTGGAAAATACATCTTGGTGCATGAAGAATCTTGGGTCCAATATTTCAGGCCACTCCCATAGTGTGAGACATGTTATTTTTGGAAATGCATCTCTTAAGTCACTCTTGCATATTGATATTGTTAATGCCTACATGCACTATAATAATGTATTGCTACGGCTTGCAACATCAATTATGTTGTTTATGAACGCACATATTACCTTGAATGGACATAATTACTTTTCAGTGAAACGTGGAATGATACTGAGTGTTAAGCATAGTAATTTGACCATTTCTGGGAACCTTACTATGTGTGGTGCTAATGCACGGGGTTTGATAATTCCAGGAGGTGCAATAATTATTACACAATCATCTAACTTATCATTGAAGGAACCTCTGGAGGCTAGATTCTATGACAATAAGGCCATTGAAGGAAGTGCTATATATGTGGAAAAAGATAGTAGAATGCGTATAAAACCTAATAGGCTTTACTCACTGAAGAACATCACCGAAATAGAGATCGCACTCTACTTCAGAAACAACACCAATTACTTCAATGCACCCAACTCTTTATTGATACAAGAATCATACTTTATCCCACTCTTAAAGTTCCAAAAATTCTTGTTTAAACCACATGTTTGGGATAGTAAGCACAATCAATATGCATACAACACAGTGCTTGATGTAATATTAAAAGAAATTGATGAATTTGATAAATTCATATCCCTCCCTAATGGAATATGCTGGCAGTTACATGGAGAGAAATGGAACTGCACATACATCGATTATTTGAATAAAACAGTTCCTTATCTAGCAAATCTTGATACCTATCCAGGGGAAAGGGCCGTTTCTATATCTTATTCCCATGGAGATAAGTTCAATGCACTGCAAGTACGTTGCTCAAATGTAAGATTTCCAATTAGAGATCTTGAGTATGTATTACATGAAGATGAGAGCAACTCCACAGTATCAGCAGTGTTTCAAAACAAGGAAGAGAAAGAGATATGCATTATCATATCATTACACAATGTAATGTATAACCGCCGCTTGATGATTATTCATGTCAATGCATATTGTCCTCTGGGCTTTCACATGTCTGAAGAAGGGTATTGTAACTGCACACCTGCCCTCGATAGTCACGGTTACAAGTGTAATATTGATACCAGAGTCCTTACAAGTCTGCCAAATTTCTGGACCGGAAATTCAAGTGAAATCATCTTGTTTACCAGAAATTGTCCACCTAACCACTGTAACCCAAACTTTCGTGATTTCCTGCTGAATGACTCCATAACTGAGCTATCCTGTCTCAATAATCACACTGGAATCTTATGTGGTCAATGCAAGGAGAATTACAGTGCAGTGTTTGGATCTGAGGCATGTTATGATAACTGTACTGATCTCTATCTCTTCACTCTCCCAATGTATGCCCTAGTTGGACTCATTCTAGTGGTGCTTCTCTTTGCATTGCGACTCACTGTAGCCACAGGCACCATCAATGGAGTCATATTCTATGCCAACATACTGGGTCTATCAATAGATAAACTAACAGAAGACTACCATGGACCATATGCAACATTCTTACGCATCATAATCTCTCTACTCAACCTTGACCTTTGCTTTTCACTCTGTTTTTACAAGGAAATGACTCCTACAGCTAAAATAGGATTCCAGTTCATATTTCCTGTGTACATGTGGAGCATTGTCATTGGAATGATCATTATATCAAAATTCTCCATCAGAATTTCAAACCTCATATCGAAGTCCTCAGTGCAAGTTCTTTCCACATTACTCTATCTTTCATATTCTAAGCTCCTACGTACAGTGATTGATATCATAAGCTACACCACACTATACTCCACAACAGATCATTCTAGTATCGTCAACCAGACGACAGTGTGGTTCTATAACGGTGAAGATTATGGCCATGGAATACATGGTTTCTATCTAGCTCTTGCTATGATATTCACAGCACTATTTCTGCTTCCTTACACTATTCTTGTCACATTCTCTTACTGCTTCATGAGGTTCAAACTAATCAACAAATTCTTCAAGCCTTTTATCGATGCTTATGGTGGTCCTTTCAAGGATAGGTGGAGGTTCTGGTTTGGACTCCGCCTCTGGATCACCCTCCTCCTGTTCACAGTTGATGGTGTTCTGCAAGGAAAAAACCCTAAAACCATGTTAACGATTCACCACATGATTATTATAACATTCATTTTTGTACAGGCTCTCTGTCGTCCACTCAAAAACCGTTTGATTGGATCGGTAGACTTATTTTTCATGATGAACTATTTGCTGATAATAGAATGTTATTTCATCTTTGGACATACTTCAATTGCAGCCTATATTTTAGTGAGTCTAGCACTCTTCGTGCTACTTCTGATAGTGTTGTACGTAACGTTTCATTGTTGCCACAACTATCTAAAGACTCCGAAACTAATCTCAAATATTAGGAAGAAATATGTGAACAGACATGAAATGGATGAAGAAGAGGAAGCCAATGAAGAAGCTGACAGGAAGCTGTTTGTACTAGCTGAAGAGCGTGAAAACCAAATCATTGATAGCAATGTATTAGTTAAATAAACTTTCATGAAGAATAGTTACACATTCATAATAACATAAGCTTATAGTGTCATGTTACACATGCATCTCTCTCTCTCTCTCTTTCTCTCTCTCTCTCTTTTTTCATGCTAGCATGCTTATTTCTCTGCTGTACAACCTATCTAGGTGTTACAAAGTCATCATATAATGCTGTTCTACTTAAACAATGACTGTCAGTGTTTAAATGATCACACAAAGATATTCGATCATAAAATTTCACTAATGATATTCTTTTTGGCTTTCATTCTAACAGGTAAAAGATCAACAGAGTGAAAAACCATGACAGGTAAAGAACAACAGTATGTAAAACAGGTAAAGGGTCAAATGGCAAATTAGGGTATGCAGCTCAATAACTTACAAGATACGTAACATGCCACTTAGTGTGGCATGTTCTAGAAAAGATCATGGAGAACTAACAACAAACAAACAAGATGCTTACAACAGTGTCTTGAATGCTGGAGGTAGAGCATGAACCTAACTTACATAGCATATCTCACATCTTTCTATGCTTCTAGCTTGAATTCTATGATCTCTGGATCCAATTAGCTATGCTGCAATGAATTCCAGAGGCAGTAAATCAGGAGGTTACTGAGTGAAAGTTGTGAAGGACAAGAAAGCAATGGACTTGAGATTCTTAATGCCACTAGGTAAGACAGAGAAAAAAACTGGTTATAGGTATCTTTGGTCTTGTGGTGCTAGTGGAGGGGACAGTGGTGGGAGGTGCAGTAGAGACTTCCTTTAGTATAAAGTATAGCTAGCTAGCTATACACTTTGCTTTGGCAGTATACACTCAGTGATCACTGACTAACATACTTGGTAGCTATAGCTGGCAGTCTGATTCATCATGAGTATCCTGTAGCAGTTCACTGCCTTGTTGTGTTTCTGAATGTGCTAGCCAATAGCTGTTAAGCTATGGTTCATGGTTTATGGGGAATACACTCAAGGCAGTCCATTTAGACCACTCGGCTTCCACTCGTGGTCTTTGTGTATTTCTCATAAGCAACTCTATATAAAGCCATAGTTGAACTATAACTTGGCTCACAACATCTGATTTATAATGTACCTTAAGGTGTGTATTATTGGCGACTTGTTAATTTAGCGAATTTAGCGAGTAGGCCTTTATTCGCTAATATAAGCACCCATTAATAATAAAAATTCGTATAATTATTGAACAAAAACTGCTAGCTATTTGAGTGTCCTTGCGGAGTTAGCTAGCTAGCTAGATCGCTGTTGTATTAATCAGAATCTGTTTCAGATATTTTCTGATTTCATTGACTCAAGAATGGCAGCAGTATGGTGAAAAAAGGCAGGAGTGACAGGTGTGATAGATTGAAGTATCACTAGCTATTTCCAGTGAAGATCCTTTTTATTCAGTCTACAAAAACTAACTCCAATGATAGTTACTGACACAATAATGCATTGTGTTGTTTGTCCCTGATATTCTTGAAGCAACTTCATACGAAACTACATTATAAAATAATTATTACACAAAGCTCAAAATAGCCAAAATTAATACCCGCCAAATACAGTATCCCCTTAAAACACTAAAACTAGTAGCCGCCAATAATACCCACCTTAAGGTACGTGGAATCAAATTGCTCTGATAGCAGCACACCATGGAGGAAACTAGATCATGCATGATGGGCCATAATGTCTCATTGCAGAATCGTATTTAACCATGCATAGCTACATGGAGAAAACTCATTCAGCTCGCTATAGGTTTAGCTTCCAATTAACATCTGATTCATAGCACTGGTATTAGCAGTTTACTGCTATTTGTGTAACCCTTGTTTTCAAACATGAATTTATTATAAAAAAATAGCAGCACACCATGGAGGAAACTAGATCATGATGGGCCATGATGTCTCATTGCTACAGAATCATTTAATAACAGTAAACCATGCATGAAGGAAACTAGTAATGAATTATTCAGCACACTATTGCAACATCTGGTTCATAATGTGGAATCAAGTTGCTCGATTATCAGCACACCATGGAGGAAACTAGTAATTATACAGAATCAATTAACTATCTATACCTATATCTGTAATAACAGTAAACTTAATTAAACAATGGAGGAAACTGAATACACAAGCAATAAGGCTTCATAAACACTCAATTATGCTAACAAGGAAATGGTTATAGAATAGTCTGGTATCATCATAATTTATGATCACAAGTAGCTATATGTGTACATATACTGTAGCTTGCTGGTTGCACTGTTTTGCTGATTTCCTTGCCATGTAAAGTACAAAAATTTACTAGCTATAGCTAAGAGAATCTTTATGGGTAAAAATGATAATAGGGATTAGTAAGAGTTAGAATCTGAGAATAGAAGCTTGGGCAAAAATTTGAACATAATCTGCAGGTTTACTATGGTGTCCACACAAAAATAATCTTTCACTTGCTTGAAGATACGTATAGCTAGCTAGTCAAGACTCTTGAGTAATTACATCAATGCAACTGGCTGGTACCACATGGCCATGGTCATAAAAGTATTCATATTAATAGGAATATAGAAATTTTAGCCATCACTCTAGCTCTATAGCTAGCCCCTAGCTATTATTAAACATACGTATTAGCTATTCCTGAAGATTCTTATAGCTAGATATGGAAAAAAATAACATTTATTTGTTCATTGGAAAAAGAAGATATACGTAGCTATACTTGGGAAAAGAACTTTATCGCCAGATGGACATGGTGCCATAGACATATTTTAGGTGCTATAACAATTAGCATGCATTACTGAATACTAAAAAATAAGGAGCAGCCAGTCCCTGAATTTGTTTCCAATATAGCTACATATAAAAGCTAATCATTATGGCTACAATAATAATTTTTATCATTATGTATGTGTTAGGCTCCTACAGATTATGCTAGCATAATTTAGGTGTACATGATTTGGAATCTAAGAATCTTTGAAATAGCTATAGGAACATGTGGATGAACTTGCATTCTCAACACCATATAGTGCATATGAGAGATCTTTATGAATAATGGGTATGATAATTGTGAATGAAGCAAGCCAAACAATAAATCTCTTTTCTCAAGTATAATGCTAGTGAACTCAAATCATATACCATACCATGATCAGATGCCATGCACATGTCAATAAAAGAAAAGTCAAAAAAAGTATAGGTAATCAGTAACACATGCTTTTTGAGTGCAATTTGGGTATAATTGCATGGAAAACTGGTTAGGTAATTTCACAAGGTGAAGCTGAGTGCAATTTTAGACAGTTTTGAATGTGATTATACCCAAATTGCACGAAAAAGCCTATGATTGCCTATTAACCATAATGGTAGACTACTTGTATCAGCCTGTTTCCACTTAAACCTAGCATGGCCTACTAGGCCAACAATCCACTTAGACAAGCCTAGTGCCTACAATTCACCCTGAAAAAAAAAGCTGTAGAAATTGATCAAGCTTGAATGTCGTTACTAGGTTAGTCTGCACATGCATGCTCAGATGTAGGAGTGCAATTATAAACTACTGCAATTAGGCATGTGAACTAATGAGGGAAGATGTAATTGCTGGTAGCTACACTTAGTCTAGTAATTTGTTTACCACTAAAAGTGCATATCATCCTGCATATCTCTGGATGATACTTGTCTTGCACAAAAAATAGGCCATACAATCTATAGCTACTAGATGAAGGTATGTTTGCCACTTGTAAAAATTAGTCAAACTCTACCCTCCCCTCCATTCCACTTCCCTCCCTCCCCGTACAAAATTATCCTAGGAAGTACATACAGGTTCAAAGCTACCATACACCAGTGACACCAACTGTATCTGGGTGTCTGACTGGACCACTGGAATGGAGGGAGGGAAATGGAATGGAGTGGAGGGTAGAGCTTGACTAATATTTCCAACTAGTAGCAAATTTAATTAATGCTAGTTCTTATAAGCAGCAAACATATACCTTCATCTAGTAGATTCTATGGCCTTACCATTTTTTGTGCAAGTGTCAAGTGTCATTCAGTTGTATGCATGCACTTAATACTAGTGCACCACTGTAAAAACAAAAGTGTTTACTGCACACCATTTTGTCCCAATACACACACTGTTTTTGTTTTTGGTGTGTATATTGGGACAATTTAGTGTGCAGTACACACAGTAGTTACACTTCTATAATTTCACATGTACCAGGTGAAGGGGGAGTCCAGTAGTCCAGTCCAGTAGTCCAGTCCAGTAGTCCAGTCCAGTAGTTCAGTCCAGTAGTCCAGTCCACCGATTGTATACACCCGTCATAATAACAGGTTTTTACAGCCACAAATTAGTGATGTAACAGCACATCCTGTTCTTACCTAATCATAGTCTAGAATGAAAGTATGAAAGTGTGATTTCCTTTAGTATAAAGTAGCTAGCTATACACTTTGATTTGGCAGTATACACTCAGTGATCACTGACTAACATACTTGGTAGCTATAGCTGGCAGTCTGATTTATCATGAGTGGGTTATCCTGTAGAAGTTCACTACCTTATTTGGCTGTTGTGTTTCTGAATGTGCTAGCCAATAGCTGTTCAGCTGAAAGTGTGTCCATTAATGATGGTGAGAGTCTGATGAAGTATCTTTGTTCTCCTAGTGGAACTATCCCTCCTAATACCAACCTTGAGCTTAACAAGTCCTTGTTTATGATCGATGGAAAGCACTCATTTTGTCTGATTGAGAATACCACTGATATCACTATTGCTCCTTCACAAGAGCTACTCATGAATGGACACGATCATGTTGAAGTTGAATGTTTTCCAGGATCTGCAGGAGGATTTGGATTCTTCAATGTCTCCAATCTCACCATCAGTTCTATCATGTTCAACAATTGTGCAGGTATTATTCCAGCACCAGCTGTGAGGTTTGTTAACAAGACTGACCAATTCATACAGTACAATGATGGTACAATAACAGCATTCCTTTTCAACCATTGCTACAACTTGACATTAAATAACCTGATACCACATCAGAGATGGAATACGTATACATTTAACGATGATTTCAGCATTATAGGAGTGAATCTTTGTGGTCATAGCAGTATCCAAATCAACATAGCTACTATTGTCGTACCATATATGAGAACTTTCTTTTACTTCACTGACAGTCTTATAACTACTTCAAGCTTGAAATGTGATCTACACATTGTAAACAATTCCACACTCAAAATGCCACCCATTGATCAATATTGTGATGATGCTTTTTATCATGTGATATCGTTGAACACTGGGTGGTTCACTCTATTACTATCACAGCAAAAATTTGAAGCAATTATCAACATGAACATGAAACCAAATGGTTCTTTGCCCATTTGGACAAACCCACTACTAGCCATTGGTATCTTCTTTATTAACAGCATAACTGATTCCCAAGTTATATTCCAAGGAGTTCCATATGAGTATTGTTCAAATGGAAGCAGCTCATATCAAGACCCCAAACATTATTTCATTCCTTTACATTTGTGCATCTCACATGATTCAACTCCTATTCTTAATAAGACGATCACCGGAGAGAGAAGATCACTCATTATCAAAAACACTGCATTTCCACTGTATCCATACAGTTACCCAATGACACAGACTTGCTTTTATAACCCATATCATATGCTAGTGCTAGTCACTTCAGGTTCCAGGACACCACATCGAGTTACACTGGAAAATACAACTTGGTGCTTGAAACATTTTGGGACCAATTCAGACCCCTCGAATAGAGTGGGCACATATACTGCAATCCATGGATATGCTTTGGATTCACTCTTACATATTGATATTGTTAATGTCTACATGCACTATAATAATCAATTTCCTGCTATGTGGTTTATCAGCACAAGTATTACCTTGAATGGACAGAATAACTTTCCAGTGAATCGTGGAATAATAATGCTGATCGAGGAGAGTAATTTGACCATTTCTGGGAACCTGACTGCGTGTGGTGCTGATGCCAATATTATAAAATATCAAGGAGGTGCAATAATTATTACACAATCATCTAGTGTATTTTTGAAGGAACCTCTGGAGGCTAGATTCTGTGACAATAGGGCCACTCAAGGAAGTGCTATATATGTGGAAGAAGATAGTAGAATGTATATACAGCCTAATAGGATTTACTCACTGAACAATATCACCGAAATGGAGATTGCACTCTACTTCAGAAACAACACCAATTACTTCAATACACCTAACTCTTTATATATACACGAATCATTAACTCTGCTCTTAAAGTCCCCGAAATTCTTGTTTAGACCACTTTATCGGGATTATAAGCACAATCGATATGCATACAACACAGTGTTTGATGTAATATTGAAAGAGATGGAGGAATTTGATAAATTCATGTCCCTCCCTAATGGAATATGCTGGCAGTTACATGGAAAGGATTGGCATTGTACATACATCGATAACTTTCAGTGTGTTTATCATTATTTGGCAGAATTTTCTACCTATCCTGGGGAAAAGGCTATTTCTATATCTTATTCCTATGATGATAAATTCCTTGTACATCAAGTAACTTGCTCAGATAACAATCAATTTATTAAAGATTCTGTCAATTTATTACAAAAACATGAGAGCAACTCCACAGTATCAGCAGTGTTTCGAAACCAGGAAGAGGACGAGATTTGCTTTATCATATTAGGTCACAAAGCTAAAGCTGATCCCCACAAATTTCACGAATCTGATAGCCGCACCTTTAAATTTCGTGTGCATGTCAATGCATGTTGTCCTCTGGGCTTTCACATGTCTGAAGAAGGATATTGTAACTGTACACTTGCCCTCCATTACTATGGTTACAAGTGCAACATTGATACCAGAGTCATTACAAATCCACCGAATTTCTGGACTGGAATTTCAAGTAATGAGACTATCTTGCTTACCAGAAATTGTCCACCTAACCACTGTGACCGAAACTTTCGTGATTTTGTACTGAATGACTCCATTACAGATTTATCCTGTCTCAACAGTCGCACTGGAATCTTATGTGGTCAATGCAAGGAGAATTACAGTGCAGTGTTTGGATCTGAGGCATGTTATGATAATTGTACTGATCTCTATCTCCTCACTCTCCCAATGTATGCCCTAGCCGGATTCATTCTAGTGGTGCTTCTCTTCGCATTGCGACTCACTGTAGCCACAGGCACCATCAATGGGGTCATATTCTATGCCAATATACTGGGTCTATCAATAGATAAATTAACAGAAGACTACCATGGACCATATACAACATTCTTACACATTGTAATCTCTCTACTCAACCTTAACCTTGGCTTTCCACTCTGTTTTTACAAGGAAATGACTCCTACAGCTAAAATAGGATTTCAGTTCATATTTCCTGTGTACATGTGGAGCATTGTCATTGGAATGATCGTTATATCAAAATTCTCCATCAGAATTTCAAACCTCATATCGAAGTCCTCAGTGCAAGTTCTTTCCACATTACTCTATCTTTCATATTCTAAGCTCCTAAGTACAGTGATCGATATCATAAGCTACACCACACTATACTCCACAACAGATCATTCTAGTATCGTCAACCAGATGACAGTGTGGTTCTATAACGGTGAAGATTATGGCCATGGTATACATGGTTTCTATCTACCTCTCGCTATGATATTCACAGCACTATTTCTCCTTCCTTACACTATTCTTGTCACATTCTCTTACTGCTTCATGAGGTTCAAACTAATCAACAAATTCTTCAAGCCCTTCATTGATGCTTATGGTGGTCCCTTCAAGGATAAGTGGAGGTTCTGGTTTGGACTCCGCCTCTGGATCACCCTCCTCCTGTTCATAATCAAAGGCATTCTGCAAGGAAAAAGCCCTAAAACCATGTTAATAATTCATCACATGATTATCATAACATTCATTCTTATACAAGCTCTATGTCGTCCTTTCAGAAGCTGTTTGATTGGATTGGTAGACTTATTTTTCATGGTGGACTATTTGCTGATAATAGAATGTTATTTTTTCTTTAGACCTACTTCAATTGCAGCCTATACTTTAGTGAGTTCAGCACTCTTTATGCTACTTCTGATAGTGTTATTTCATTGTTGTCACAACTATCTAAAGACTCCACATTTCATCTCAAAGTTCAGGAAGAAATATGTGAACAGATATAAAACTTTAGAGGACGATGATAAAGCTAATGAAGAAGCTGAAAGAGAGCTGTTTTCAGCAGCTGAAGAGCGTGAGAACCAAATTTTTTAATTATCTGCTGTATTATCAAATAGCTTGTAACTAGCTAGGTGTACAATTACATCTCATCAGAAAGTTCACCATGATCACACAAGGATCATACATTTTGTATTATATAGCTATAGCTACTGAGACTTGACAGTCATCGAATTAATTAAAGTGTCAAAATAATAGAACAGGTAAGGGACATAATGGAAGAAAAATAAGTTAGGCATGTGAGATCCTTTCAGAATATGCCTCCGGAGAAATAAACACTTGTGATGCTTATGACGGTGTCTTGAATGCCAGTGGCTGCTAGCTAGTTGTGTTGCTTCTTTCCTACGTAATAAAAGCTGGGGCATATTCATCTATCTGTGGCGTAACAGACTTAGCTAAAACTAAATGTCCTCTACCCAATCATGACTGTCACTACAGAGTTTGGTTTCACACTACACAAGGGTGCTTTCCACAATGCACTAACACTGAGACATGGATGGCCACCAAGCATACAACAACGTACGTGTACTAATTGCGAGTACTTTCAGTTGATCATGCTCTATCCTGATTTTCCAATTCTGTGCCACAATGAGATAAGAGACCTAACTGCAAACCTTCTAACAGAGGTCTGTCATGAAGTTGGAGCTACTGAGCCTGACTCTACAAACACCCAGGATGGTGCATGACTTGATAAAGCAATGAGTGGCTTTTGGGGAAGCCGATATGAAAAAACCTTCTGTGACGTTAGAGTATTCAACCCCCACACCTCCTCAAATTGCCACCATATTGGCTTGCTACAGGAAACACGAGCATGCAAGAAAAAGAGGAGAATACTCTCCATTTAGCTAGCTACTCCTTTGGTCTTTTTGGCATCTGGTTGGCGCAAAGCTACCCTACTAGCTAACAAATGGGAGCTGCACACTGTCATGGCTGAGATGCAGGCTTACTTTTTCCCTCCTATCACAGGGGAGCCCGCTCACATCAGGGTTATGCCGAATCTTGCCTTCTAGTGGAGGATGACAACACACTCACAATCCTCTATTGACAATATCTTTTGGACTACTTATATTTATTATACATGTATGGTTCCCATCTCTCTACGCATCTGTCTTGATAAACTCAGTGTTGGGCTGGGCACACCAGAAGGAAGGGTAAAAGTTCTGCTTGGTTTTGGTCTACATATACGCACTATATTATCTGAAGCTACCCGACGTATATGTAGGGATTCATTGTTGGCTGGATATACAGAACAAAGACTGATCCCATTTCCATCCTTCTTCCCTACCCTTGTTTCCCTACTTTTTTGAGCAATGGGTCATCCCTACATTTTTTTCATTTCATGGAAATGTTTTTTTCCTTACTTGTTGTCTATATGTAATGCGATATGATCATTCAAATTCCTTGAGTGATCCGAACGTTGATGGAGATCCCATCCAACCTTGTCGCCAATGTTGTACACTTAGATTATTCAAATAGCTAGTGAAAGTCATGACTAGCCTAAGGATATTCATCCTTCAAGGTGGTCATACCCTCCTCCCTTAAGGCAACAAAACATTCTTCAGATGTAGGGATGACACAAAATAGTGTACAAAAAATAAAGAACAAGGGAAGAAATTGTGAAAAGAAAATGGTTGATTTATTATCATCCATACATCAAGTCTAACTTTATACACAGCCATCCCTATTATACATGTCTATTTCTTCCATTACTTGTTCATCACCTTTATTAATGTACGTATAATGAAAAATGATGCTAGTGCCAGAAACTGATACTCACTAAGTGTGATCCTTCCTGATATCCTGTAGCTATTATCCTCATTGTATAATAATATTATTATATAAGTTAAACCTAACATGTATTATTGTTCTACAGCTATGCAGTTCATCAGTGGTTTCATCATTAGCAATTTATTCCAAGATGAATCTGGATGAGCTTGTATCTAGCTAGCTATGTACGTAGTTTACAATAAGTATAGTCACTGACAGTGTTAGTATAATTATTTTACTGGTGCTATTCATGTACCTGATATACTTTGGGTCTCTAGTGTTGCAACAATCATGAAGGTTTGATTTATAACCAGATCATGATCAGTGCCTATGGTTTATGCTCTGAGCATCAAAAGACCAACCTCAAGAGTATCTTATTACAACACCCTTGGTGACAGCAAATAAGGTAATTCGTCTGTGCTCCAAACAATATCCTGTCCAAGAAAGTCCATAATCTGTGTCCCCAAACAATGTCTGGTCCATGGAAGTTGAAACATCACATGCAGATCCTTGCTACACATGCGTATAGCTATAGTTTCTACCTCCCTCCTTCTTCAAGCATGCACTATTAATAGTGATCCTCACTCCCCAACCTCACTTCCTCCCCTTATTTTGGAAGCTTTTAGTTAACTAAGTTATTGTGGTTACATAGCTTGTAATGTAGCTACTACATCATCATGGTACTAATATAAAGTATGATATGTATACATAGTATCATTACTATCATCATACTATGCCTTCTTGTTTATGGGCATGACTATATAAACTGATGAACCACATTAATTTTCCTGGATTTGAAACCAGCTATCAGCAATATAATTTTTTAAACTAGCCAGTCACATGACTGCTGTTTTGCTATTAGCTATTGTATTATAAGTACCGAGTCATTCCTGGCTTTGACAAGATATATAGCTGCAGCCACAGATGTGAAGCATTACAGCCAGCTGCCTAGCTAGCTAATTGTGATCTTAAAACCTATTTTGTAAGTTCTAACTATATAGCTAGCTAGCTGGTGAATGCATGAAGTAGTGGTTGTTTTAACTTATGCATGTGATCAATAGTAATATCATCATGCCCCATGCACCCCTTTATTAAATAAGTAGCTAAAAGGAATTCTAAATAAAAATAAGCAAGTAGGGATGGCTGTGTGTATAAAGTGTTATCAACAATTACAAGTTTATAGCTGTATATTGGGCATCCTATATAACTTCCTAACTTCACTCCCCATAAGAGCATTCATGCATGGGGGGAATGAAGTAGGGATAGAGTAGTAATTATGGATGTGGTTATTGAAATTATGAGGGGTAGGCTCTCTTGTTTATGAACTTTTGCAGCAAAAACAAACGTAAAACATGACCATAGCTAATTATACAACAAAAGAGCTAATAATTATTGAAGTCATTGAAGTTATATTGACTCTCCATCATGTTGATCCTGCTTTACCCCCTCCAAAATAGTTATAGTAAATATGGCACGATCCCGCTACTGGATGGGTGTTGGAGATATGTACCTACAAAAAGGAGAAGATGAACTAGATGATAGTCAAGTGGTCATCTCCTTGTTACTGGTGCTGGCTGGTGACATAGAAATGAATCCAGGACCTGGTGAGTAGCCATTACATATGTAGACTGACTTGTATATTGTAGCTACAATACAGCTGCTATTACAAAGCTATGTATCATTATGTAGAAATATTAACAATGAAAGACCACTTCAGAGTTGCTAAATTTCTGGAAAATTTGGATAAAAAGGACTTAAAGAAATTGGGTGGGGCATTGGGACTCTCCTACCCGAAGCTAAAGAATATGGACCCACTGTGTGAAGAAATGGTTGCTGCATGGCTCAACAAGGAAGATGATGTGATTGAGCTAAGTGGTGAACCAAGTTGGGAGAGTTTAAAGGCAGCACTTAGAGAAATTGGTCAGACAGGACTTGCTGACATTATTACACAAGGTACATTTGCAGCCACTTGTAAATCATATGCATAGCAGTAGCTATAAATTGCATCGATTATAATATACATATGTACGTAGCTATACTGTAACTAGTCCTAAATTTTCACATGGCCGGTTTGGTAATTCTATCTATGCCAATAGAAGCAGCTATTATGAGCATCTTAGTTGGACATTAAGACAAACTAGAAAAGCAATCATATAGGAGTCTGGACATTAGCTATACTGAAATACCTCTTGGCTGTAATTCAAACACTGACATGTCTTGCCTATAAATGCTTTCTAAATCAAGTCACTAGCTACTATATAGGGAAATGTGGTAAGCGAAACTTTAGCCAATGACATCACCATAGCTACACACGTCACTCACTCTCCATATTAGTTGAAATGCTTACTATGGTAACCTCTAGCAACTATGTAGTTTGCTTCTATAAACTTACACTACAGATTAACCCCTCTGTGGTTAAGTCTTTGTAAACCTTTTTTGGAGCCTGCTGCTTGCCAGTGAATATTGAGCAAGTACGTAATAATACTATCCTTGTTATCAACAAGCATGTGTTACAATCCTATGTAGAAATTGAATTTTTATTAGTTCATTGAATTTGCCATTTCTGAAATAATTTCTGATATATTTGTTGTCAGGTGTTCTAGCTAAACAATTAGACTATAATTTCCAGACCATGGCCACTATACTATTCATGAGTTATGGTGAGCCAAAATTTAAAAGGAATGTGTCTAATATTTTATTCTAATTGAGAGTGGTGGATTAAGAGGTCAGATGACTTTCTTGTATCTTAATTGTGTACACAACACATCTGCTCTATCACAGGCAGATAGCTAGCTAGCTAATTTTGCCATCCCTTATACATGCAGAGAAGGTGGCGGGTGTGGAAACAGGAACTCAAACTTCCCCACCAAGTGAAAGTGTTCAAAAAAAGTTTGTAACTAGCTTACCATCACAGGAAGGTGACTCAGAAGTTATAAAGGTGTTACAGTAATTTATTTTATAATCACATGTACGTACTTAGAAACAGAAGTGCAAACTCCTCCTTCAAGTGAGAATGTTCAAGGTATGTCGGCCAGCTTGCCATTGCATGAAGGTCAGTGGTAGCTAATATGCATAGCCATGGAGATGCTACGTTACGTTTATTAATGATGCATTATAGCTTTGCTACACACCACCAGAAAACAATCTGTAATCTCTCCTCTATTATAGTTACTTCGAAGTCAACTCATAATAGCAATGCAGCAATTAGTTGTAAAGATATAAAATCAGAAAGATGTGATCTCCCTCAAAATAGCACTGTTTCTTTGAATGATAAAGGTGGGTTTAAGAATAATGAATACCTTCAAAGATAATAATAATTAGCTAGCCACTTTGTGTCAGGTGGCAATGAAATGGAAGATAAGTTCCCATTTTTAAAAGTTGAGCGTTTAAATGAGGAAGAAAAGAAAAGGCTCATGGGAAGATTGGAAATGGAGAGTGAAGAAATCCGATATGAGTTTGTCAGTGTTGCTAATCAAACTGTTCAGTCTTTATCAAGTACCTGTAATGATATTTCACGTCTGAAAATGTCACTTAAATTTCTGAAAATACCAGGGATAAATGAATGCGATGATAAGGTTGACAATATACTTCCGAAAACTTTTGAACATTGTTCCTTCTTCAGCTTTGGAATTTTAAAGAGTGTCATCAGTGATTTCGGCACAAGTCATGACAAGGAGAGATTGACTAAATATGAGTCGAAGTTCAAAGTTTATTGTAAACGCCGTCTTTGTGAAGTGCCTATTGACACAGAAGATCCATCTATGCAAAATAAAACAAAGATCTGCATTATGACTGATAATATTTTTGATGTTCCAGCAGAAGAAGTGTATAAGCTAGAACCTAAGCTGGAAAAAATATTGGGAGTTCCTGTATATCTACGTGGAGTGAAACCTGGATCTATCACTTTCATTTTCTGCACTTTTCATGATGTAGACACAATATTTCCTCTGAATGAGAAACAAATAGATCAACTAAAAAGAATTGGAGCATTAAAAGTATTTTATTCCAGGTCAAAAGGTATGTAAATCAGGAAATCAATATATAATTCCAGATGCATGTGCTTCATTTGGAAAGGGTTACTGATATAGATTTTATTATTCTATTATAAGAATAATGTACTGAACCTATTATATCCATCTACATAATACCCTCCCGGCCCCATAATTATCTATCATTCCATTAACATTCTTGGAATTTAATTGCCATGTCATGTATGTACAGTTAGATATAGCTGATCATGTCCTATGGATTTCCTCATCATCACTGACTCACAATTATTATTATTATGATCCTAATAATATAAAAACCGCAAATCTGCAGATATGCGAAAATCACCATCACATGCACATCTCCAATATCTACCCGCACAATCACTGTTATCAACTGCCTCATCACTTGGTTCTTTGCCACCATTGTCATCAGCACCATCATACTACGCCAGCACTATAGATGCTTACTCCTCCTTATTTGTAAGAGTTTATCATCCTATAGCTTTAAGTTTGATGGAGAGTCTCTTGAAGGACTTGTTATTGGGTCTAACTATTCTAAATTATCATGACGAAAAGAATGGTCTGTATGAATTCAAATATCCTTGTGAATGTGGACCAAAAGTGTTTCCACTGAGTTACAAAAAAGAAAGAAAACTGCTTGAAATTGGAGTACAATCGCTTAACTGTGAAATATATGAATTTCATCTTGCATTTGAGGATCCCCAATCAGCAACTGATCATGACTTACCAATTGACCTGTCACTTGATTCACTATCAACTCCACAATCACCATTAGCACCAGCACCACCATACTTTGGTGCTGTTATAGGAGATTACTCTTCCTTATTTGTTAGAGTTGATCATCCAATTACTTCAATGGAAACCTTTGAGCATGACGTATCATGTATTGTGGATTTAAGATTGAATTTCTATGCTGAAGAAGATGGTTATTATGAGTTCAAGTTTAAATATCTTCACAAATGTGAAGTTTTTCCATTAAGTCATGAGCAAGAAAGAAAACTGTTAAACATTGGAGTGCAGCTACTTAAATGTGGTACTTACCGGTTTCAAAGTAAAAGTAGAAATCTTTCAGCAATCTACCCACAATCTATAGAGGATACTTCTTCACCTGAACCTGAGTTTCACACTTCAGATGATATCAATATTATGAGTAAGTGTAAATTGGCACAAATTAAGAGCTAATAACTTAATCTCACTATTGCCAAGGAAGCAGCTAAGGCCACTATTTGTTGATCATAAGTTTCTCATTGCTCAGACCGATGCGGGCAGGCAGTATAGTATAAGCCATTATGTCATTACTTTGATAGTTCTATTCAGTCATTTTCTTGGAAAACCCACAGGAGTTGATACAGTCAGGAGTGATGCGGTATAGAAATTCAAAATCAAATCCTGTAGGTAGAGTAAACTAATGCGGGCGGGGGAAGAGAAACTTGTAATCAACCAATAGTGGCCTAATTAGCTCTCAGAAGGATTTGCTTCATCACAGGGTCCATATAAAGCTCATGCAATTATGCCCAAGTGATTATCTATACCTAATAGTAATGCTGTTATTTCAGCAGGAGCATGGCCTATCTCACCAGTAGAGCTCACATCTCCAGTAAATCCTGCAATCGTTTCAATCCCTCAAAGTATGTTTTAAGCACTATAACAATTGATGAATTATCACTGCTCTTTTTTCATCAGTTCAACATGAGCGTTCACTAGGATCATGTACAGAGAGCAGTACCCATGAAGATAGTCTACCATTGCCTGGTGATACTCACCATAATAAAGCACAGGCTGCACAGCTAATGAATGGTGAGAGCAAGTTAGGTACATACGTAGCTGCTTGCATGAATATTAGTTAATTATCCAGCTAGCAAAAAAAATATTCAGATTTTTTTGTCACTCTGTTTTATATGTGACCATAGAAAATGTAAAAACTGTGTTGCCATAGCTACCCTATTTGCAGTTGTCACATGATTTATTGTATTACCATCATCATGATTTGTTGACACCACCATGCCCTGCCCCTACATTATAAAACAAAATAATGGTAGCTAATTAGGTTTTGAAGTACTTGCTGAAGTTGAGGTCCCTGGTTTTCAAGTCTCATACCTAGCTATGTAGCTATACCCAATTTTTTAAAAAAAGAGCTTAGCTAGTCAGGTAGACTTTTTGGATTAATTGACAATCACATGCTTTTGAATGCAATTTTAGATGGTTAATATTTACTAGTACATTTACCCTCATTAGTTTGAGTGAAATTAATCCTTAATTTCACTCGTAGTTTATAATTTCACTCCTACCTACTGCGCATGTGCAGACTAACCTAGTAACGACATTCCTGGCAAGCTTGATTGATTTCTACAGCATTTTTTCAGGGTGAATTGTAGGCGCTAGGTGGATTGTTGGCCTAGTAGGCCACTGCTAGGCTGAAGTAAGTTTTTGTGGCAAGCATTACAGGTTCACATAAACAGCTTCCTACATGCAGCTGCCCAGCTGATACACTATATGATTAATAGGCAATCGCATGCTTTTTCATGCAATTTGGGTACAATTGCATTTGAAACTGTCTAAAATTGCACTTGGCTTTGCCTCGTGCAATTACCTAGCCAGTTTCTCATGCAATTATACCCAAATTACACTCAAAAGCATGCGATTATCTATACTAATTGCACTCTCAAACAGGCTAATTTGCATTCACTACCTAGCCTGTTTGTCATACAATATACATGCATGCATGTAATTACCTATACTTTATTTCTCATCAGCAGGAGCACGGCCAATCCCACCAGTAGAGCATACATCTTCAGAAAATCATATACTGTCATCATATGAAAGCACTCAAAGTATGCGTAGCTACGTACATAGCTATATAGCATTTTAAAAAAAAAGTTATACAAGTATTGTCATCAGGTCAACAAGAGTGTTCATCAGGATCATGTACAGAGAGCAGTACCCATGAAGATAGTCTATCATTGCCATGTCATATGTATTGTATTGGTGCACAACTACTGAATGGTGAGAGCATAATATTTAATATTCTCATAGCTATATAGCTTATAACTATGTACATAGCAGTAAGCTGGCTACCTCGCTAGCTAATGTTGGTAGACTTAACACAAAATTTAAGCTAAACTGCTTATCAACGATTTTAAACATCTGGTGCATTAAGTATTAGAAAATCTATACCACCACCAGTTTAACAACAATAATAACAACAATACTAACAACAATAACAACAACAACAACAACAACAACAACAACAAATAGAAAAGTTGATAAAACTGAATAATGTATACATTTTTCCCACCTCATTAACTATCATACTGGCTAACAACACAATTATCTTAGTGACAGTATAATACATTTTTTAATGTTGACGACCCTTACCAATACATGTAATTAATGCCAGCAACGATAACATTTCTTAATAGCTAGTGCTTCTCTATTTCTTCTACAAGGATTTTTCTACTTGGTATGTGATTCCCCTTGTAAAAATAACTAGGGCAGTGTGCAATTGACTGACAGCGAGCGAGCAAACAAGTATTGAACTGATAGGATCAAAGTTTTTGGCATTCAACCTAAGATTTTGCTGATGAGTTATATAAAGCACTTACGTAGATAAGTCTAGTGCCAAAAATAATATAGAAATCAATTAGCAATTGTAGGGACATTTGGTAAATTGTGTGCAGGGGCATCACCACTAATCAGGACACGTACGTATGTATGCCTGGGGCATTTTGGAGTGTATAAACCTAGATATCACATATATGTAGATATATCAGCAATAACAATAATAACAAATATACTAGCTGTGAGTTATAATAATGCCATTTTAAAGATACTGAGGAAAGAATTCCACCTTCAGCATATGAGCAACCTTTGCAACCAATATCAGCACAGCCATCACAACCTCCCCCTTACAGTGAAACAATATCTGATGATGATCCAATTTCTCCTCCACCTTATGGGAGAAATGAAGATCAGAACCCCCCACCTCATTATCTTTCATCACTTGATTCGTCATCTGAAGATCTAGATCGTGATTCCCCAACTGTCCATTCCCCTTACAGTGAAACAATATCTGATGATGATCCAAATTCTCCTCCACCTTATGGGAGAAATGAAAATCAGAACCCCCCACCTCCTTATCTTCCATCACTTGATTCGTCATCCGAAGATCTAGATCGTGATTCCCCAACTGTCCATTTATTAGAACCTGATAACAGTGATACTAATTCAAATTCCAAAAAATGCTGCAAGGATCATTCTTCAACCATATTAACATTAGCATCATGCACAATTCTTATTGTCTTATTTATTACTATATTCCTATCGCTCTTTTTGACACTGCCAACCTCACAAAGTGGTGAAATCTTGATAGGCAACAATGATGTGGTGCTAGCAGCAACTCTTGACCCTAATAATGTCAATAAAGTTGACTTCAGTAATAATGTTATTGATCCATTGAATATCACCATCGAATTTTATCACGACTCTTGTTCAGAATTTCCAACCGAGAATTATCAACCTAATAATAATGGACAATTGAGTACCATTGACAATATGCAGTACATCATCGACCAGACATATGTTCTAAGGGGATCAGTGGTCCAGTTTACGTTCTCGAGTTCAAATTCCTCACTTCAAGTTAACTCATCCACTTGCATTGCATCAATTGCAATCTTCTTCACATACAGTGACTTCACTGCTTTCCTTGCAAGTGGACTTGTTGCCAATGCAAATGCTTCATACTGCCTCCCTTCAGCATCATCTATTACATTTAATGTATCTGCAGATGATCAAAATTTTCACTATTTTGTGGGACTTAAAGGATTGGAATCAGCAACTGTTAACTACACTTTGATTAAAGAGATTGTGAGGTACAATGTTGCTAAACTAACTGCTACCATTTGTACATTTCCCACTCAAAGCTGTTCCATTATACTTGATCATCATGATGGTGCATGCATTCTTGCCCATTTACAATCCAAGAACCTGATTTCACTGAATTTCATAGCTGAAAGAAGTTCCAAGCTTACAGCACAAACAGTATTTTCTTGGATAGCACTTGGATGTAGTATAGTAGCATTTTTGATATGTTGCATAAGGTCTTTCTTTCTAATTAAAAGTAAAGAGAACCGACGCATATGCATACGTGCCTCATGTTGCACCCTCATTTCATTTGGAATCGCAATAGGAGTTGGTTTATCAATTGGTCTAACTATACCTGCTCTACCGAGTGGTGAAGTCCTGATCGGGAATAATGATGTAGTATTTGTTACTCCCATTAATAGTTATGTCAGTAGAACCAATTTCAATAATAATGCTAACAATTTATTGGACATCACTTTTTATCATGACAAATGTTCAGAGATTCCATTTAATGATGTATACAATAACTGTAGCCAACAACTTAATACCATCGGCAATATGCAATACATTATTGATCAAGCGTATATGATAGAAGGATCAGAAATGCAGTATGTGTTTTCAAGGTTTTCTAGTAATGTATCATCATTATCATCAGACTCATGTGCTGCATTGATCCCTGTCTTCCTCACGTACAGTGACTTCACTGCATTCCTTGCAAGTGGACTCATTGCCAATGCAAACGCTTCATATTGCCTCCCTCCAGCATCATCTATAACATTTACCATATCTGCAAAAGACAATTTACACTATTTTGTGGGACTACAGAGCTTTCAATCATCAGTTATTGACTACACCATGCAAGGACATATCAGAGAATATGATGTCACTGACATGGCTACTACTGTGTGTACATTTCCATCATCAAGCTGTTCAATTGATAACCCTCCTGGAGGTCAAGATATATGCATTCTAGCATCCTTGCAATTGTCTGATACATTTGTCACTCTAATTTACACAAGTGAAGAGTCAGATCGCCACAGCACACAATTTACTTTTGCAATAATAATATCAGTAGCACCAATAATAATGATAATAATAATTATCATTATATTGATTATCAGTTGTGTTTTTAATTAAGAATCATCAATTATTATATTTATTAAATCATTATTGCTCAATAGCTAATTAGCTATATTTGCCATTATTTAAAGCTACTGACTTCCTTTATCCAATATAAATGAGAGATTTTATTGAATTCTTTGATCTCTAGAAATATGTACGTAGCTAGAGCACATTAATTTTTGAATGAGTTGATAGCTCCCTGGATGTCTCTATTAGCTATAGGATCTTGTGTATTCATAGCTACACGATCAAAGCTCATCTCCCAAGTACACACAGATAATGTAATTAATGCCTATCTGGGCTGTGGTCGGTGTCTTTTATCTGGAATTTACGTAGAGGTCCTCTTCTCACAGATTGAAAAATTGTATGTACCAGTTCTAATTTCGTCCACTGGAGGGGCCACTATTAGAAGTGTTATTGTAGAATGTTTCTAGTAGCTAGCTATTCAGAAATTATTGCTATGTAACTGTAGCTATAAACATAACTGCTGGTTTAATACAGCTAGTATATTTATATAGTCACAATGATTGTATGAAGTTTGTTTATAAAATGATTGCTAACTGTACATTACTCATGCTTTAATACAGCTCTATTTTTGATGAATGTAAGGGTTATTTCAACAATGATTATAATCTCTCCCAACAGGTAAGGGGCTATAAATAATAATGGAATCATTATTAATAGCTACGTAGCTATAATTATGAACATTATTGATTAATGAGATTTGCCTGTCTATTTTCATATTGAAAGTTTATATATATAGCTATATCTTTAAATAAAGTGACACCTGCATGCATGGTCATGCAAAATCATTAATTAAAGGAGATCGCAATAGTATATAGCAGTGAGTTACATAATTGTGTGATTTTGGTAGTACAAGAGTGGACTATGGACATTCATTTCTTCTATATATTCATGCACTTCACCACTTTGATCATATAGCTAGCCGTAATCCTTGATACCTAGCACTATTATAATGGTAAACCATTAAAGCATCCCAATGAATTATGCTTACACAATGCACAACACTGCATGCTATATAGCCCAGATTATTAGTCCAGCTGTAGCTATAGCTGGCAAAGTTATAACTTAGCTACAGTGATTGACTTGAAAATCCCTTAACCGATTTCACTGACTTGTGTAATACTACGCTATAGCTAGCTAGCTCACTCACTAACACCTATTTACATATCTATAGCTATTAATTTTATGGAATATTTAGCTACATGTACTACAAAAACAAAATTATTGTAAACATAGCTAAGAATTATTCATCACAGTGCATAGATGATGCTATATTAATAGCTACTTGCATACAATAATACTTATGTTTGGTGCTACTATTATTTTGTGGTACGTACTAAACCAGTAAATTTTGGTGAATTTTGGGGTTTTGAACAATTAGCTTGTTAGCAGTTCGGACTACATCTTGCAAGTGAGCTATTAATTGCCTCTTCAGGGATGAAATTGGGGATGATCATGCCTAGCCATAGTAACATAGGTGGAGCAAGGTAGTACGATTAGTGTAGCTCCTTTAATGTGGATATAACAGCTAGTTATCTCGAAAATCGCTAAAATAAAAAATAATGCGTCGTACCTGAATCATGTGACCTTCACCAGATGCACGCATGCGCCCAAGACCAGAGATTCGTTACTGTTGAATAATGGGTAACACTTTTTCTCGAAACGGTGGGCCAAATTCCTATGGTGATGATGCGACCCAACCTATCACTTCTGATGAGGCACGATCCTATGGGAGCAATGCCAATTTCACTTCACAGGCAGGTGCAGAAGATGACAAAGATGAGTTCAGTGTTAATATAAGTAAGTCTCTTGATAGCTAACAGGTAGTCTATACCATTCAAGAAGAGTTAGATTAAAGCTCAAAGTTAGTACATTACATTGCCCCTCAGCAAATGCTTATTCATAGCACTTGTTCTGACCTCATCAAAACCCTCAGGCATGACATTCTTTATCATCATCTGACTAATTACAAGACTATAGCTAGTTAGCTCACTATAAGCAGCTGACCGGTCACCATGCAGCACCAGTTCAGCCCTTCAAAAAGGTTTAATTGATAGTCTACACATATATTAGCTATAGCTGTATTACAAGTTACAATATACGTATAATCTGCACATCTTCCCTTACTTTGACTCATACACTGGCTTCAAATCTAAAGAAAGGGCTATAGGTCCATATTGCTCTTTGAGTAAAATAGGGCCTAATTGCTTCCAGCTGTCCCATATTCCATGCAACCATACATGGCCTTTTATTTAGCATATTTTTTTTTCTCTTCACTTGTTTGTTACTTTTTATGTGCACATGATCGTGACAGACGCGCACGTGCAAATGATGTCATTTAATTTCAAAATGATGGCTATATGAGTGATTATTTTGGAGGAAAACTGTGTGGATAACGATGGTAAAAAAACAATATGTGGTTATAATTATACATGTTGATATGAATTTGATTGTTGTATGTGAAAGGATCATGAAGTTACAGCCAGAAGATGGCGATGAACAAATCATTAGATTTAGAAGGCGGCTGGTACCAATTGTTGACACTGTTCTGGAGGAGTTTAAGCAGACATATCATCATCTTCTGCATTGTTTTCCAGATGTAAGCAGTTTATTCGAGCCTGTAGCAAGAATAGAAGAGATACGTACAGAGAGTCTAGTTTGTATTGTTCTAAGGAGATAAGCCATGCCCATTCCATACTAACCCTACTACCACACTCTCTGATAATTATGTTACAGTTCATGTAGCTATGAATGTATGAAATACCATTAAAGGAACGTACTTTCATTATACTAACTCTCTCCTTCCCTGCTTGGGTTTAACAAAAGCTTCCAAATTCTATGGAGTAGCTATCATTAATTATGATGCAATCGCTGCTGGTTTATATGAATATGATTAATATAGCTAGCTATAGTATACCATAGCTAGCTATATTAATCATATTCATATCATGGGATTTTTTAAAGTCCTAATACGTATAACTACATGTGCACATGCAGCAAATTGTATACAATTAATGTGAGGTGTATTAGCTATGTTTATTAATGTGCCAGATAATATAAGGTAACCATGCAAGGCACATGCAGGGAACACTAGCTAAATACTGGGCATGATGGTATGGATTTCAAGTGAACACACACATTATGTGTTCACTTGAAATTCATATGCCTCACATAAGAATACAACCTTGTGATCTATTAAGTCTCTTCCTATGCCTGCAGTATATAATGTAACTTAGATACATGTGTATGTAGCAGTTTTGTGGCAAGAAGGACAAGAAAGCATAGAGAACTTTGTTGTCCTCATAATTATACCTATACTGGTAAAGGATTAATATAGAACAATTATGTGGATCTGGTTTTAATTGCCATTAAACGATCAAAATTACCACTGTATAGTTATACGTAGCTTCATATCATTAATGTGTGGAAAAGTGAACCTCCATGGTGAGTAAATATAGCGATCGTACTTACCTTGTATGTACATTGGTCACTAGGCAGTTCATCGTGACATACAACACAACATACATGTGATAAACATGTGATATACATGTACATGTTAGCAGCTTGCATTTTTACACTATTAAAATGGTAGTTAAGTTTGATGTTGTTATTGAACTGGAGTAGATTATTTGATGTCAATTACATTTCCTTTGTATGTAGCTATGCAGACACAGTCAAATTGTAATTCCAAAGCACCACATTATTGATACTTTACAAATAAAATGATAATGTTTTGAATGTTGGGTGCTCTTCTGTGTAGATACAAACTACTATAGCTACATGTACGTATGTATACACCTTCCGCTTAACTTTTATGGTCCTCAATGGGTTTCTCCAACACCCCTCTTATAGTTACACTTAAAGGTGTCATTGTGACCCTCACTTGGGTGCTTTAAATTCTTGACCACCTTAAAGGGTTCTGTTAGCACCCCTAACTCTGATGGAGTGCTACACCCATATGGCCACCATGCAAATGGTACAGTGTTGTAGTTACACCCTATTTTGAATAGTGCTAAAAAGGTGCTAGTCAAGAAGTGCTTTATACTTTTGCTGTATAAAATATTTTTAGATGCTATTCAGGAATCTAAACCAGTGGACACGGATAAGTCTGAGCTAGTTGATGGGCAGGAAGATGCCAAAACAACTGACAAGAAAAACTTCAAAATTTGTATTACGATTACTGTTATAGTAACATTTCTCTTAATAGGTAAGACTTACCGAAATCTGTGATAACTAGGGTGACATTTGATAGCAGCGAGCAAGTGAGTAGCTAAGTAAAGTAGCTGATATAGTCTCCAACTTCTACTCCTTACAGGAGGTTCTTTGCTGTTGAGCATCAGGCAGGGAAAGCCTACAATCCAATTTCTATATATCATTTGATATCTACGTAATAGAATCTATGCCACAAAATTGTGAAAATCAATCAAACAACAATTGGAGCAGGGCACTAATAATAATACACAACACATAATTATGTACAGTACAGTGGCAATCTTGCGAAAATCAGGTATCATTTGTAAACCAACTAGCTGCTACTACGTATTACTTAGTAACAGTTTATACTGCTTGAATTTTTTTAATTGCATCAGATTTGGAGAGAAGTAGCTAAGCCTTGAAGAGATAGGTGATGTGATTCTATTATAGTTCTTAGCATACCCTTCACCTTCTCCATACAATGAAATTTCAAGGCTCAAAGTTGAGCATTCGTACAGTACACCGTATGTGTGTTTGGAGTGTAGGCCTAGATATACATATGATTATATGTCTACAATTTCGATGAGTAATGACCTGAAAGTCGGCTTGCTTGCAGTGCTTGCTCGCTCAATAACTAGCTAGTTGAAAATGATTACCACATACTTAGGACTCAGATCATAGCTACTATATGGGCCTAGCTGCTTTGAATCAATTCGTGGATTTAACGGGGTTTGGGGGGTATGGTTTCAAAAAAAGGTAGACTGTAAAAAATGAAACTATAATATTATGAACTGCCCCAACCCTGCAAACAATAGTGTGTATATTATAGCTAAATTATTATTATTAAAGCATGAATAGTAGAACTGCAAAGTAACAAGATAGGATATTCTATTTTATCTTCACCAATAATATTATAGTCAGGGCCATGTGATAAAATTGCTACTTCTATGATAGAGCAACTTGATGTGATTACCATATTTAATATACATGCAGGAATAGTTGTTGTTTCGGGAGTTTTTGGGAGCAGTTATAAAGATGTTTTGAAGGAGATTCCCACCACCACCAATAACCAGCAAGGAGAGGCTACACCTCTTACATTAGATGGCAAACTATTAACAGCTGAAAGTAAAGAAATAAAGAGTATTACTGTTTACCAAGAACGCACTCATGAAGATTCTAACAGACTTCCTTATCAAATATTACAAGGTCCCTGTGCAACAAATGATATCGATCATGAATCGTTTGCCACAGATACAAACATTTCTCTGGGAGCTAGCTTCATACCAATATTCGATAAACGTTGGCTTCAAAAAGATGCTAATATCTCTGTAGTCATTAATACAATAAGCAGTCAATGCATTCACTCGTGCATCAATGTCTATTTAATGACATACGACGATATGAAGTGTTACAATGACAGAGACTCAATGGAACAGTGCAGCTATTACAGAAAATACACATCCAATGGAACACAATATAATATAACCATAGGAAGGAAGCTTGGAGGTGAGCTGCTACCACCCAATTATTACTCCTTAGTTGTAAACTCAAGCGGCACTTCTGAGATAGCAGCTCAATGGAGCTTTAATGCATCTTATGCCATCTATAACACCTCATCTCCTAGTTTGGGTGAAGTTTGTTCAATTTCTGATAGTAACCTCACTCAGAATTGCAGCATCAAGTTGCACGGTTATCATGATGGAACATGCATATTCATCTCAACTTATTTGTACTCTGATACTAACCCTCAAATTTACTGCTACAAAATATCCATTAACAAATATTATGTGCACAAATGGAATAATCAGAGCATACCATCCCTAATCTTTTTGATATTTTTTGTAGTAGCTGCAATCTTGTTGTTTGTTTGCTTTAGTTTGAAGAGATTGCGAAAAAAAGTAATGTTTTATACATACCACAAATCTTGAGTTTTGTGATTGTGAGATTAATTAATTTAGCTAAGCATTATGTATTTCTTTTTTATTTTTTGCTATAATTATTATTTTAAGTAATAATTTGATGTCAATTAACATAGCTAATAATATTACTGCCTAGCTATAGCTATAGCCATTATCATCACTCCACCTTGAATGAGTTGATGGCTCCCTAAGGGTTTTTTAATATCTAAACCATAGCTACACTGGAGCCAATTGTAATGGTGTAATTGTATTGCCCCTTTTGAACTTAATGATCAGCTCAATGGTTGGATCACCAGCCTATTATCAGAGAGAGCGGTAGCTCTGGGATGACGCGGACGGCTGCGCGCGCCGCCTATAGACTAATACTAAGTTACACCACTTAGACTTAACAAAAGCTACTGTGAATGATTATCCAGCCTACTAGAGCCTACTACAATGTGCAGACCAAGTTTCAGGACCAGGGAGCTTACCGTTTCAGAAATACGGCAAGCAGGTAAATCGCTTCTTATTATTCTTCTTAGACAACCATATCTCTCGAACCACTCAAGCTACAGCTATGATTTCTGGATAAATCCACTCCAAATTCTACGAACTACGATCTTTTCTACTCGTTGATCCTCGAAAGAGTCGATGAAAAAGGAGACACTACGGAGCACAGCACTCGACTAATTCAATTAGGAAGCCATCTTTTCTATAATACGCATGCGCATGTATTTGATATCCGAAATTATAATAACTCAGCTGTCTCTAGCTAGCTAGCTAGCTCTAGATAATGATGATAGACTACTGTATCGACTCGGGGATTTAGATTCACGACGGTAGACTCTATTTCAGCATCTTCCTTCGACCTCCAAGTATAGCTCAACAATAACACAACACCTTGACTCGTTGATAATGATTGGGCTGGTATGCTGGAAAACTATTGGAGAACTATTCTTCTTTCATCTGTCCCTGCATACACATAGAAGAATGAACTCTATACATAGTTAAAACCATAAAAGAGAGGAAAAAAGACCAGGAACAAGTAAGGGAAAAAGCATTTCGTGAAATGAAAAAAATGTAGGGATGACCACTGCTCAAAAAAAGTAAGGAAACAAGAAGGATGGAAATGGGATCAATCTTTGTTCTGTATATCCAGCCAACAATCCCTACATATACGTACATTACTACACTATAATCTGAAGCTACCCGACATATATGTAGGGATTGTTGGCTGGATATACAGAACAAAGATTGATCCCATTTCGATCCTTCTTGTTTCCTTACTTTTTTGAGCAGTGGTCATCCCTACATCTTTTTTCATTTCACGAAATGCTTTTTCCCTTATATTATTATGGGCTTGTGCAGTACACTTGCACATAGATTGACTACGTTCCACACAGAACACAGATATAATAGAAGTCGATTGATCAAACCACAAGAGCACAAACAGAAGTCATTTAAATGATTCTTCCTGTACATGCACAATACACACCCTGATCAAAGCACATGAAAACAACGGCTGCCTGCCCGCATGCACAGTTGCTAGGCTTCACACTTACAGGATATGGCTAATTTAAGACTTAGCTATAATCTGCATAATTATTATTCATTATGAAAAGAAATACAGACACTAGATAACTTGTAATTTTAAAATTAGCTATATAGCTATATCTATAGTAGCTAGACGATAATAAAATCATCTATTCTTTATATAAGGAGCAACGTCTTCCCAAATCTCCGTAAATTCTGCCATGTTCTCTTTTGTTCCAAATTTCATATCACAAATATCAAAACCAGGTGCCACTGCTTCTCCCAATAGCCCCCAATCGCAGGAGTCATGCTCACTGCCTTCATCTTCACTCATTAGGACTGTTGCTTTCCAAGTGCCACCAGGAACCACTAGTTGTAAGACATCTCCACTGGCAATATTCTGTCCCAGTCTTTTCTTCTCTATCTTACCCTTAGAAGGATCGAGCAAGAGATAAGTCAAGGTACACCCACCATGATGGTAGTGAATGATGTCCGACAGATTCATATGCCAATATCCAATGTTTCGATCTCGTGTCAGCATATAATTATATTGAAGTGAGAATATTTCTTTCTTTAGGATCTCTGCCATCTGTTGTATCCATCATTTTTCCCTGCGGGTCACTTTTTCCCTTACTATAGCTCCTGCTATTGCACCACTTCTCCATGTTTCCTTAAAGTAGCCCCTACACAGTAGATTAATTTTTATCATTTGTCCCTACTAGATAGCTAATCATAATTAAGTAGTAATAGTTTCTAATCTGAAAAACAACACTACTAGTAATGAGCTTATAACTCCAATTTCCCAATTTCTACTAGTTACTATACAGTTTACTACTAAGCAGAGAAAAGTTACTAAAGCAACACACTCATTAGCATCACACATATCCTCGGCTTCCTCAATCCTATCCTGCCTCCTTACTCTCTGTTCTGTTGTATTCGGCTGTACTCTAACTCACCCCTCTGGATGAGGAATGAGGTCCAATTTCTTGATGACATCTTGAGCACTGAGAAAGTTCATAGCTAGCTAGCTACCTTGCTATCTGAAACTGTTGTCCTAGGAACAATTCCTGTTTGAACACTTTAGTCCGGTGAGATATATATTTTGCTACTCTGTCTGTTCTTCAAAGCACAAAAAAAAATCACTTCAATGATTTTGATCGACCCCGGAAGTCGAAAACCGTATTCGTGGGCGGATGCATTAAATCATCCACTACATAACGACATACAGCGGTTTTCCAAAACCTTGCAACAGGAAAGTGGAAAGCGGAAGTGATCGGAGCAAACTGATTGCTCATATTGGTCATGTGACTGGCTTCTGCAGTTGCAAGGTTTTGGAAAACCGCTGTACACGTTCGTTCAAGATCACGCACGTCCTGTCGTGTCACGTCACGTCCTGTCGTGTCACGTCACGTCATGTCACGTAATCCTGCGTCATTGAATTAATCATGACGTCATTGACCATAGCAATTGTGCATATTATTTTATCTATAGTATGATTTACTACATATTTTTAGTTTATAGCTATATTAATAACTACTATGCTCAGCTAACATGATAAAAATTCAATTCAAGTGGAGTTCTAGCTACCAAAACCTGCTTCCTCTTTAAATGAACGAAACAATAGCTCAATACAGTTTGACTTTTAAACACAAGGTGACATCATGCTTCATGCCCAGTTTGGCATTCTTTGAGGTGGGTAAAAATTACAGAATGTGATAAGAGTCAAAAATAGGACTTGGCTTTAGTATAAGGCTTACTAGCTATTGTTTACATTCCTGAGTTGTCGGGTGGATTGACAGCAAGAAAGTACTATTTATTGTATGTAGTGACAAGTAATAAATCATTAATTTTATGAATAGAAGAAAGGTTGTAATACAAAATTAATTAGCAATGACTGTCAGAGTGAAGTGGAAACCAGTGGGTGTACTAATAGTCTGCCTTGTGTTCGCCTCCTGTGTGGCCACTTTGTATCGTAAATCTCTCTTTTCTCCTTCACTGATCACTTCATCTCCCACTAGAAAATTGATGAACGAAAACTCATGTAAAGGATTGGAAGAGCAGATTGAAAGGATGCATGCTTTAATGCACACCAAGGAAAAGGCGAGTTTAAAAATGGTTGACAGACTAAGAGTTGAAAATTCAGAAACAAGAAGGAAATTAGAGACCCAATATGAAATGACTCGTGATTTGGAAAGAAGAAATAGGCAACTTATTGAGAAGTTATCAAATTTAAAAGTTGGGACAAGAAGACGTGAGGATGATTATCGTTTGGCTCCTCAGATCAAGCCAAATACCATTCGGACACTCAACATTCATCAGAAGTCCGAGTTTATGGTGATACCATTCACAGCATTCACTAAAGACAGACTCTATACACTTGAATCTGGAATGATAAATAAACCTGAAGTGGCACCAATTGGCAATAAGAAGGAAGAACTTTCTCAAGTACTGGAAAAATCATTGGAAATATTGAATAAACCAAGAGAAGGTGAAAAGACAGCTTACATGAGACAAGATTTGGCACAGGGATATTATCGAATAGACCGTATGATGGGGACACAGTACGAGCTTTTTTACAAGTCTAAGGATGCAATGAATGTATTTGAACATGTTCAGTTATTTCGTCCATTCGCTCCGATGCAAGAGGTCCAGGTCCAATCATATGATAAAACCAACGAGTGGATTAACTTGATTGTCCCTCTTTCTGGTAGAGTAGAAAGTTTCGAGCATTTTATGGAAATGTTTGTCGAGGAGTGTATCGAGAAGGACAAGCGAGTGTTTCTAACTGTTGTCTACTTTGGAGACGAGGGAAAAGATAGAGTCAAACAGATACTGACTGAAGTTGCCAAGGAACATGATTACGAGAGTTACAAGATTATTGAGAGAAAAGGGAAGTTTTCAAGAGGGATTGGTTTGCTAGTAGGTGCTGAAGTTTGGAAGGATGGTAATGTCCTTTTATTCTTTTGTGATGTTGACATTGTTTTCAAACCGGGTTTCTTGGATCGATGCCGCTTGAATGCAGCTCCAGGGAACCGAGTGTACTATCCGATAGTCTTTAGTTTATACAATCCATCTATAGTATACAGCAGTAGAGACTCAATACCATCATGGAAAGATCAACTAATTGTAAAGAGAAACTCTGGATTCTGGCGGAATTTCGGCTTCGGCATGACTTGTATGTATCGCTCAGATTTCCTCTTCATGCGAGGATTCGACACCAAAATCCAAGGCTGGGGGATGGAAGATGTTAAACTCTATCGGAAAATTGTCCAGAGTAGCAACCTTAATGTTGTCCGAGCACCTGATCCTGGAATATTCCACATGTGGCATGAGAAAACATGTGATCCTCATCTGCCATTAGTTCAGTACAATATGTGCCTTGGAAGTAAGGCGCTTGGGGAGGCATCCCATACTCAACTGGGCATGCTTGCCTTTAGAGAACTTAAAAAGGAAAATGAGCTTCTTCACGAGGAGAAGGAAAAGATTGCCGCTGATGACCTTCATGAAGGAGCCATGGAGAATGGTGATAATGACTTGAAAGAGAGTGATCTTGATAATGATTATTTAAAAAAATAGTTACCAACATGCACATATAATTAGCTAGTGACATTAATGTTTTTTTAAGAGAGAGCAGTCACCTACAGCTACTGGAGACTTCCTTTGAATGCACATTCTGGTAAAAATGAGTTAATAATACCTGCACCCTGGTAATCTGCAGCTAAGACTGCTAATGAATCTGTTTATCTAGCTAATTAGCTACTATTCAAAAAATATTTGCAAGCTGGGCAATGAATTTTAGTATGCTGATATTATTCATTGTAGCTAGCCAATAATAATTTATGGGAGGAGTTTCGTGGAGAACATCATTCTCACTGACTTGTGCGGGTCGCAGCTCGATCCAATCACCGCCATGGCGTCAGTGAAGCCATTATTTATTAGAATTCACTTTCCAGAGGAGGTTGGACCCGTAAGAAGACAGGATCTCTATGACTTACAATGCAACTTACAAAAGGTACGTTAATGAGCTACCTGGCTAGTCAACGGCAAGCTTTACTCGGACCTAATGTCTGTGACTAATGGTGGTTAGTATACATATTATAGCTTGGTATCTAGACAGTATCTCATATTTCCATACTGTAAACAGTCATAATTGGCCAAGTATGTAGAATGAGGTGTGTCCCCTCCTCCCTCCTCCAACTTCCTGCTTTTGATATAGCCCCCTAATATTACTAAAAGGCAGTGATCTATAACTGTCACTTGAACAGTGAGTGCGATGTAAGAAGATAGGAGGAGTAAGAGAGTGTAAAATAATGCTTTGAGAAAGAAATAACACCATTTATCATCATTTAGAATGGAGCACTATCAGGGGTGTATCCACAGAATTTTGAGTGGCCCGGTGTGCTTGTGTGTGGGATCTCCATGCCCACTTTATCCTTTACCCACTTATCAGAAGGATACTAATGTGATCATGATTCTTGAAGGTTCATATAATCACTTAGCTAACTCTGCAGGCATGGGATGAAATTATAACTATTAATGGATAATAAAAACGGTCCGGTGAAAACCGAACCAACCGGAGTGGTGGATACACCCCTGACTATAATTACGTAAAAGGGTTTAGTGCAACCTAAAAACAATTCTTGTTCTTCTCCCTAGTAGTAGCCATCTTGTATAGATCCCAGTCAGACTGTAGGTGCACATCTATGACTGTGATTGATATTATTATAGTTATTATACGTTACGTGTGTGTGTGTGTGTGTGTGTGTGTGTGTGTGTGTGTGTGTGTGTGTGTGTGTGTGTGGTCACTGTGGCAGTGAGTGGTTGCACCATAAAGTGGGCGACCATGCAGTGACATTTGGCAGCATCCAGGTGCATGTGACCATAGCAGCTGCGATTTATTATTATGTGTCTGCATGTGTCCCTATATGTAGCTACATTATAACATGTGCATTAGTGTGTGGTTGCATGTGTGATCACATGACACATCTTATATATACTGTACTTGTTCATGTAGGATCCTGATTTGCTTAAATTTAGCATCACTCTCGCTGGTCCCTTCACTCCAGAAAATACTGATAATGGCAGTTATTTCTGTACCTCAACGTTTTCTCCTACTTCAGGTAATAATTATTGTGATTGCACATAACATTGTAGCTTGTCCTGTTTAGCTTTGAAATATTACCATGTAAAAAACAAAATGCTCTTTTTTTGGAATCTAGGTCTTCAAAAGCTAAAAAAATGTTTATCAACTCTTTATATTTTATATTTAGAAAATGGTCAGAAGTGCAGCCCGACCATTCTGGTTGAAACAATATTTAATGTCGAAGAAAGTGATCTATCAGTATATTATAAGAGCATTCGAAATAATATACGTAGTGCTAATTTTTTTACTAAAGCCTCTATGCAAGCCGGTGTTAATGAAATCACGTAAGTCTTTAGAATTTGTAAAGAAACATAGCTAGTATAGTAAGGACCCTTACCCTTTACCTTAGAGCTACTGTGAAGTTTAATTTGTACATCCACTATGCGCTTAGCTCCATTATTATAGCTAGCTCTGACCAAGAAACACCCTTTACCATCAAGCTACTGCATGTGATATATTGGGGTAATAGCTATTCACATTAATTTGTGCTTCCACTGTATGTGCCTGGCTATAGCTAGTAAACTAGCTCATGGTCATGTGATTGGGGATAGTTATTCACATTAATTTGTGCTTCCACTGTATGTGCCTGGCTGTAGCTAGTAAACTAGCTCTGGCCATGCTTCTAGAGTATTCATTGTTATTTCATTTCTATTAGAGTTGCTGTGATCAATTACTCTCGTGAAGGAAGCAGCTGTGTAACTGATTATAAGAACTAATAAATATTAAAACACTATTGTAACTAATAGATACATAGTACAGACAGCTATTTACATTAATTCTTTATATTGTGAGTATCTGTTTTTTCTAATAAGAAAAAATGTAATGAATAAGACTACTAATAGGACAGTGAATACTCCCAGTATTGAAGACGTGATTAAGAATCCTATGCTGTAATTATTCCAGCTATGATAAATATTGGTAATTATGATTCTGTAGCTGTAGATCTCAGGAATTGTTCCGAAGTACTTATGAGTTGTGATGAATACACATCTTCCATCATAACTGCTCAAATCAATGCTGCAATTCTGAGTCAAGTTACTTGAAGAAATTGTACAAACTTTATCTAACTCTGGAGACGTGGCATTGTAAAAGGTGTACGATACATTGAAGCTCCATTGAGCAGTTACCATCCCTGAAGTGACACTTGAATTCAAAATTAGGTAATAGTAATTTGGTGGTAACTGTTCTTTCCCGAACTTCCTTCCTATGGTTATATTATATTGTGTTCCATTAGATGTGTATCTTCTGTAATAGCCGCACTGTTCCATTGACCCTCTGTCATTGTAGCACTTCATATTTTCATATGTCATTAAGTAGACATTGATGCACGAGTGAATGCATTGACTGCTCATCGTATCAATGATAACAGAAATGTTTGCGTCACTTTGAAGCCAGAGACCATCGAATATTGGTATGAAGCTAGCACCCAGAGAAATATTTGTATCAGTGGAAAATGATCTATGATCAATATCGTTAGTTGTGCACGGACCTTCAAGTACTTGATAAGGAAGTTTTTTTGAATCTTGATGAAAGCTGATTGATTTCATTTCTTTACTTTCAATTCTTATTAGCCTGTCATCTAATGTAAGAGGTGTAATTTCTCCTTGCTGATTATTGGTGGTAGTGAAAATTTCCTTCAGTTTTGGATGGTAATAGTTCACAAACAGTCCCAGTGACACCATTCCTACAGGAAGTGTAGTAAATAGCTATGTGACTTCACTCCAGCATACACATTTGTACCGTACATAATAATACACACTAGCTAACTATATAGCTGTATATGCTGTATCTAAAACTCTGAACAAAGTTGTACAATTTGTATAGAAAGTCAATGATTCATCATAAGCCATTGTGGGGGAAGATTTCCTTTATGACTATCAAAACCACAGACACTATACTATGGCCTTTTATATCTCATATGAACTTATCATGAATATTATTTAAAACATGCAGGATCACACATACACATATGTAGACAGAGAATATTTATGGGCAGGCATAAAGATTTGTTTGTGACAGTATAGCTACTCTATCAGGAAATAATTATTTAATGACATTTCGAGGTAGGCTGGTATTGAATTCATGCATGATCTATGAAATAGAGAGTGAGATCACTTAAAGAGGCAGTGATATCAATCCTATAGAGGTATGTATAGCTAATGTGGTAAACTCAAGAAGGAATTAAATTAAACAAAATCATGCTAGCTACCATGTACAGTTACTAACCTGTTATGAATAATATTATTATTGGTATAATGAAAATAATGGATAGACTTGTACTCCTAGAGCAACTCATCTTTCCTGTCAGTTTTTGATTCTTCGGTCCTATTATATATAAATAATTAGACATTGTGATTGTATACAGACTCATCTTATTAGTCTGTGATTGCTATAGCTACTAGCCTATCAATTCTGATTTTGATCATGGTGGCGGCGGCTAGTAATATAGCTAATACTTGAGCTTTAAGGTACGTACACTGTAAAATGATGAAAGTGTGTACTGCACACTAAATTGTCCCAATAAAACAAAATGGTATGCTATATATAGCTAGTCCCTAGCATCAGGCATATGCTATAGTATAGCCTTAAAGGTCAAATGCTGGATTGTGATTGTGGTGGTGGTGGTGGTGGTGGTGGTGATGGGGAGGAGAAGGGGGGGGGCTGACCCCCATGGCTCCCCCCCCCCCCTTGGATCTGCCACTGTGACTAGTTATGTACTTTGTGACACCTTGCTGATAACCTCAAAATCGTGTTTGTTTAATACATATTATTTCAGTAAATACTGTGGGCATAGCTAACTCGAGCACAATGGGCAAGCATAAGTATAGCTAACTTTTATGGAAAAGGCTAAAGCCATGTCTAGGCCTCTACATAAATCTAACTTTACAGAGAAGTAGTTATCATATACCGGATATCATCTTTGTGCTCATCGTGGGCTTTCGAGTGGGCCGGTGCTGTAGGCCTAGCTGGCAGCCCGATAGCTATCTTCTTGAATCCCAGTATGTGCAGGAATAATCGCTGGCTGAGCCTTGTACTTTACACCTCGGAAGAAAAGGCGGGCTCGAGTTCAAAAATGCGCATGCGTTGTAGCAAATAACTGCATTCCTACTTCCAGGATTTTAAAATATACGCGATGGCAGCCTCAGATTATGAACCATCCCCTCGATTCGATCACTTTTCTACCGGTGAAGAAGGATTGATGTATATCTGGGGAGGACGTACTAACGATATCTATAAAAAGAAAAGAGAGCTGGCGTCTACCCTGGAGATTTTCGATTTCAGGAAAGAGAAATGGAAACGCGAGCACACCAAACGGGCCCCTCCCCCTTGGCTGCATGGTGGTGTTAGTGCTCTCTCCAAGCATCATCTCTTCATATATGGTGGAGAAAAGAGTGGAGAATCCTATCATCCTTCGCTTTACCAGTTGGATAGAAAAAAACTAGGCTGGGAAAAATTACCAGATGGACCCCTTAATAAATATGGGTCTAGTATGATTTTTTATCAAAACAAGATTATTTTTTTTGGCGGATATGGAATTCCGAACAAGTATACCCAAAGGTCAGAGTTTATGGTGGATGACTACTATACTAATGGTCGTGGATGGACAAATCAGTTAAGCACCTTTGACCTCAATACAGGTACAGTGTATATTCTTTGTACATATAACTACTTGGGGTGTGGCATGTGAACTTCATGGTGATCACAGCTAATGATTTTAGTTCAGTGAGCTATGAATAGCTACTTCAATCATTGATGAATTTCTGTCATAATAATATGTGTTCTATAATGGTAAGCTATCGATTTTCCAGATTATGAGTTATGGTGAGTAAAAGTTTAAAAAGTTGCCAAAAATGAATGTGGTTAATAGCTATTTGATTTCTACTTGGGACTGTCACATAGCTTTTTTTGGTGTTTTGAGCTCTTTTACAGTGCATATCAAATGTTAATTGTCTGTATAACACATGTTGAATGTCTGTACTTTAGGAAAATGGTCCTTTCCCTCAGTTACCGGGAAAATAAAGCCAACTCCATGTAGTAATTCTTCCCTCACTATGATTGATGACCACCATGCTGTGCTATTTGGTGGAAACCAGCCCCAACAAAAGAAGACCAATGACGTATACATCCTTGACTTAAGAAAAATGGTGAGTCTTGTAGCTGGCATTGATGTATATGTGACCGGCTCTGGGAAAACCCTCCGTCCGGTGCAAAAATCAATTATCAGATATGAGCACGTTTAGTTGGCAGTGCCAAAATTTGGCTAAATTTTTTTTTAATAAATGACAACTATGATCCTTGAACAAAGCACAGATGAAGTTTGGAGCTCAGACTACAAGTACAAAGGCTTCAAATGAAGCGCTAAAGTTAGCTAGTCAGCCATTGAAGCTTTGTGCACGGAGATTCTAGTCAGGCTGAAATTCATTGAACTTTAGGCAGGCTTTCCAGCTTATGCGCTGGGAAATATGAACTTACTAAGCTATCTTCGGTACCTTGCTTCTCTTCTCGGAGCTTTGGTTGGACCTTTCTCGAGCCAAAAGGCAAGAAACTAGCTTCTTACTAACTACAGTTCGAAACCCCACCCACCGTCAATTTAATAGTCCACGGACATGTCCGGAAATAATGTTCACGTTGCTTAGTCAGCTTTTCTCGAAAAAACAATAACGCTAATGGACGCTACCTCGATCTTTCTAAGAGCTGTTCCTCAGGCGTCATAAAAGCTATAGCTTTGAAATTTGCGCAATAAAGAGCCAAAGGGCCATAGATAATAAATTTTACCATAACAAAAAAATTTTAATTTTCACCGGATGGAGGGTTTTTCCAGAGCCGGTCACATATATAGATACATGCTATGAACCTGAACAACATTGAAATCGTGTACGTGTGCTTGGACAGCATATTTCTCAGCTAGCTATTAAATTTCAGTGGTGATCACATGACTTATGACCTTTAAAAAGTGTGCTTTAAATAGATTAATGCACACTTTTATGTGCTGGCTAGTGCACACTGAGGAACTGTGCTGAAGGTACACAGGAGCCGAGGGCCCTGGGCTGTAGCGACCCAAGTGCAGCGAGGGCACTACTAAGGGCCCGAGGGTCTCTAAATAACTTAGATCCCGTTGGTCAAGTTGCTTAACTTATTTAGAACAGCTAAGCAACATAGTTTTGGAACTTAGACTAAAGTAGAAAGGCTTCAAATGAATCGCTAAAGTTAGCTAGTCAGCCATGAAAGCTTCGTGCATGGAAAATCCAGCAGCTGAAAATCACCAGAACTAAGCTACCTTATATGCTTGAAAATATGAACTAACTAAGCTTTCTACGCTACATACCTTCGGTACCTTGTTACTCTTTTCTAGGCTTTAGTTGGTACTCACTAGCGTCAGAAGGCAAGAAACTAGCTTTCACCATAATGATACATGGTTTTTTGACAAGTCTTCTAACACAGGCGGGGTTGGTTGGTTACATATCAATATTTCTAATTGCTGCCCACCACAGGGTACTAAGTGCCTTTAGCTACAATGGTAGGTTTACTAAGTGCCATAGGCTCTTAGTAAACCCTGGTAGGTTACTAAAGAAAATAATGAGGCCTACAAAACAGGGTAACTGTGTTCTAAGATCATTCGTACTGAACCCAACATGTATCAGAGCTTGCTAGGTACTAGCGTAAGCTGCCAATTATCGGCACATGAACGTCCCTTACCTTGCAGTTTCCGACCGGAGAGACACAGGAAGTCGGCTCTTGCACTATAAGGAAGCTAATTTATTCCTTGATTATCTACCAGAGTTTCAGAACCTAATGAGCTACTGGCACGGGATGACATCCCTAGAAGTGCAGCCTACTAAAATTCCAATTATCGGCATCCCGTACCTATCACCGTCTCCTGTATTAATTCCTATGCTCGATTATCGGCACGGGCAGTGTTTTTAGGTCCAGGGTCGAAGCATGGAAATAACAGGCATACTACTATGCATACCAACCTCTAGTTCACGTCATAAGCTACTAATTGATATATTTTTAAATGCTTATTGGTTACCATTAATTCGATATTAACCTTTTTATGTTCGTTTTATGTTAAAAATAGAAGAAAAAACAAGTCAAAACAACACAGTAAGAACATAATTTTTCAGCATCATATCGAATCGAGTCAATGCATTCTTCGTGTAGCCAACGTCCACACACACATAACCCACTCAGCCCCCATTCCATTGTGAACATCTTCAGAATAAGTACGTAAGCAGATTCTTCCTGAGCAGCCCTTTCTCTCGAGCAACTGATTCAGCTAGCTATATTCTTAATCTGCTTTCTAGTTTTTCCATAGTCAATCTCACTAACAACTGCTCGAAGTTCAGCTTCTTCATCCACTTAGATAAGGTTTTGGGCCTGGCTTGACACCTTGAGATGCATATAGATGCCTATCTTCCAAGGCACTGAGGGCAGCCCTTCTTACAGGCACGCCTTTCTTCACACTGTCTCAGTCAAGGGCAGCCAACACAACAGTAGTCAGTGGCGTATCTAGAATTTGAGCTAGGAGGGTGCCAGATAGAGAATGCGAAATTTTTGCGAACCACGCCCACTTTTGATTAACCACATCCTCTTTATTATACCCAGATGATGGCCTAAGTATTAGCTACCCTACTTTACCAGCGTACAGGATCAGAAGTGAGGTGCAGGCTGAATAAAGAAGCACAGAAATTTTAGATCGAGATGTGCATTATTTAGGGTAAAAACGTGCCGGGCGCATGCGCCTAACCGATGTGATTATTGAACTCTGACCCAATGCTGCTCTTTCTGTGAGTGTAATATTAAACTGCTTGCTAGATGATCAGCTTTAGGATAGATAACTATAGAAGCGAGCCTACTGAAAAAGCTAGCTAGCAGCTGAGGGGGGTGCTCGAGCACCCTGAGCACCTCGCTAGATACGCCACTGGTAGTAGAACAGCAGGAGCTGACTTCGAAAGCAGCCTCCTCTTTCGCCGAGGTATCCTAGAAAGAGAAACCAACAGCATGCATGTATGTTGCATCCAAAAACATCGAGAAATTTGAGCAAGCTAAAAGTGTTTTAGCTAACTAAACAACATATACAAGGTTTACTGTCATCAAAACAACTTTTATCAGTTATTAACTTGCCTTGGAAGAACTGCAGAAGATGATCAAGGCTATGTACTATAATTTGCAGTACCTGTCACAAGTTTAGTTTCCGTATATTTCCGTGGATGCCCGTGTGCACATCCGTACATTCCAGTGCCGATAATTGGCAATAGGGATGCCGATAATTAGTATATGCCGATAATTGGCAGCTAACGCTATAGGGCTAGGGTTCTGTAAGGACCAACTGAAAAGTCATGTGATCAGCACTAAAATTATTTAGATCACTCTTTTCTAGTTCCATGTGTTTTTATGCATGGTGCACTCGAATGATGCTATAATGCTCATGCAGGCGCCAGGTCCGTAGTCAGAGATTTTCAAATGGGGTTCGAAAGTGTCTGTTAGCACAGAAAAATTTTGCCTGGCCACGCCCACTTTTACGTAGCGACACTCATTTTTGATTGCCTGGCCCACTTCAACAATGACTTATATTTTGCTGCAATTGTTGCTATGAAGTAGCTATGAAGATTATGAGTAGATGGCCACTACTTCTTCACAATCCACCACAGATTTAGCTACTTGTACAATTTTCACAGCAAGACTTAAACCTCAGGTGCTAGATGCAAATCTCAGGCACTACTGCATTAGAGTCAGAGTTATAGCTAGCATAAGGCTAAAACTGACCTTTTCTGGATGATAGGCTTTGACCTACTTCTCGATCGAGCGAACGATATTCACGTGCGTACACGCGCGTATCTGAATCACGCACGCTTGCGCTTAAAATATATATTTTTTCATTTTGAAAAGGGAATTCGATCGAACCCCTCTGGCTACAGGCCTGGGCGCAAAATACTTAGAGCTAAATAAGAGTGAACTAAATATTACATAGTGCACTTCAAAAATGCCTTGTTGGTAGGTTTGAACATGATGTGCTATTTTGAGCTAATTAAAGGATTGAGTAGTGTGGTATAAACATTCTAGTGCTGGTCGCATGACTTGTGACCAATCAAATCCTCTGAAAAGTGTGCTTTAAATCTCTTAAGCACACTTTTATGTGAACTGTGTTGAAGGTACATAGGAGCCTAGTGGAAGATCCACTAGGACTACGACCTTCCAGCCTCAGTCCCAGTAAGTGAGCACCTTATAATAGTTGCATTGGGTTTCAAACAGGAAAACCTCAGGAATTTAAAGTGTATGTCAGAGCTTGCTAGGTACTAGGGCTAGGGTTCCAACTGGAATTTGATTGTATCCAAGTCATGTGAGCACTAAATAGTTTAGATCACTCTGATCTAGCTCCGTGTGCTTTGTGCAGCACAGCATAGCGTAGCCTACCGATTAACGACCAGAAGTTATTCCTCGCACCATAGCTCCCTCACCGATGGTCGTCAAAGTCTTAAACAACAACCATAGGAAAGATAATTTCATCCTCTATAACGTCATATGAATTATTTTTGGATAGAAATTTTGCTATGCTTAATCTACTACGTCATGTGTGAAATCGTTTATCAACCACCATTACCTATTTTCGACCACCCGTTGAAAATCATATTATCAATCATCGTCTGTTCCATTCTTTCTTTCAGTTTTGCTCCACTACATGTTAGGGCCCTTAAAAAATACTGTTATACTATTTTATGCTACAAAATACATCATCATAACAAATTATATAAAATTAATGGAAGCTTTTCAATCATAAACCGCTTCACAATTTAACGGTGTAATGGAACTGCTGCAGAAGCTCTCCTTTTAACTGGATTCAGGTGATACTTTTCAGACACAGTCTTCATTGGCCTGTGTTACATATTTTACAGAATCAAGTCATAATCTATCCATACAGTCCTCACTAAACAAGCACCAAATTCGACTCTAAGTCGATAGCTTTCGTAGCTTTTAGCGATCTTCCGGAGCCAATGGCGATGGGTAACGTGAGCTAGTAACTTACTTTCATACTGCAGTCGATAAATACTTGCTGTTGAAGTCCTGTTTTCTCTCTAGAGCTTTAAGTTTTCCCCATATATTTTTCAATGCAGCCATTTTCTTAGACTCTGTTTACGTTTGTTTACTACCGTAGACTTTCCGTATACTAAGTAGTCGATAATAGGTGCTAAAACGGCCGACAATAGATGCCGGTCGATAATCGGTAGCCTACGCTATTCAAAAACAATGCTATATGCACGGTACTGCTCCCTTTGATCCACCCATGCAAAATACAATAAAAAGTATCTCTAACTCTGCTAGATACATAGCTACACCAAGGAAAATTCTAAATAGAACAGAGAAGTAGGGATGGCTGTGTAATAAAGCCTACTCCAATAACTACACCCATTATATCCCTACTTCATTCCCCATGAGATCACTCATGGAGAGTGAAGTAGAGAAGAGTAGTTGGGGTTATATGGGTGTGGTTATTGAAATTAGAAGGGGTCATCAATTTTTTTTCCAAGTGGAACCACATAACAAGTAGAATCATGCCACAGTTTCCAACTGGAGAAAAGTGCTAACAAAAAGCCTAGGGAAGAGCAACAAGGTACCAACACCGTAGGTAGCATAGATAACTTGGTTTAGCTATATTTGCAAGCGTATAAGCTGGGAACCCTACCTTAGTTTTTGGTGATTTACCACACGACTCTCTGCTGTTCGATTCTCCGTTCATGAAGCTTTTCAGGGGTAACTAGCTAGCTTTAATAGCCTTACTACTTTAGCTAAGCTCTAAACTATCTCTGCACTAATTAGACCCAATTCTTTCCAGGGGGGCGCAGGGGAAGCTTCCCCTCCAAACAGCTCAACTTCCCCCCCAAACTGACCCAGCTTCCCAGGGGCGGATACAGAAAAAATCTAGGGGGTGGGCTATAAGATTGAGAGAAGAAACACTGCTGAACTAGGGGGGCTGGCGACCCCATTGAAATCTACAATCTCTGACTCATTCATTACTAAGTACAATCATGGGTATTATTTATTAAAAATTAATAATAATATTATCAGAATCATAAGAGAATCTATACACTATTCAATATGCATACGCCTTGGATTCATCTGAGCAAACTGTTTAACTACTTCATCAGCATCACAGGGGATATCTCGGTGTGTGTAGAGGAGAGCAAGACCATTTAGACGGGCTTCTGTCATGGTGCTTCGTAGGTACGTCTTAAGGCATCGCAAACGGCTAACGGATCTCTCACACTCGGCACTAGTAACAGCCAGTGTACACACTATCTTGAAGAGGACTTGAAGGTTGGGGAAGAAATCATGATCAATACTCTTTAGGACTTTAGCAGGAGTGTCCAAAGTTGTAGCATGTTCAGGCCTTCCATGCCACATTGAACCCCAGCAATGTAGCTCTGTATCCAGTGACTCGAGTGAAGGTAAATCTTCGCCATAGTGCGAAATCAAATCAGCAATGTCTACTGATGTGGGAATCTCCTCTGTTTCTGCCAAAGTCGATGGCAAAAGAAGTATAGTCTGACAAACTATGGATGAAGTGTCATGGTTGAACCTAGTATCTATCTCAGAAATTAGATGGTCCATAGCAGGAATAGTTACAACTCTCTTATAATATTCAGACGCTGTTAAAGCCGGTGTGTTGCTGCGGTGTTACTGCCTATTGGTTGTTCTTGGAACAGATTCTTGAACATTAACTTTTGAAGCAATTCTTAATGCTCTGTCATACATGCGTGCATGCACATTGTCAATATCTTCTCTTGCACTCTTAAGGGTGCCAATACATAGTAACTGAGGCATGTGCTACTATAAGCACTAATTAACCACAAACACTACCGCGCTAAAATAACAGATAGTAAACCACAATAGTAGCAGCTGCTCTGGCACATCTAAAATCCATGCTAGCATGATTAAAAGACAAATCACGGCAACTCAGGAACCAAGCATGGGAATGAGCCAATATTTTGCGTACAATAACTACAAGGTAAGGTCTAAAAAGTTACGATTTGTTTTAGTTCATATCTATTCTAGAATTTCCAGAATGCATGGTCTTGTGTGGATATATAGAAAAGTAAAATACAAATCAACAAAAACTCATTGTAATTTTGATAGAAATATGTATAGGAAGCTTCATAACAAAAATTAGCCATAGAATCCAAGCGGTCTTTGAGATGCAACGCAGTTTACCTTGAGAATGAAATCGGTTGTAACATCTGTGAAAATCATCAGGCACTCTTCATTTTTGGTGTGTGTAGTACTATTTTAGTATGTAATAACTTGGTCCAAGTTAGATGTCTCTAAGGCAAATAGTTTTAAAGCTATTCTTCCATAGCAACCATGCGTGGGCGGGATGTATCGGCACCCTTAAGTGCTGTTAAGACAAAGCTAATGTGGTTATAGGCACTAACAACATCTACATATCGGCCTTGAAGCTTAACACTAAGAGCTTTAGTGTAAGCCAGCAAATCTTTGGTTATGACCAATGTAATAATGAATGAAAACCTGCTCAATGAAAGATAAAGGGATTGTGCATCGGCTTTTGTCTCTCTATTCCACTCAGCACCAGATTCCTTTATGTCTTCAAAGCAACAAATCAAAGGCTCAAAAATATCAATAAACACCTCAAATGCCTCATGCCGCTGAACCCATCGAGTCTTACTGATCGATTTTAGCTTTGTACGTCGCTCTCCATCTAAATTTTCATCGATACATTTCTCAAGAGCTAATTGCCTTTTAGGAGAGTTGGAAAAGAAACGGCAAATGCTCTCAGCTGTGTTCATCATATTCCTGATCTCAGCCACTGAACAGCACTTGACCACACATAGGTTCAGAGCATGTGCAGCACAGTGTGTGTATATCGCTTTTGGAAAGGCTTCCAGGATACGTGCTGCTGCTCCCTTTCTCTTCCCAGCCATAGCACCTGCACCATCATATGTCTGCCCACGAATGTTACATGGTAAAAGCTGCCAGTCATCAAGTAGAGAGAGGATATGATCAGCAATTGCACTGCCAGACACACCACTCAAACATTCACTGAAAGCTAAAAATCTTTCTTCAATGCTGCTATTAGGCTTAACATAACGTATACTGGCAGCTAGTACTTCATCATTAGCAGCATCAGTGGCCTCATCCACCATGATAAAAAAAAAGCGAGCTTCACGGATCTCTGCTAAAATAGAGCCACGAATAATACTGCCACAAATATCAATTATCTCATTCTGGGAGGTCTTGCTGGTATAGAGAGCATTACGATGGGTAGAAGCAGTCTGTAGATGCTCAGCTAGAACTTTATCACCACTAAGAGCTCTAAATTGAAGCAAAGCAATGAAGTTGCCAGGATTTGAAGTTGGTGAATCACATAGATGTTTCCAGTCATCACGATGCCCTCGAAGTGCTAGTCCCTGTCTTCCACAGAAAATGACTGTCTCAGCTATGCTTCTAATCTTTTTTCTATTTTCTGCAACAATCTGTGCTCGAATACTAGAGAGCTGCTGATCAACAGGGAGTATTTTGTTTTCCATCATTGCCTTAAAACTCTGAGCTGTCTTTACTGCCTCAAGGTGATACTTGCGTGCTGATGTACTATTTGTACCACAAAAGTGCTCACGCAACTTATCACTCGCTCTTTTGAAATTGGTAAAGGGGCTAGTGACCAGGCTGCCACTAAAGTTGGACACAGAATATGGAGCCCGGCTAAAAAGAACACAAAACTTACAGAATCCTCCATTCTCCTTTATTGAGTATACCAAGCCATTATAAAGCTTAAGCCAGCTATATTGGAAGCTCCTATTCTGTTTTCCAAACTCAACGGGTGGAAAACGATAAGATGTAGGGGGAGCAAAGTGTTTTGTTAAAACATGATATTGTTCACGCTTGGTAAGAGGTCGTTCTCTCTTTAGCTCCACAACACAGCCAAGATCTCCAGAAAGTACTGCTGGATGCAGAGAACTTTCTTGTTCAGGTATATCAGAAACATTTGAAGACCTAGGTAATGAATAGAAACCAAGTCAGGAGGAGGCATGATTTTCACATGATTATCACATACATGTCTAATTCAGGCGAATCCTCAAAATCTATATCTGAATCATGATCCATCTCAGACCCTATCAAGCACCTACAGATAAATAACATCCAGTGGTCGTCATAGTACCCCTTTCACACTGACACAACAATCTAGCGTATGCTTTTATGAGCTGCTTACCTCCCTGAAGAAAGACTTTCAGCACTGCCACAGTGCTTCTTTACGGGCTCACTCATGTTCGCGCGCAAATTGACCTTTATACTTTGCCCCACCTTAATAACAAGTGTGTATCATTTGGGGCAGGCAGGCAGATTCCGAGGCGCTAGGCTGAGTGAGGCCGGCTCTAGTAAGTTGTCTGATTCGAGGTGGGGGGGGGGGGGGGGGGGGCTACAGCCCCTGTAGCCCACCCCCTGTATCCGCCCCTGCTTCCCCCCCCCCCCAAGATATTGCCAAAAGAAAGAGTTTTATATAGGACAAAAAATATATACTTCTAAGTAGTATATTTTTTGGATCCAAGCATTTAAAAAATACTTCTAAGTATTATTTTAGAATTTAAGCATTTTGGCTTCACGTTCTGCGTGGGAGGGGGCACATCCCCCTCCCACACCCTCCCCCCCCACCGTGGCCTTATGGCCACACATTCCATAAGCTTCCCCTCCAAGGTGAAATTCCTAGATGAACTTTTTTGTAATTATCGGGTGGGAGAAAGAAAGGGTGGTCAACTGACAGGTGCACCGGTGCACGCTAATTGACCACAGTGGTAAGACGTGGTTACTATGAATTATATTAAAGTCTGAGCCCTATTTTTAAAAATGGCAGAAACTTCATGGAATAACAGGAAACAGATAGGAAATTATGTCGCAGTGAGCTAGCTAACAGCGATTGTAGCCTTTATTAGGCTGAGCTGAAACTGGGCTCAGACTTTAATGAGATTCATAGTAACCACGGTGGTTATCACCGCAGTGGTCAATTAGCAGCACACTGGAATTTGGGTGCACTCAGAACAAAACACTCTATGTCAGACCCCCACTTTATATAAACAGAAAGAATTGGGCCTGGCTATGCAAGACAACTTTGCACAGCTTTGGCTGATCATGCGTACATTGGATAAGGTTTGCCGATATCAATATATGTAGAATGTGACATCTAATTATTTAGAACACTTTTGTAGACCTCATTATTTTCTTTAGTAACCTACCAGGGTTTACTATGGCACTTAATAAACCTACTACTGTAGCTAAAGGCACTTAGACTATAGCTATAGTCACATGCCAGTTACCTGATTGGTCAGTTAGAGGGACTCTAAATCCCGTAGAGTCCCTCCCGAGCGGGTTCTCTAAGTGCTGCTGGCACTTAGAAAACCCGGTAAAGATGGTCATTCTAATTGGTCCAATTCTAGCAATGCATCGCGGTGGCCACGGTTAGCGTAAGCCGCCAATTATCGACCAGCACCTATTATCGACCGTGGCAGCACCAATTATCGACTACATAGTATATGGAAAGTCTACGGTAGTAAACAAACGTAAACGGAGTTTAAGAAAATGGCTGCATCGAAGAATATATGGGAAAAACTTACAAGCTCTAGAGAGAAAGAAAACAGGACTTCAACAGCACGTATTATCAACTGCAGTATGAAAATAAGTTACTAGCTCACGTTACCTATCGCCATGGCTCCGGAAGATCGCTTAAAAGGTATGAAAGCTATCGACTTAAAGTCGAATTTGGTGCTTGTTTAGTGAGGATGTATGGATAGATTATGACTGGATTCTGTAGGAATATGAAACACAGACCAATGAAGACTGTCTCCGAAAAGTATCACCAGAATCTAACAAAAAGGAGAGCTTCTGCAGCAGTTCCATTCCACCGTTAATTGTGAAGCAGTTTATGGTAGAAATGCTTCGTTCATTTTTTATAAAATTTGTTATGATGATGTATTTTATAGCATAAAATAGTATCTTTTTTAAGGGCCCTAACATGTAGTGGAGCAAAACTGAAAGAAAGAATGGAACAGACGATGATTGATATTATAATTTTCAACGGGTAATCAAAAATTGGTGTCGGTGGTCGATAAATGATTTCACACTTGACGTAGTAGATTCAGCATTGCAAAATTTCTATCCAATTGTGAGAAATATAATTTATATGACGTTATAGAGGATGAAATTATCTTTCCTATGGTTGTTGTTTGAGACTTCGACGACCATCGATGAGGGAGATATGGTGCGAGGTACAAAGTATGGTCGATAATTGGCGGCTTACGCTATTGTTTCTAGGTGCGCTCTGATTCATGTTCGTTGCATTTAAAAACCATGGTTATTGTTTCCCTACTTAGAGAGTGCTAGTGCACTCCCTGATAGCTATTAGTATAGGGTTCCAGGACTCTCCTGTGTCAAATTTCAATAAGACATGACATGACATGACAATGAGTCTTATAATTTACTTCTCATTCCTGTAGGAATGGAAACAAATGCCCATGCAGAATAGAAAATCCAGTCCAGTTGGGAGGTCAGATCATGCTGCTGTTTGTCTTGGTTTTAATGGGCATCATCCCAATCTCTTAATTAGTGGAGGTTTGAATAACAGTAAGGAGGTGTTGAATGATACTTGGACCTTAGATGTGAAATCTGGGAAATGGAAGAAGGTAGGGAGAATTCTTAGCACTGTTGGGTGAACTTTACATGTGTATGTGCATGTAGTTATAACTTAAGGTAGCTAGACATTTTGCACAGCATATGAAAAAAGCAGCCTTTTTTCCTGAGTTAGTCAAGATAGTAGCTAGTACATAATGGATGATATAATTATATAAGTAAGGTACGTATTATCTGTTCGTCTCTTTATTCTAACCCTTTGTAAGCAAGTTCATTAAAATTTTAGAATAATGATGATGTAACAAAGAACAAATGACATAACAAAAATTGATGATAAAATGACATAATAATAACAAAACAATAATGCCAAGTAACTAACAAAAGCACCTTCATCCCCTTTGTCTACAGTATTTTAGGCATCCAATGACAATAATAATCACATTATGTAGGTCAAAATTCCAAAATTTCAGCCAAGGTGTATGCATAGTGCTGCCGCCTTTGATATCAACCCAGAAATTACTGATGTCACAATATTTGGTGGATGTCCTAGGTGGCCAAAGGATACCAAGAAGCGTAATGAGTTTCCTAAATTAGCGGAGACCACTATGCTACGATTTGGTAAGTCTAGCTATGTACATTGTATAATGTTACCCTCTCTGGGAATACCTGGGAGTCAGCCAAAAAATAAATTGCTACGTCTATGGTCCTATACCATGCAAATTTCAAAGCTCTAGCTTCTTTATAACCTGAAGAACAGCTCCTACAATACTCAATGCAGGTAATTCCATTAGCATTTTATTTTTTTAGAAAAGCTGAATACGTAGCATAAACTTTATTCGTTCACACCCATGTACTACATGGGCAGAGTTTCAAAGTAGAATCAGAGAGAAGGTAGTTTCTCACCTCCTGGTGCTACAGAGTGCCAACTAAAGCCCAGGGAAGAGCAACAAATAGCGTAGATAGCTTAGTTCGTTCATAATTATTTCAAAACGTATAGCTAAGCTGGAAAGCATACCGTCTTGGTATAACTCAGCTTTTGGATTCTCCATGCATGAAGCTTTCATGGCTAACTAGCTAGCTATAGCACTTTATTTGAAGCCTAGTAATCAGAGAGTGCGGTAGCACTCTCTATGTAGGGTTAGCGGCGGCTGGTGCCGATCGTTGACGCTGTTTTGGAGGAGTTTGAGCGGTCATATCATCATCTTCTGCATTGTTTTCCAGATGTAAGAAGTTTAGTTGAGCCTGTACCAAGAATAGAAGAGATACAGAGAGTCTATAGTTTGTATTGTTCGAATGAGAGAAGCCACACCCATTCCGTGCCTAAATCTAAAATTTTTATGATTCATTCATCATCATTATCTTCTTTGACGGCTGTAACTCCATGATCCTTTCACATACGACAATGAAATTCATATCAACTTGTGCAGTTATAACCACACAATGTGCTTTCACCATCGTTATATCCTTCAAAATGATCACTCATATCAAACGATTTTTCATTATAACTATGTCAGCCATTTTAAAATGAATCATTTATCATGCACATGCGTCTGTCACTATCACGTGCACGTACACGCGTGCCAACCAGCTATTAATTAATTTACTTGGAAACAATATTCAACCTTTAGGTTGTACAAAAAATAAACAAACAAGTGAAAGGAAAAAAAATTTATGCTAAATAAAAAAGGCCATGTAGGGTTAGCCTGTACTTTAACAGTTTCTATCAACAAAAATCAAAATAATGCTGCCTTCAATAATAATCCCTACATCACTGCCTAAACCAAGCAGAACACTTTTATACTGACATGAACAATTAAAGCAGCTTGGTGGGAGGCAGTGATGTAGGGATTATTAGCGTTATTTTGATTTTTGTTGACAGAAACTGTTGAAGTAGCTACAGGCTAACCCTACATGGCCTTTTTTAATTTTTGGCATAAATTTTTCTTTCATACCAGTAATGCTGGTAATGTATAGGTAATCAAGGTAATACTGATAATTAAAGTAATTCTGGTAATTTAGGTATTATTGATAATACTAGTAATCTTGGTAATACCTAGGTAACTAATATTGATAATTTATGTGCTAAATAAAAAAAGCCATGTAAAATTTTTTTATCACAGTTTCTGTGAACAACATCAAAATTATGCTGCCTTCAATAATAATCCCTACATCACTGGCAGAACACTTTCTGACATGAACAATTAAAGCAGCTTAATTGGTGGGAGGGGGATTATTATTTAAGGCAGCATAATTTTGATATTTGTTCACAGAAACTGCTATAGGTAAAATTACAGACTAACCCTTACATTCATTATCAATTTGTTGTTAAAGACCTGTTCATTATCATTTGTTGTTAAAGACCTTTCTGTTATGACTTCAATAACTTTTATTACTCAACAACAGAATAGAGAACTCAACAATCTTAAATATAAATGACGTCATAGATAATATTCAATGATGTAATAACAGGATATGAGAATCTAATTAACCTCAAGTAATAATAAGTTTACATAAATCAAATACGAACAATCCATTACACTCTCCCACACCAGATTATTAGCAGGGGGTGCAGATAACAGTACTTATTAACTGAAGGATGCATCAAATGGTATCCTTGGTGTTCAAATCCGAGTGGAACGTCGAACTGGTATGGGGTCTACCACTATTGGAGTTCCAGTGGATTCCCCAGTGTTCACTGCTGCTTTAGCAGTCTGCTCCATTGGTATGGTCGCTGTTTGACTGGGTGCAGTTGCGGTATACGCCCAGTTTGGGTCTGGTTGAGAAGTGTCAACTCCAACATTCTCATCATCAGCAGGAGAATTACTCACAACTCGGGTTCTGATGTGATCAACATGACGGCAAACACTTGTTCCATTGGTAAGTTTGACTTCATATGAAAGTGGACCACGGACATCCTGTATCACTCCAGGACTACATTTATCACTAGAGGCAGTAAAGTCAGTGGCATAGAGAGTATCTCCCTTGATAAATTTCCTACCAGGTTTGGAATTATCATGGTGTTCCTTCTGTTTGTACCACTCTCTCAGCCAATTCAGGGTAGAGTAAGTCCAGCCTTGATCTCAATTTACGTCCCATCAGTAACTCTGAGGGCGCAATTCCAGCTATACATTAGCAGAAATCTTGCTTCTACTGAACCATCTCCCTTCATTTGTCAAAGACCTTGTTTTATCGTCTGAACTCCCCTCTCAGTCAATCCATTCAAGGAGGGGTGATATGGAGCTTAAAAGATGTATCTTATTCCATCCTCACTGGTGAAAGACGGTCCGTTGTCCGTTACGATGGCAGTCCATGTGTGACAAAAACTCGTCGGAGTTATTCAATGGTTTTTCCAGCTGTAATGGACTTCATCATGATTGCATCCAACCACTTTGAGTGAGCGTCAACCAGGATTAAATACATGTGCCCGATAAATGGTCCCGCGTAGTCAAGGTGCAACCTATACTCCAAGGTTGAGATGGCCACTCCCACGAGTGCAGTGGTGCTCCTGGAGGTGCGGGTTGGAACCTCTGACAACTATCACATGTTTTTGCCAACTGTTCAATCTCCTCAGTGGCGGATTTAGAGGGGTTTCTAGGTTTCCACGGAAACCCCCTTTCAACAGACACTTCAATTATAGAGTTACAGCAGGCCAGACAGAGCCCAAGATGCTAAGAAGAGCTAGCACTTTAAATAACGAAGCTGCTACGTGCGTTGCATGTGGGGTCAAAGTACGGTGCATAGGCATGCGCACTATAGCTATCAATCATGAAGCGACAGACAGCAGTAACTGCATTCTTCCAGAAGAAAACCAAACAGATGAATAGTGGTATATATGACATTTGGCTAGCTATACTAGGTAAATAGCTACGTATGGATAAAATAAATATTTTACACTAGGTGCTAGTGTCCCTCAGTCTATTTGTGTGGAAGTAGCTGGACATACTGAATTTGATGATTCAGATGTTCAGGCTTTTGATACAACTCATGATGGTAAGATTAGCTAATTTTTTGGAGTTTGATATACAAGAATCATAATCAGATTCTTCAAGTTCTCGTGATGATGGTGATTATGATGGTGATGACCTATTTGGTATTCATGACATTGGAAGACTTCTTCATAATAATTTTAATCTACATAGTACTAGTCGAGATCATAAGTGCTTGATCCTGATATCTGAAACTGACCCTAACCCAATGGTCTATCCACGTAGCAAACAACCTGGCTCCAAGACTTTTCGCCAGTTCCAACCAGAATGGTTGAGACAATATCCATGGCTCCACTACAGTAAGTTTGCAGATGGTGTGTTTTGTCGTGCATGTGCTCTGTTTGCTCCACCAATGGTTGGTGGTCAAAATCCAGGTCAGTTTGTAAAAAAGCCTTTCAAGTCCTGGGAAAATCATTCACAGAAAATGCACACACATGCTAAGCTTGAATACCATGTAACAGCAATGGTTCAGATGAGTGAATTCTTGGCCCGTTACCGCAATCCTTCTGAAGCAGTACACACAAAGCTGAATGTGGAAGCAAGAAAGATTTTAGAGACTAATCAGAAGGTCATTGAATCATTGCTGAAGATAGTCATGCTCTGTGGAAGGCAAGGACTTGCTCTCCGTGGTCATCGGGATGATGCCATTATTTGGGAAGATGAGTCTGAGAGTCACGGTAACCAAGGTAACTTTGCAGAACTTGTTCGCTTTCGTGCAGAAACTGATGAAATTTTGAGAAATCACCTACAAAATGCACCAAAAAAATGCAAAATACACTTCCAAAACAATCCAGAATGAGCTGATCACAGTTCATGGTGACCAAATCCACTCAGACATCATGGAAGAAGCATATAAAGCTAAATTTTTTTCCATCATAGCTGATGAAGTTACAGACACTAGTAATAAAGAACAACTATCCCTCGATCTCTATACGTTTTGTATCAGATGATATAAAGGAAGTATTCATAGATTTCCTTGCAGTAGAGAGAATTACAGGTGAGGTATTAGCAGAACAAATCTTGAAGTATATTGATACTTCTCGTTTGTCTCTCTCTGACTTGCGTGGTCAGTGTTATGATGGTGGTTCCGGGGCAAGGAAAGGCTGTAGGGCCATAATTCAAGAGCAGGCTCCTATGGCAACCTTTGTTCACTGTGCGGCTCACCGCTTGAATTTGGCTGTAGTGTCTACTTGTAAGATTCAAGTATTCAAGAATGTCTAGTCCTATGTAGGTGAAATAGCACAATTTTTCAAGTATTCACCAAAAAGGCAGGCTCTGTTAGATAAAATCATTGATACTTTAGATCTATCAACTTCTGCCAATAAAAAACTCAAAGATGCTTGCCGGACACGATGGGTAGAGCGGAATGACTCATATGTTGTCTTTCTTGAATTGCTTCCAGCTGCTCAAAGAACTCTTTTGGCCATTACAAATCACATTAAAAATTCAGAGACAGATTGGAATTGGGACGCAGAAACGTGTACAAAGGCAAATGGCTTTCTTCACCAAATTGAGTCTTCTTCTTTCTTAATTGCTTTGAAAATATTATTGGAAGTTCTTTCCTATATCAGAGGCTTGACTATTATGCAAGCTGCTGATATAATTCAGGCTTATAAGGAGGTTCAAGGTGTCATTACTCTTCTTAAGAACATGAGAGCTTAGTATGCCTTGGATCAACAGGAGACAGACACACAGAAGCAATGTCGAAGCATCGACAGCTGAACAGTACTATCGTATAACTTTAATGAATTTCTTTCGCATCTCATATCTGAGCTGGAAGACAGGTTTACTAGCAGTACTTCTCATGGCATCAGTCTGTTACATCTTTTACCCAACAAGAGTGCAAAGGATGAAATACCAGAAGCATTATCTCAAGCTGTAGCTTTCTACAAAAGTGATCTTCCACATGAAGTTATGTTCCCTACAGAATACAGAATGTGGGTTAGGCACTGGAAGCAGACTGAGTCTGAATTACCCAGTAAACTGATTGATTCACTTAGAGCTTGTGATAACTCCACATTTCCTAACATCAGGGTTCTTCTTAGGCTGGCACTCACTCTTCCAATAACATCCTGTGAAAGTAAGAGAAGCTTCAGCCAATTAAAGGTAATAAAAACTTCACACCGATCCACAATATCTGGTGATCGTTTGAGTGGGTTAGCCATGATGAAGATTAACTGAGACCTTTGTAGCAGCTTAGAGCAGAATCCATCGAAAATGAATGGACTTGTCAAATCCTTCAGTCAACTTCATCCTAGAAGAATGAAACTCCCTTCTCCAAGACTAATAACATCATCATCCTTATTTCTATAAAGGAAAAAATATTTATTCTAAATAAAAAAGAGAAGTAGGGATGGCTGTGTGCAGTTCAAAAAAGTTCAGCAACAAGAGAGTGAACTTCAGTCAAGTAACCCCTTACCCATCACCAACTACGAGCCAACTATTCCTACTTCACTCCCATGATGAGATATAAAGGGAGTGAAGTAGGAATAGTTACCTCGTAGTTAGTGATGGGTAAGGGGTTACTTGACTGAAGTTCACTCTCTTGTTGCTGAACTTTTTTGAACTGCACACAGCCATCCCTACTTCTCTTTTTTATTTAGAATAAAATTTAATATTTTTTCCTTTACTTGTTCATCATCTTTTTTGATGTAATGTTCTATTATTTTATTATAGGCAACTGGATGCTATAAAGTTCATGTATTGTAGCTATGTAGTTCATTGCAGATTTCATCACAATATTGTATGAGCAGACTGATCTGGAAGATCTATAGAGTTTATAGCCATGCAAACTAAATTCATTGTTTCTCAGGCCCTCCCGCATGGCTAATTTACTTCCCGCTTGGCAACAATTATTACTTCCTCCTATTGATCACGTGGTCAGCACATGACTGTACAAACCAGCTTGACACCCCAGTTCTAACCAGTTAGTGCCAAACAAGCTTGCTGTTCATAACAACTAACTGCATGCTGTCGCCTGGAGCTGCTAACTAGGGAGAGCTGAGCGATCGAGTATGTTAGTTTCTACGAAAATAATGGTGCAGTATGCTTCTAGGAAGGTTGTGGAGAGAGACTGGAGGATAGTTGTCATCCCGGATGAAGATGCTGCAGGCGCTACAGTCTTGTCACTATTTCAAGGGATCAACGGACCATAGCTTTGATTCCATGGAGCCCTTCTCTCTATCACCTGAGAAGCAGAGCAGTGCTATTCAAGCTCAGGTTGGAAAAGCTCAGGACAGCCAAAATTTCCAGGATGTTCCACTGATCGCTCACTTATCTGAAGTGGTAGCAGCCTTCGGTATGTACTTCAAGTACGTGGTGCTGAGTGACTTTGAACAACCTGCTACATCCTCTGTTGTTGCTGTTCCTAGGCCAGCCAGGAATGCATTGAGATCTGTAGCCATGACCATCCATCAGTGAAAGACCTCTTCAGTCGAGTGCATGCACGAGAGAATCTCACGTGTGAAGCACCAGTCGAGATCCCATACTATTCTTCGCAGATGTTCACGTCTGTGTGCACACACTGCGGCTGTCCCTGGTCTGACACAGAAGAAGGTAAGTACCCTCTCTGCGACTATTGCAAGCAACAAGGACAGTCTCCTGTGCTGAAAAGGAAGACATCATCATCAGATGCCAATTAGTTGTTGTTGTTTTTAACTGGATTCTTGTGGTTTTTTTAAATTAATAGTGGGTGGGGCTTGCAAAATAAAAAAAATGCGCATTCCGCATGGATTTTCTCTTATTAAGTGCCTGAGAAACAATGAATTTAGTTTGCATGGCCATAAGATTGTCATTGACATAATTTTGTATATAATTTATATAATTTTTAAGGCCTTTACTGATATGTACCTGATATACTGTTGCATCAAGAGTTGATTCATAACCAGACTAGTGCCTAGGGTTTATGCTCTGAGCATCGAGAGACCGAGAAAGCTAACAAGTCAGTTGCGAGGTCGAAGTCCAAGAATCACGTGTTACGGGGCGGGGCATAAAAATGTCTGCCTCTTTGTAGATTGAAAGCTAGCAAGTTGGAAAATGACGTGCTATTTTTGAATATGTTGATTTAAAAGTAAAGAATTATAGTGCAGTCATTTCTGAGTAGATTGGTATAAGAATTATAGCATTTGAATGAACTATTTCTGAAATACGCTGTTTGATGATGATGATGAACGACCAGATGAAAACGGCGATTTTTGAAGTTGCTGTAAAATGATACTGCTTTATTCTCTGCTCTTCATACTTGAGTCCTAGCATGTTGAAGGTGTTCTGTCTTCAAGTTAGGAGTTGCTGACTGCAGGAGGTAAGTATTCTGGAGTTATGAAAGAAAATGTCAAGTACTACTCCAATGGAGCATCCGTGCCATCCCTACTTAGAGAGTACTATCGTACTCTCTGATTAATAAAATATATTATATAGGTGTGGTTAGGGCGTGGTTTTAAAAAGTGGGCGTGGTCAATGAATTTCCCCCCCACCCCCCCCCCCCCCCCCCCCCCCGCGTGTAAATGCGCGGATCTTAGAAACCCCCTCTATAAAATTCTACATTCGCCACTGTTCCTCGTCCATCTTTGGCCACCAGATATACAATCTGGCCAGGGCTTTCATCTTGTTGGCTCCCAGATGTGTATCATGTAGTTCTTGGAGAACCAACTTCCTTCCTTGTGGTGGCACGATCACCCGAACTCCCCACAATACGTATCCATCAAGTGTACTCAATTCTCTTTTCCTCTTCCGATATGGTTTGAAGTTGTCTCCCAGACTACTCTCCGGCCATCCTGTTGACAAGTATCGTTGTACTTGAGATAGAGTAGGATCCTCTCTCATCCAACTCCGGATGTTGGCTGAACTTATGGTTGTCGATGAAAGATGATTGAGTAGATGAACAAAGTCACTTGGAACTCGGTCAGTTTTTGTGGTGACCGGTCTTGGGAGCTACTCCTTGCCCGTTTTGTATCGAATAGAATACTGGTATGCTCCCAGAGTAAGGGCCCACCTCTGTATTCTAGAGGAAGCCATTGGAGGTACTACTCTTGATTCACTAAAGAGATAGGATAGTGGCTGATGATCAGACTCAATGATAAACTTTCTTCCATAGAGGTAATTATGAAAGTTCTTTACCCCAAAGATTATAGCCAATCCTTCCCATTCTAATTGGGAATATTTCTTCTCAGCTGGTGTCAAAGTCCTGGACGCATGTCGCTCTTGACCATCTTCCATACTAAAAATGAATCGGCCTGTAAAGCATTTTTGGCCACTTCAAAGGCTTTGTCCTGTTTTGTACCCCAGGAGCAAACTTAGAGGTCATAAAGGGGAGATAATTGTGTTGATAAATTGGCCATGAATGGACCATAATAATTTATGATTCCCAGGAAAGATCTTAATTTTGATACATTTTTGGGTTTTGGAGCCTCTTTTATGGCTTTAACCTTATCCTTGGTTGGATGATATTCGACACTTGGTAACATAAATTCACACTTGGACCTTTTAAATCTCAACCTGGTAGAGGCCAGCTTTTCTAACACAGCATCTAAATTCTGTAGATGTTCCTCAGGAGTGTTCCCCATTACCAGGATATCATCTAAATATACACTGACACCATTACAACATTGTAAGAGACTTTCCATGCACCTTTGGAATATCGAGGGTGCTGCAGACACCCCAAAGGGTAGTCTATTAAACTGAAATAACCCCTTATGGGTACTGATTGTTACAAACTCCCTTAAGTGTTCCTCTAATGTTAACTGCAAGTATGCTTGTGACATATCCAGTTTTGAGAATTGTTTACCTCCTGCCAACTTGGCAAATAATTCTTCAACCCGGGGCAATGGGTAAGGATCAACAACTTTCATTGCTTGATTAATGGTCACCTCACAAATTCTAATAGACCCATCTGACTTCATAACCGGGCCGCCCACTTGGAATATCGGACTGGTGAGATTACTCCCTTATTTTCAAGTTCTCCCAAGGCCTCTTGACCTTTTCTTTCAAGGCATAGGGGACAGTATGTGCCTTCACAAATTTAGGGGCCACCTGTGGGTCCACTGGTAAGTTCACTTTTAACTCCCTTCATGGTCCCTAGCTGGTCATCAAAAACACCAGAATGCTTGTCTAGCATTTGGTCCGGACCACAAATTTGTGAATTTTCCCACAGTTGATGTTGAAAGTTGAAATCTAATCCCTTCCCAACAGATTTGGCCCATCCCCATCTCTTTCTCACCATACTTGATATGAGCCTTGGTGGATCCTAAGATGGGGACAGCTTCACAGGTGTACGTCTTGAGTCAGATGGTGGACTTCTGCACGGTTTTTCTCATGCAATTCGATTGTATGTTGTTTTGTTCAGTAAGGAGGAATCGTGTATTCTAAACTTGTACCATCATAGGCTCATGGGTACTATTTTTCACAGTAAAAAGTGTGTAAGTGTCCTCCTCATCTTCCTTGATCGATTCTTTGCCAGTTTCGGAGTCCCCAACAAAGTGGGCTTGACCTTTTTAAGATTTTCCCTTGTCTTGGTTCGTCCTGCAAGCAGAGGCAATATGGCCTATCTTCTTGCACTTGTAACATTCAGTTTCTCTGAACTTGCATGCCATTGCCAAATTATCTCCCAAACATCGGTAACACTTTTTCTCAGAACCTCCCTTCTTAGACAATTTCTTATGACTACCAGTATATTTTTTTCTGAAAGAGTTCACGGTACCTTCCATCTCTTGGACTTGAGGTTCTTGTTTTCTGGTGAGGTCTTTGTTGTTATTTTTCTCTGCCGATTCCAAGGCTAGGGCTATATCCAAGGCTTCTGGATATTTCAGGTGAGAAGACGGTGTTGAATAGTGTCGTCTATCACTCCGCACACCAATCTGTCTTGCAGCACATCATCCAGCGATGTTCCATAGTCACAGTATTTGGCTAAATGTCTCAATGCCGCAATGAAATTAGCATTGCTCTCATCTTTTCTTTGGATGTGAGTGTTGAATTTGTAGCGTTGAACAATCGGTGATGGCTTGGATTCTGCATGATCTTTAACTGTTGTCACTAGGGCTTTGTACTCAATCATGGCCAATGTCTCTTCTGGTATTAGGCTTTCGATTAGCTATGATGTTGCCGATTCAGCTTGCGATGATAAAATCGAACGCTTGATAGCTTCATCTGTGACTCCGTTAGCTACGAAATAGTACTTGAGCCTCCGAGTATAGGAAGCCCAATCTTCCCTCTTGGGATCGAATTGTTCAGTGTTCCATGCCGTGCAGCCATTATCCTCGTCACTAAAATGTCATGACTTCAATAACTTTTATTACTCAACAACAGAATAAACAACAGACCAGAACTCAACATAATAGAACAGTCTTAAATATAAATGACGTCATATTCAATGATGTAATGACAGGATATGAGAATCTAATTAACCTCAAGTAATAATAAGTTTACATAAATCAAATATGAACACTTTCCATTCTTGGCCGGTAGAATGTTTAGTACACTTTAATCATTAAAGTAGTGTAAACATTCACATTTTGATAATAATTAGAGAGAGTAAAATAAAAATTTGCTCTGTGCAAATCTACTCCAATCTGAGATGGAATTCTACAAGTATTGTCTAGACATCGTAAAGGCTGAAATTGAAGCGTTCTGATCGTGTGGTAGATGTAACAACCCTCGCACATGTGCCTAGGGGTTAATAACCACTCTCAGTGCAATTAAGGCAAGCCAGAAATAATATGTGCTATGCCGCGTACATACTGCTATGAATATCATAACTTATAGAATCACACCACGAATCTCTAACGGCTTAAAATCAGGGAGCAGTGCTATGATGGTACGAGACCATGACCCGCATCGTTCATGACGTAAAAATGTCTCAAAATGGGCAAAGTATAAGGGCTATGATGCCGTCCATGGTTTTTCCTGCTAATGCGTGGACCTCCATCAAGGATAAGAAGTATGCCAAAAACAATTCTGTCAGAAGGATTCTTGAAGGAAAAAATGAGCCATACTGACATTATTCTCCAAGTTGTGTGCCCTAGTTTGAGGTTTTCTGTGTAGATATTCACTATCCCTCTGATACTAGGGCATAGCCAGGATTTAAGAAAAGGTGCTCTATCCGGGTGCAAAGTGCCTGGAAAAAATTATTGGTGCCACGCCCCATAATTAAGGTCACCTAAGTATGACGTGAGCATAGAAAACCAGCGTAGCCTCGATCATCCCCAGGCCCTCCTTTTTAATTATGATTGTGGAGGGCCTGGTACACGAAATATCACAAAAACCAAACCCATAGTGTGGGTGTGTACAAGGAAATGCATTCCTATCGCTGACGAATCGGTGCTACGACTATGCACGAGCACATAGCCATGCCTGAGAAAAAAGAAGGGGTGTTGAGCTGCCACTGAATTTGAGTGTTGATATGCATACAACAGATAGTATTGGAGCTGCTTATCATTAGCTATCAAGTAGTCTAGATTTGTAAACTTAGCTGGATCACATACCCTCCAAGTTTGCAAAACCGAAATCAGGGACAAATCACACCCACTAATTAAGCACCAACATTCTTAACTAGATCTTGGTTTAATAGCTACGTAGTTTTGCATGAAGTGGGCCAAAAAGGGTGTGGTTATGGGAAAGTAGGCATGGCTAGGCAAAAAATTTCCGTGCACCAGCACGCAGAGCACCCCTATGATAAAATCCTGATTATGCACCTGAAATTCTTGGTTGTATGGTCGTAGTGAAACAGCAGAAGACTGAAGTTCTTCTGGTCCCTTGAGTCAATCCAGTATAGACTCCAGTTCGTGTAACCCAAATGCATGGGCAGGGTCATAATGCTCTCGTGCACTTCCCACGCCCAATTAAGTCTGTTCTATCCCAGTTCTATCCCCACGTGACTTTGTGTACCACTCACAGGCCCTCCACAATCATGATTAGAATTAAGGTGGGCCTGGGGACAAGGCTAAAAAACCGTATGCGTACAGCTATGTGGCCATGCCCACTAACATTACTATTATTGAATATTGCATGTGAAGTTAGTGATCAATTTACAGTAGCTTAGTCTTGCAGGCCCCACTAGATAGTGACTGACAGATAGTGAAGGTTCAGCAGTTCAGCTAACCAAGGGACACCCAGAGCACCCTGCCTGGCTACGACACTGGGTACAAATTTAGAGTGTCAAGCCAGGATTCTGCCCTCCAACATATAGAGCTAGTACAATAATGTTAGAATTTTGTTTAAGGTGTGGTTTTTTTTATTAATTAACCCTCTACAATGTTTGCATTCCTGTGGTTAGCTATGAAAGTGAATGTACATACATAAAATATAATTATTATGAGAACAGCGGACCTGCAAACAGAGTTGGTGCCTGGCCTTAATTGCACTGAGCTATACCTGCTTCACTCGTGGGGAAGTGATGCAGCATATCTATACTGGTTGTGCAACCGCGCCCATTAATTATGACGATCATGTAGCGGAAATATCCGACCTGATTCCCAGATTTCTGGGAAAAACTGGTGCCGACCTGATTCCCAGATTTCTGGGAAAAACTGGCACATGCACAGACAGTGTCTCTTTTCCCCCACCCCCCAAAAAAGGAAAAGAGAGGCTGTGTTTGAGGCTAGCCATTCTGCATGCTCAGCGCTACTATTACACTATACTATTACACAACACATACCTACTTACACAGGGAATTTTGGTAGAAGGAAAAAATATTTATTCTAACTAAAAAGGAGAAGTAGGGATGGCTGTATGCAGTTCAAAAAAGTTCAAAAGAGTGCCTTTTACTGGTATTGTACCTTATATACTTGATCAGAGTTGCATCAAGGCTTGATTTATAACCAGACTTAGTATTTCATTTGTATAGTAAACTACATAGACAGATTAATGAAATTTATAGCTAATCTGTAATAGTGGGCTACATTTTGTAATAGTGGGCAAAGTGCTTGAAATAGTGCTCCATGTTAATGCACATGTGTGTAATTGGCTAATTACCTTCGTTACATGCAGAAATGACCACTAACTACTAGCTACGAAAACAACAATAAGTACTAGCTACTTGAGTCCTAGCACATTGAAGGTATTCTGTCTTCAAGACAGGAGTTGTTGATAGTAGAAGAGAAGCATTCCTGCAAATGAAAAAATGCTTCGTATTGGTGCAATAGAGCAATCCATGCCATCCCTACTAGAGAGTACTATTGTACTCTCTGATACTAGGTGGATTGTAGGCGCTTGGCCTTCTAAGTACTTGTGGTTAGCATTATACAGCCTCCTGTGTATGCAGCTGCACCATCACTTCATCCTGAAAGCAATATCTTAGCCTAAGAAAATGACTTTCACCAACTGCTTTGCTCCCAATTGAATATGTTACCCTAGTGCCTCTATGACAAAATGCTGTAGAAAGTAATATAAGCTTGTTTGTTGCTAAGTGTTATGGGCATGTTTTACTTGTGAGGTCAAAGGTGAAATGAACATATGCGCATGCATATCAAATGTAACTATGTATCAATATCTCAATTTGCATGAATAGGGGGGGGTGGGGTTGCTTCACTCGACAAATATTAATATTTATAATTTTTAATGAGTCATGATCTGAGAGTCAGCTCTGAATTATTCTGAATTGACTGTAGAGTATGCTCATGATGAGTGGATTCTGACAGATGACTACAAGTTTGCTGATTTCGCTAAGCCTGAACAACTGAGGAGGAAAGAGAGACCATCAGGTTATTAACATTAGCATTTTGTCTAGCTCATGGATGTATGAATATTGTCAGGCACATAATTATCATAATGCAGTTAGATAATGTTATGTGTAAGGTGCAATAGAAACTTAGGGAAGCCTTAATACAAACTCTATTGATCTAATTTCCAAATTCATGTAAAAAATTTTATTGAGATTTCTATTTCATGGTATGATCTTTATTTCCTTTTTCTGTCATATCATTCAGATGCTCAATACCTTGCTGCTTACCATAAGATCCTTAAAAGAAAAGATTATCTAGATATGCTATTCCTTAGGATGGTCTTCGTAGGCCCACCTGGCTTAGGAAAAACTACAGCACGTCGTCGCATGACAGGAGAGATTACTAATATCAGTTCAGCCAATGAACAAAAACAGCCCAGCACAGGTGCAGTCGAGTCAGGAACCAATGTTGCTATTAGAAACTTAACAAGTACTATTGCCATGGTGACTAAATCAGAATGGTCTGTCACTAAAGACCTCAAAGATGAAGCTCGCATGCTTTTTGATCTATTCCTCAGTCACTTAAGTACAGAAAGTACATCAGATAATGATCAAGATGAAGGAAGTACTTCATTGGCAAGTTCAGAAAATGAAGCCAGTCTAAATAAAACAGCAGAGTCTGTCATGGAGAATCTGCATCAAGATACGAAATCATACTCACCAGTCTTGAGTACTGATGATTCTGCTTATGTGCCCTCAGAGCAAGATACTGCTGCAGATACACCCCAAATCAGTCCAGAAATAATCGAGTTATTTCGCAAAGGTGTCACAGCTTCTAAGCATTGGAAAGATATCAAGCACTTCTTTGAGTACTCAGCTCTTGTAAGAATGGAAGACACTGGTGGCCAGCCTGAGTTCATGGACATGCTCCCTGCACTTACCATCGGTCCTGCCCTCTACCTGCTATTCTGTAAGCTTATTGATGAGCTTAAAAGTAGATACATTGTATCTTATAGTCCATTGGATGGCGAGTCGTCCACACCAGCACAATCCACTTATAGTGTTGAAGAGGTCTTACTTTCAGCTCTATCCAGTATAGCTTGCTTCAATTCTTTGCCATCCAAAGAAACTATAGATGGTGAGGTTAATGTTACTGAGCATGTCTCTTCTTCAAAGTCTGTAGCATATATTATTGGTACTCATAAGGATCTAGTGTCTGATGAGGAGCAGATAAAAAAATTTGACCAAAAACTCCAAGAGGTAATTCGCTCCACTGATTTCTTTCGAAAAGATCTTGTCCAATTTTCATCAAAAGATCAAATGATACTTCCCATTGATAACATGAAAGGAGGAGAAGATGAAATCAAAGCAATGCAGGAATTATTCGAGAAATGTATGCAGCAGCACTTTAAGAAAGTCAAGATCCCCTTTTCCTGGCTGATATTGAGTCTCTTTCTTCGTATGAGGACAGAGAGAATGATCGATCTTGAAAGCTGCATTACACTGGCACAAGAACTCAATATGCCCCCTGATGAAACAAAGTTGGCCCTGTGGTTCCTCCACCACCAAGCAGGAGTCCTTATGTACTTCCCTGATCTGCCCGAATTTCAGAATACTGTCATCTGTGACATACAGATCGTGTATGACAGTGTTACTAATCTAATCGTCAAAACATTTGAATTCGGTTCTGTAAGCAAGGCAGCCTCTGAAAGATTCCGGGAAACTGGGCAGTTCTCTTTAGATGATATCAAGGGAGCCACAGATAAGGTCTCATGTGATTTTATACCACTGTGCCAACTAGTGAAGTTGCTGGAATATCTAAACATCATAGTTCCCATCACCCAAACTTCAACTTCGAACAATCTAAAGGATATTTTCCTGATGCCATGTGTCCTTCAAAATGCAAAGGAAGAGGAACTTGATGGACATCGACAAGCAAGAGCTTCTTACTCACTCTCTCCAGCTTCAATAATGATCCGATATGAGTGTGGCTTTGTGCCAATTGGAGTATTTCCTGCCACTATCGCTAACCTTGTTGGGAAGGGTTCCTTCAAATTGATTGTTGAAGGAATTAAGAAAAATTTTGTCCAGTTCTACTTTGGAGCTGATCGCGATACTATAACACTTATCTCTCAACCAAAGTACTATGAGATTCATATCAAACGACTTCCAAGTGCCAAGATCCCACCTCATGAGGCTTGTCGAGAAGTCAGGGAGATTGTCGAGTCTGCACTTAAAGCTGTCACTTCCCGTATGAATTATGCCATCTCTGAAAGCTACCAACTATCTTTTGAATGTCCTAATCACCCTGGAAGAGACCACCTCTGTGTAGTGGACAGTAACGAGACCTCCCCTCACATGATGGATTGTCTCAGTAATCTTAAAAACCTTGAACATGTGGAAATGAAAAGTCAGCATCTTGTATGGTTTGGCCAGGTAAAACCTATATATTATGTACACAACTATATCATTTTAAAAGAAAGTGTCATAATAATTATGTGAAATCATGTTGAAATCACGAGAATTTAGCATTCTCCAATTTATATTAGCTAAACTTTAAAATTTTAATAGTTCAACATGTTTCTGTGGTGTAGCCATGGAATTTTTATTATATTTTTCGTACTGTTTCAGCCTATGACCAAAAGTGATGGAGCTAATTCTTGTCCAGCATCTCAATCTAGTAAGTATACTGTATTGTGACTGTATTATACCTACTAGTAACTATAATCGGGTGTTATAAATCCCAGCATTTAAACCATTACTCTACTGTACAGATTTCAAATAGCTATCGTGGTTGTATTTTTATAGTCTTTAGTAGTTTTATATTTTGTATCATAAGCCCGGCTCCTTTTCTCAAGTATTGCTAACATTAAAATCATTTATTTTTAATTACAGCTACTCTAACTTTAGGCGATCATTTTGAAGTGACTCAATTGCTCAATGATTTAAACAAGCAAGAGGTGATTAAAGTAGGATTAGCTCTTGGATTGTGTTATAGCAAGATGAGAAGAATGGACAGTATTGAAGATATAATTGCAGCATGGCTGAGAAAAGATGACAATGTTTGCAAAGCAAGTGGCAATCCAAGCTGGGTTTCACTTACTAAAGCACTCGATGCAAATGGTCACACAGGTATTGCTGACACAATCAGGGAAAAAAGGTAGTTATCAATACAGAATATTAAAGATTTAAAGTATCGCTTCTATCCTGTAGCTAGCAATGTTGGATGCTGATCTGTATAACCTTCTTGAAGTCCTCACTAACTAATTAATAATTAGCTGTAGTCATGTGAATATTATGATTATTTTTGCATAATAATTTTCTTGTAGTTATCATGATTTAATTTAATTTATTGTATCATAAGTGTGAATGTGTGTACACATACATGCAAGGGCACATCGATCCACGAAGCGGCGAGAGGGCATGCAACTGCCAATGTTATATATAATTATTTTAGACGGCATAGTATAAAATGTTAGCTTAGTACATGGTAAGCTCTGTCCGTTTACTGCAGTAAACTGTAGCTAAATACATTTCGTTGTCTACGCCCTCTCGTGAGGAACTTGTAACAATGCTGACTTAACTTGTATTAACACAATCATTATTATTGTATCATTGGACTTTGACCTTATCTTGGTTATGTAATCATCACGTGATTCAGTCTGATATCATCTAAAGTAGTAGTCTCGCGGGCCAGACCCTTTACCAACCGCGAGGGAAGGAAAGAGTCTGGTCAAATCCAATACATGATCTTGTTTCAATTGCCCAAAGATTTGGTGGGGGGCATGCGCAAAACGTCACGATACGTCACGGCTCTCAAACAGATTTTTTCGCGCGTGCACTTACAGAGTAGTCCTAGAGTTTAGTCATGTCATAGATATATCTATGGTCATGTTAATGAGCTGCTTGCTTGTATGCAGAGGTCTCATTGGTGATCATAGGAAAAAGAAAAGGCTGCATGGTCCAGGGTGTGCATCAGCCAAAGAACTGCTCCAGGTACTTGCAGGAGTTGCACTGGAAAAATTTCCGACACTTTCTGACCAGAAAGCTGTTTCCAAGCCTCCTCCCACTCTCTTGAATAGCCGCCTCCAGTCTGTAATCATATTCCTGCTCAGCCATGTAGCGCTAAGAAATCCAGAGCGCAGATTTTTCCTAAATTCGTGATGTATAATAACGTCATAGTCGTGCCCCTCCTTCCGAAGATTGCTGACTGTGCACAACAAGATCGTGTATTGGATTTGACCAGACTCTTTCCTTCCCTCGCGGTTGGTAAAGGGTCGGGCCCGCGAGACTACTAAAGTAGTGAGTGGGCCCCAGTTACATACAGTGGAGGTCCTGCCGAGACTTATTGTGGATTTAGCTAGCAGATATAGCTAGTGTTCGTTGGATAGTGCATGCTGTCTATGTTAGTAGCTTTTCTCTGAGCCGAAGAAAGGAGAAAGAAGTCGTGTCAGACCTAGTCTCGTCCCCAGGCCCCTCCCAGAAGAAGGGAGAGGGCCTGGTACAGACTGTTTGCGCATGCTCTATTTTCTCAGAAAATCTGGGAATCCGTAAAGCACTCAGCATATCTAACCCGTAAACTTCTTATGTCGCGAACGTCAAACGGATCAGCGTAACCTTTGACCTTTCTTTTGTGATCGTTGTAATGGAATCTGTGTTTGATGAAGCTGTGAAGTATGCACTGGACAAGGTTGGAAGAAGTGGAATATGCCTAAGAGATGAGTAAGTTCGAGCTATGAAGCATGTTTATGATGGTTTTGATACGTTTGTTTGGCTACCAACAGGATTTGGCAAGTCCTTGTGTTATGAGTGTCTCCCATTTCTTTATGATTTTAAGTTTGGACGTACAGGCAGTAACAGTTTGGTAATAGTTATTTCTCCTTTGAGGTCCCTGATGGTAGATCAGGTTAGCTCTCTTAGAAAGCATGGTGTCTCTTTAGCTATTTTAAGTGGGCATGAGGGAATTGACCCATCATTATTGGCCTCAGAGAATGATTTCTCTAAGCATGGTAAATACAGCTTAGTTTTTGCTGCTCCAGAAGCAATCATTGGCTCTGAAAAATGGCGAAAGATAATGCTTACGGCTCCTTTGATGCAAAATGTAGTGGCCGTGGCTGAAGTGCACTGTGTTTCCAAGTGGTAAGTAAGAATATCAATTATTCTGCTTGAGGTTCAAAGGTTGATTTGTACGTGAGCACATGCACATTCTAAAGCATTATTTCCCCTGAGTGCTCAGAATTTCTGTGTATTCACTAGTTATTATCATAATTATTATTATTATTTGCAGGAGTCAATCATTCAGACCAATTTATGCAAGGGTTGGTGAGATCAGAGCATTCGCACCTCAAAGCACACCTCTTATAGCTCTTACAGCAACCGTAACCAAAACTATGCGTTTAGATATTTACCATAAGTTAGAGATGAGTTCCTGTAAGTTTGTATATGCATCTCCGGAAAGACCTAACATTTACTATGAAGTTTTACCTCGCACAGAAATAAGTAAAGATATTCAGCCCCTTGTTGACAACCTTCGTCTTTGTAAGCAGATGATGCCTAGTGTAATAGTTTACTGTCGTTCACTTAATTTATGTTCTGACTTGTATGCTTTCTTCCTAACTTCTCTTCGTGAGCATAGTTACTACCCACTAGGACCACAGCAAGTCAGTGACAATAGATTATTTGTGATGTTTCATGCCCATACACCAGCCCATAACAAGCAAGTTATTTTAGAGAGCATGAAGAAACCTAATGGGGTTGTGAGAGTTGTATTTGCTACGACAGCATTAGGTATGGGAGTGGATTTTGTGGGATTAAATAGAATCATCCACTATGGTGCACCGTCATCAATGGATGATTACTATCAAGAGAGTGGAAGGGCTGGGAGAATGGGTGACAATGCCACCTCCACAATTTATTGGAAACCTTCAGATGCCCCACTAAAGAAAGAATTAAGTGATCCTAAGAACCGAGATATTGTTTCAGTACGTAAATACTTAGAGAATAGTCAAGATTGTCGTAGGATACAGCTCTTGAGCTACTTTGATGACAAATTATGTGAATCTATTGTATGTACAGATAAACTCCTTTGTTGTGATGTGTGTGCTAAGAAAGAATGTAACCTTTAAGTCATATATAAATTGTCATCTGACTCCTCATCGGAACAATCCGTAGCATCAGTATCAGATAAAATTTCTTCTCCTGCATTTTCTCCCACAATATCTAGCATGTCTTTCTTTTTCTTTGTAATCCATGTTTGGATTTGTTTCCAATTTAGTGAATTGAGAGAGTTACTGCTAAATTTATGATAATTATTGTAAGAGTTTTCTACCAGGAGTATGTAGCAGTATTTTTTTGGTTGCAAAACAGATGCTACTCTATGAACATCTTCTTCATCTGCTCTTGTGGAATGTGCTGTTGTGATCATAGGAACATTAGTTTCAATGTCAAACTTCTCTTGCACATGTTGTAACGTAGTTACAGATCTAACTGCTCTTTTGATAGATGTTTCAGTTAGGTTGGATCCCATGCTATGTATTATTTCCTTAAAAAGCTTAAGGTGTTCGTTAAATAGATCGCAAGGAATGTTTGTTCCTAAACCACCATGTGTGTTGACAAATCTTTCCCACTTTAATTGTAGAGCAAGTGATGGGGGTAATGAAACTAATTGAAATTGCAAACGTAGTGCCTGCCAAGCATACTTGATTCTGCCAGAGCAACGAAAATGAAGCATGAAAATCTTCCAACACCTGATAACTCTATTTCCATCTCCCTCTGCCCATGCATCCTTAAATTCCAAAGCTAGAGCGGCATAATGACAAAAAACTTTGGCATAGCTGTACACATCATCATGTAGTTCAGATACATTCTCGTTTAGTAGGGCATTGCTGTTGAGAGTTAGCTCATTTACAATTTCCCGTGATAGGTATGCAATTAACTTTTGCTTATCCTCCTTGCTGTTAAGTGGTGGTAGGGTTTTGGGTGTATCATTGGGGTCACTTATTCCAAGTAACTTGCAAGTGTATGCAACAAAATGCCCTTTCAAAACGGTGAAGAGAGCATCTGTGCATGCATTCATGTCCTTCTTTGGAACTTTTGCTGCTGGGATCCGTCCCAGTAATGTGCACAAATAACCAAATGTACCGTGATCACTCGAGGAAGCCTTGAAAAGTTTCTTCCAGATTACCTACATTTGAATAGCTAGTAATTTATGCATGTGTTTCTCTTACAATTTCGAACAATTTTACCTGTAAAAAACACATTAATGTGTGCCAATCTTCAATGACTGGTACTACCAGTTCCAACCTCTCACGAGCTGTATCAGCATCCATCAAGTGTCTCTGAGCACAATACTGCCTTTCACATGTGAGCTGGTCACCTCCCGATAATACTTGCTTTTCTTCAGGATAGTCTTTTCCCAAGTAGCCTTGCATTACAGACATGATATCAAGCATATCAGAGTGGCATGCTTCATTCTTCAGGAGAACATCGAGGAAGCATGCTTCAGATTTTCTAGCCATTTCATTGCTATATTTATGTGGTATGTGTTGAGGCAGTACAGAAGAGAGAGGCATTAGACATTTTATATATTTACATACTATTCTTCTGACAAGAACTGTTAAGTTCATCTTGACAGCTGATATATCATCCTTTGAAGGAAGAAATGCTTCATTCTCAATCAGCATCAGACTACAACCACGTTGACCAGTGCATGATTGGAGAGATGGGTCATGTACTCTGCAACGTATCACTCCCAGGGAATACATATGCATCAGTGTTTTGTAGTGATTCAACCTGATGTCACGTGCTGTCTTGTGCTCCTGGATATTGTCACCAAAGAATTTGATGGGAACACCAGAATCAATCCATTGTTTAATCGGATTATTGTGACTGCTACTGATCGTTGAAACTACTTCCAACGTGGCTGTGTAACTAAGAGCTACTCCAACGTGGTTCAGCCGTGCATACACCTAATAAATATAAACGTCTGGATGTTGGTACATGCTTACTAAATAAGAAGTATACTCTTACCTGTCTTGGGACTCTTGATACGAAGAGAAGGAGTGATATATAAGTTTGAATACCCACCATTTGTCTATTTCTCTCTTTCAGGAGAATACCTACTACCATACAGATACCTGGATTGTGATACGACCCAAGTTTTGTAGTGTTTCTGGAATCACTATGGCTTACAAGCATCTGAAGCAAGCTTAGCAATGTTGGAGATTTGTCTCTTAATTGAGAAATGTATGAGGACCACTGGAAATCCTCAAGCTTCCCTGGAAGCGCCTTTCGAAATAGAGTGGGATGGTTATAGCTACAAAGTGCAGAGCATTCATCATTGATGGTACTGAACAGCTGTTTAATAACTATCTTGTTTAGCTCTGGATGGTTCAATACAGCTTTAGCAATTGTGTCAAGATGCTCACCAGCTATTGCTCTACCTAACTTTATAAGAGAAGAATTTAGAGACGAAGTGTACGGAGCTACTCGACTTGGGGTTGATACAGAAACCTGAATGTGAACATTTTATTTATAGTTATGTTCGTATATATTTTTTATTTTAAAGCTATTTTCTTACCTGTACACTGTGAGAATTGTTAACAGGATACTCGAATGTTGATTCTGTAGATTATTTTAATATTTGATTATAATAATAGCTGTAATGATGTACTATTATAGCTACCTGATGTGCATTCAACAGTCTCAATTGATCTGCTAGCGACTTCTTCTGTGTAAATAATTTTATTTGCCATTTGTACAGTTTGCTGAGATTGAAGGTCTTACCATTGTACGTAGGAAACAATTGTCTACTAGTACCAAAGCGCCTCTTGCCACGGGGTTGTGATTGTGTAGTAGCAGGTGAAACACCTGCCCCACCACTGGTATCTTTTGGCCTTTTAACTGCTACTCTTCCTGATGAAAATTAGTATTATAAATGTTGTTATACTACTTTTATATAGAGCTACCTTCCGAAGACACATTTTCATAGCTTTTTTTTTGCAGTAGCTCTTAGTCTTTGAAGTTTATAATGGATAGATTGTGCAGAGGACACACAAGTCCTACAAGCATGTGGTGAGAGATTGTCATCAATGGTGACAGCTATATCAAATATTTCGCTCATAAGTCCTGGAAGTCCTTTATCGACAGAGATGGGAGTGAACAAAGCAGTCATATGCTTGCTTTCCAGTTGTTTTAAGCAAAACCGACATCCGCCACTTGTCTTTGACATGGTTTCCCAGCTACCACGCGGCAAGCCGTACTTGTAGTCCGTAATATTTCTCCGTTTTTGAATCCACGTAGATAAACAATGTGCGGAGAAATTTACTGAAAAATATACGGAAAAGTTAGCGCATGCGCAAACAGTCTGTACCAGGCCCTCTCCCTTCTTCTGGGAGGGGCCTGGGGACGAGGCTAGTTCATAGCTAGCTAGCTAGCTACCTTGCTACCTGGGAACAATTCCTGTTTGAACACTTCAAAATATTTTAGTCCGGTGAGATATATAGCTACTCTGTCTGTTCTTCAAAGCACAAAAAAAAATCACTTCAATGATTTTGATCGACCCCGGAAGTCGAAAACCGGGCGGATGCATTAAATCATCTACATGATATATGTACACGTTCGTTTACGTCACGTCCTGCGTGTCACGTTTTTAGGTCATGCACGTAATCCTGCGTCATTGCATGAGCATTGGCTAGAATTAATCATGACGTCTTTGACCATAGCAAATAATTATAGTATCATATTTTTTTGTCCATTAGTTTATAGCAACTACTATGCTTATTTTTCTCAGCTAACATGAATTCAAGTGGAGTTCTAGCTACCAAAATCTGCTTCCTCTTTAAATGAACGAAACAATAGCTCAACACTGTAGATTGGTTTGACTTTTTAAACACAAGGTGACATCATGCTTCATGCCCAGTTTGGCATTCTTTGAGGTGGGTAAAAATTACAGAGAGTCAAAAATAGGACTTGGCTTTAGTATAAGGCTTACTGTTTACATTCCTGAGTTGTCGGGTGGATTGACAGTCTACAACAAGCAAGAAAATACTAGCTATTTATTGTATGTAGTGACAAGTAATAAATCATTTATGAATAGAAGAAAGATTGCAATACAAAATTAATCAGCAATGACTGTCAGAGTGAAGTGGAAACCAGTAGGCATACTAATAGTCTGCCTTGTGTTTGCCTCCTGTGTGGCCACTTTTTATCGTAAATCTCTCTTTTCTCCTTCACTGATCACTTCATCTCCCACTAGAAAATTGATGAACGAAAACTCATGTAAAGGACTGGAAGAGCAGATTGAAAGGATGCTGCACACCAAGGAAAAGGCGAGTTTAAAAATGGTTGACAGACTAAGAGTTGAAAATTCAGAAACAAGAAGGAAATTAGAGACCCAATATGAAATGACTCATGATTTGGAAAGAAGAAATAGGCAACTTATTGAGAAGTTATCAAATTTAGAAGTTGGGACAAGAAGACGTGAGGATGATTATCGCTTGGCTCTTCAGATTAAGCCAAATACTATTCGGACACTCAATATTCATCAGAAGTCTGAGTTTATGGTGATACCATTCACAGCATTCACTAAAGACAGACTCTATACACTTGAATCTGGAATGATAAATAAACCCGAAGTGGCTCCAATTGGCAATAAGAAGGAAGAACTTTCTCAAGTACTGGAAAAATCGTTGGAAATATTGAATGAACCAAGAGAAGGTGAAAAAATAGCTTACATGAGACAAGATTTGGCACAGGGATATTATCGAATAGACTGTATGATGGGGACACAGTACGAGCTTTTTTACAAGTCTAAGGATGCAATGAATGTATTTGAACATGTTCAGTTATTTCGTCCATTCGCTCCGATGCAAGAGGTCCAGGTCCAATCATATGATAAAACCAACGAGTGGATTAACTTGATTGTCCCTCTTTCTGGTAGAGTAGAAAGTTTCGAGCATTTTATGGAAATGTTTGTTGAGGAGTGTATCGAGAAGGACAAGCGAGTGTTTCTAACTGTTGTCTACTTTGGAGATGAGGGAAAAGATAGAGTCAAATAGATACTGACTGAAGTTGCCAAGGAACATGATTACGAGAGCTACAAGATTATTGAGAGAAAAGGGAAGTTTTCAAGAGGGATTGGTTTGCTAGTAGGTGCTGAAGCTTGGAAGGATGGTAATGTCCTTTTATTCTTTTGTGATGTCGACATTGTTTTCAAACCGGGTTTCTTGGATCGATGCCGCTTGAATGCAGCTCCAGGGAACCGAGTGTACTATCCGATAGTCTTTAGTTTATACAATCCATCTATAGTATACAGTGGTAGAGACTCGATACCATCATGGAAAGATCAGCTAATTGTAAAGAGAAACTCTGGATTCTGGCGGAATTTCGGCTTCGGCATGACTTGTATGTATCGCTCAGATTTCCTCTTCATGCGAGGATTCGACACCAAAATCCAAGGCTGGGGGATGGAAGATGTTAAACTCTATCGGAAAATTGTCCAGAGTAGCAACCTTAATGTTGTCCGAGCACCTGATCCTGGTATATTCCACATGTGGCATGAGAAAACATGTGATCCTCATCTGCCATTAGTTCAGTACAATATGTGCCTTGGAAGTAAGGCTCTTGGGGAGGCATCCCATACTCAACTGGGCATGCTTGCCTTTAGAGAACTTAAAAAGGAAAATGAGCTTCTTCATGAGGAGAAGGAAAAGATTGCCGCTGATGACCTTCATGAAGGAGCCATGGAGAATGATGACAATGACTTGAAAGAGAGTGATCTTGATAATAATTATTTAAAAAAATAGTTACCAACATGCACATAATTAAATTTTATAGTGAAACAGTTATTTGCTTAATAAATTATAAACATGATGACGTTGGTACTAGTCAGTGATAACCTTGACAATGTACTGTACAAAGCAACCGTTAGATTTCACTCAAGTGATCTGATGGAATCAACTTTATGTACATTCGTGTGTATTAATGTTTTTTAAGAGATGAGCAATCACCTACAGTATATAATGCACATTCTGGAAAACTTAATGTAAAAATGAGTTAATAATAGCTGTACCCTGGTAATCTGCAGCTAGGACTGCTAGTAATGAATCTGTTTATCTAGCTAATTAGCCATTATTCAAAAAAATATTTGCAATTTGGGCAATGAATGTTAGCTAGTATGCAGATGTTTGATGTTATTCATTGTAGCTAGCCAATAATAATGGGAGGAGTTTCGTGGTTCCATATAGACCATTTTTTGTCGGGGGTGTGACTCATCAGCTCACATGATAGACCCACCCACGCGATTAGCTAGGGCGCGCGCTAGTCGCATGCTGCGTAGGGCAAGAAACAATGGCAGCTAACTAATAGTAATATTGTTTTTCAGAGAGCAAGCTATAGATGCCTTATCAGAGCATTTTACGCGATCCTATTGTACTTCTCTAGAAGGAAGGTATGCTGAAAAGCTCAAGATTGACAAAGAAGACTTGCCTGATCCATATGGTACCTGAGCTAAGATGTTTAAGTGGCCAAGCATCCAGTTTGGAGATTTTAATTGATAGGAACCTGTCCTTATTCTTTGCTGTACCGCTTAGTGCAGCCTATTCCACAGAAACTAGAAGGCATTCTTTAATACAGCTAGCCAGCTTCGAAGCTTCCGCCCTACGCAAGAACGATTTTTAGGTAAGGGTCATCATACCTTCTACGGTATCATGTGACTACACACCCCGACAAAAAATGGTCTATAGCTAGAGAACATAATTCACTGACTTGTGCGAGTCACAGCTCGATCCAATCACCGCCATGGCGTCAGTAAAGCCATTATTTATCAGAATTCACTTTCCAGAGGAGGTTGGACCCGTAAGAAAACAGGATCTCCATGACTTACAATGCAACTTACAAAAGGTACGTTTAATGAGCTACCTGCTAGCCAACGGGCAAGCTTTACTCGGACCTAATGTCTGTGACTAATGGTTAGTATACATATTATAGCTTGGTATCTAGACAGTATCTCATATTTCCATACTGTAAACAGTCATAATTGGCCCAAGTATGTAGAATGAGGTGTGTCCCCTCCTCCCTCCAACTTCCTCTAAAGGCAATGACTAATTTTTTTTTGAACCTTACACACAGTCATCCCTACTTATCTGTTTCCGTATTCTCTATAACTGTCACTTGAACAGCAAGTGTGATGTAAGAAGACAGGAGGAGTAAGAGAGTGTAAAATGATGCTTTGAGAGAGAAATACGTAACACAAAAATCATCATTTAGAATGGAGCACTATAATTAAAAGGGATTAAAAATAATTCTCCCTAGTTAGTAGCCATCTTGTATAGATCCCAGTCAGACTGTAGGTGCACATCTATAACTATGATTGATATTATTGTAGTTATAGTTTGTTACGTATGTGTGCAGTGAGTGGTTGCACTCTGGGCTGGTGACCATGCAGTGACATTTGGCAGCATCCAGGTGCATGTGACCATAGCAGCTGCGATTTACATATCTTGCTATTATATGTCTGCATGTGTCCCTACGTAGCTACATTATAACATGTGCATTAGTGTGTGGTTGCATGTGTGATCACATAGTGACACATCTTATACTGTACACTTATAACTCTTATTCATGCAGGATCCTGATTTGGTTAAATTTAGCATCACTCTCGCTGGTCCCTTCACTCCAGAAAATGCTGATAATGGCAGTTATTTCTGTACCTCAACGTTTTCTCCTACTTCAAGTAATTGTGATTGCATTGTAGCTTGTCCACTTTAGCTTTTAAATATTACCATGCAAAAAACTGAAGTGCTCTTTTTTTGGAATCTAGGTCTTCAAAAATTAAAAAAATGATTATCAACTCTCTATATTTTCTTATTTTTATATTTATTTATTTATTTATTTATTATTTTTTTTTAGAAAATGGTCAGAAGTGCAACCCGACCATTCTGGTTGAAACAATATTTAATGTCGAAGAAAGTGATCTATCAGTATATTATAAGAGCATTCGAAATAATATACGTAGTGCTAATTTTTTTACTAAAGCCTCTACACAAGCCGGTGGTAATGAAATCACGTAAGTCTTTAGAATTTGTAAAGAAACATAGCTAGTATAGTAAGGACCCTTTACCTAGTAATATATTTAACTGTGAAAATTTGTACATCCACTATGTGCTTAGCTATTATTGTAGCTAGCTCTGACCAAGAAACACCCTTTACCATCAAGCTACTGCATGTGATATATTGGGGTAATAGCTATTCACATTAATTTGTGCTTCCACTGTATGTGCCTGGCTATAGGAGAGGTGGCTCCATCGGCATTCCTGTAGTGATGTCTTCGAGTGCCAAGTTATAGGTGCAATCTTTTGCTTTGACCTTGCCAGGGTTCTCTGCATTGACAAAAATTTTTTGAAAAGCCTCTAATAACATAATGCCCACCAAGCTCATCATCATGTGATATATTGGGGATAGCTATTCATATTAATTTGTGCTTCCACTGTATGTGCCTGGCTACACTGTAAAAACAAGCGTGTTATTTTGACACACGGTAGCGTGTCATTTGATTGTCCCCTAAAATAGCACACAATACACATGTGTCTAATGCAAAGCCATGTCAATCCTACATATGTGTCAAATGCAAGTTGTGTCAATCCAACATATGTGCTGTTCAGCTTCTGTGTTAAATTAGCATTCTTTTAATAGGTTTTGTAAAATATTAATACAAGTGAAATAAAATTAGCCACACAACAGACAAGATATGATGTTAACTAAGTCAATTATGGCAGCATCTATTTGGTTGTTCGTCAGCTGGCCAATGGTTGTGTTACTGCTCAATTCTAGTCCTCTGGTAGCACCAGCAACAAACACTTGTATCTTCATCCAGGATGGGATATGACATTGTCTCTCAGCCTACATAAGTGAAAGGAGATGCATAACTGATTTTGTTATCATAGTTATGGCTAATAGTTATTGTTATGTGGAACCTCCTCTCTTAAATTGGGACAGAATATGCCGGGGGACCCTCGGAACCAAACCATAGCTACTACTGTTGCAAATTGATCTGAAAAGTGAAACTCTCTCTATCTTAACACCTGGTCCCAAAGTGTCTTTAATCCACTGTATAATGTCACAACACATCACAGCTTTGATTCAAATTGAGCAAAGTCACATCTTACGCATGCCATTCCAACTATTAGCCTAGCTGTATACATGTGGCAGTCACAGGTAGAAAACGAACATTATTCCAATCCACTATGCTGGATTCAGCTCTCTATATCTGAAAAATTGTTACTGTTCTAGACCTTGAAATTCATTTTATAAAGAGTTAGATGCTGTGTATAAATTTGGAGGTTAAGTGTCATTATCTGATATAGCTACCACATTGAATTAGGCAACTAAATAGGCACAGACTGCCACGTTTTCTGTAATCATTAATCTATAGCTTCTACAAACATAGATTTCAGTCCTTGTGCTATCGGAGGTCATATATAGAATGAGCTGCTTGCCAATAAAGCTCGATAAAGACACTGTCTGAAGTTTCTGGACACCCCTTCTGAATCAGCAAGTGTTGAGAAACCTGTGCTAACACTGGGGCTCAAAGTTTGAGGAATTATAGAACTATGATCCAGGGTTTCATACAGCAGAGTGGGAAAGGGGGGGGGGGGGGGGGGGGGGGGGGGAGATCCCCTATACCAATAACTGAATGTGTCTTTATAATCTCTGCTATATAGCACATTTTTTCCTCACACATGCATAGTCCCCCCTCTATCCAAAATTCCTATATGAAACCCAGTCAATATCTAACACACAGGTTAGAATTCAGCTTGTCTCAAAGCTCATTGATTTAGAAGGGTGTCTAGAAATTGAAAAGGAATGCTGAAATCTTAAACAGTGTCTTTATTGAGCTATTGCATCATGATTGTTATTAAAGCAAGCAGTTGATTCCATGGCCTTTGATAGCACAGGACTAGCTGAAGTCTGTTTGTTGAAAAGGCTTGTCCCGAGCATCTTCTGCTGTCAAGTTATATATAGGCATCAGAAAATAGTATAGATGGTCATTTTACTCTAACTGGTATAAAATCTTGTGTCAACTATACTAGGCCACAACATCATTAAAATACAGAACCACCCTGACAAGGCTCTATCTTAGCCACTCAGTAAGTGTACACAGTGAATATAATCAAATTCTATAGTCGATAAACAATGGAAAACTAAACCCCACTAAAGCGAGTCAACATTTCACATCTACGAACACAAACTCAGCAATCTCAACACTTGAACTCACCCAGTCAATGTCCACTAAGGCCTGACCACATAGTAGAAACCTGCATGTGGAAATAGTTTACAGGCAATGAGTGCTTGCTAGTGCAAGCCTTACTGATTAAAGGTTTATTAAGTAGCAAACTACTTAACTTGGTGTTCTATAATATATATATGTAGCTAGTGTCTACAACATACTTGGGCTATGGTGTTTGATCTTTTGGACCAATTTATAGTGAACACTCATGTTACCGACACAAACTTCACAGAACAATGCTTTATGGCCACCAAACTTTGCTAGGATGGCCAACCAAACCTTGCAGTGGTTGGCCATAATGACCAGCTGCCTGAAGAAATAAAGTTCTAAACAGGAAGCTTTAATTCACATAGCTAGACACCAGCATGCAGCTAAAATATGCCCATAGCTTACCTCTCTGACTTCTTTTCCACCTTAGAAGACATAATAAAACAGATGAGGTTGGTTAACAGAGTCCTTCATTAAATCCCAATGCAGCTGCAAAGTCTCAAATACTGAGCATGCTCAGTATGGGTACCATAGTAACGCATGTATAACATACATTAGGTGTGCTGATTTAGCAACATTAACACGTTACCTAAGAGTTAAATTGATCTAGGTGTGTCATATTTACACATGTATAGGACATAACGTGCTGATTTGACACATGTTGCAGCATTTGACACGTGTGACACATTAGCTACATAGGTGTCATGATAACACACTTGTTTTTACAGTGTATAGCTAGTAAACTAGCTCATGATCATGCTTCTAGAGTATTCATTGTTATTTTGTTTCTTTTTAGGGTTGCTGTGATCAATTACTCTCGTGAAGGAAGCAGCTGTGTGACTGATTAATCAATATTAGTAATTACTACATTACATATACAATTAATGTACAGACAGCTTTTTAATTCTTTATAATTATTGTGAGTGTCTGTTTTTTCTAACAAAAAACAATAATTGCAGCGAGCGAGCGAAGCGAGTGAGCTGACTCTCAGGTCATGACTCATTGAAATTTTAAATATATATATATAGATTATTACATTGATACCGTGAAATATCACGAGTCTGTTGGCTAGTATTCACACGAGTGCCGCAGGCAGAGTGAGAATACCAGCCAATCAGACGAGTGATATTTCACGGTATCTACGTAATAATCAATTTATTATGTAACTACTGAGCATGCGTAGTGCCTTCAGGCCGTTGGATTCGTTTTATTTATTCGGTGAGTAAGCTTGACTTGTTAATTGTAATTGATTTCTACAGCGTTTCTGATTGTAGACACTAGACTTATAAGTGTCTATTGTAAGCGCTAAGTGCTTTGTGGCTAGCATTACAGCTTCCTCTGTGTATGCAGCTAGTCTCGTGGGCCAAACCCCTTACCAACCGCGCTGCCAGGCTGAACTGCCACTTACTACAGCAGCTAGCTAAGGAGTTCAGGCACATCTAAAAGGTATAGCTGTACTTGCTTCACTTGCTGTCAAATGTTTTTACTTGCTTTAGCTACTTGTTGTCAAAATGTTGCACATTAATTATTTCCTAGGAGTTCAGCAGAATTTTTAGCTATTTTTTAAACTCTTGAAAAGGAAGTATAGCTATAAAACTACATAATTGCAGCGAGCGAGCGAAGCGAGTGAGCTGACTCTCAGGTCATGACTCATTGAAATTTTAAATATATATATATATATATATATCTAGGTCTACACTCCAAAATGCCCCAGGCGTACGTACGTACGTGCGTACGTACGTGTCGTGCAATAGTAGCGCCCCTGCGCGTGCATTTATGCGCATGCTCCAGTTGCAATTGCTTGATTGATTTCTACATCGCTTTGTATATAGCATGGTGGATAGTAGGGCTAGGCTTATCTAAGTGGATTGTAGGCACTAGACATATCCAAGTGCTTTGTGGTAAGTACTTAGCTTTCTATGCATGCAGCCGCCTGCCACTTAGCTACATAACACAACAGCAAAGCAAGCTCAACATTTCTACAGCCTTTTGGGCAGCAGGCACAAGAGGCTTATCTAAGCGGCTTGTAGGCACTAGGCTTATCTAAGTGCTTTGAGGTAAGCATGTATGCAGCTGCCTGCCACCACTTACATCACTGTCAAATGCTGCACATTGCTATAGATACTCAACAGCAAATGAAAATCGTTGAAGAATACTTGCTTGCTCGCTCGCTGTCAACTGAATGTTGAACATTGCCCTAGTTGGCGAGCGAAGCGAGCCACTCTCTGGTCATGTCAACGGGAGCTCGAGATATATATATACGTACGTCATAGCTAGCGGGCATAGCTTATAATACGCATGCGCACGTTCGTTTAACCTTTGACCCCACAAATGAAACGTGCTCATAGCACTTAGAACAAATAGCTAGCTAGAGCTTATTGCTTTCTACAGCATTTTGTCGTAGAGGCGCTAAGTGGATTGTAGGCGCATGGCTTTCTAAGTGCTTGTGGTAAGCATTATACAGCCTCCTGTCAGTGTGTATGCAGCTGCCACACTGCCACAACCACTGCAATATCTTAGGCTTAGTCCAATAAGTCAAAGTACAAATGACTTTCACCAACTGTTTCGCTCGCCGATTGAATATGTTACACGAACATACCCTAGTTGCAGCGAGCGAGCGAAGCGAGTGAGCTGACTCTCAGGTCATGACTCATTGAAATTTTAAATATATATATATATATCTAGGTCTACACTCCAAAATGCCCCAGGCGTACGTACGTACGTACGTGTCGTGCAATAGTAGCGCCCTTGCGCGTGCATTTATGCGCATGCTCCAGTTGCAATTGCTTGATTGATTTCTACATCGCTTTGTATATAGCATGGTGGATAGTATGGCTAGGCTTATCTAAGTGGATTGTAGGCACTAGACATATCCAAGTGCTTTGTGGTAAGTACTTAGCTTTCTATGCATGCAGCTGCCTGCCACTTAGCTACATAACACAACAGCAAAGCAAGCTCAACATTTCTACAGCCTTTTGGGCAGCAGGCACAAGAGGCTTATCTAAGCGGCTTGTAGGCACTAGGCTTATCTAAGTGCTTTGAGGTAAGCATGTATGCAGCTGCCTGCCACCACTTACATGATTCTTAGCAATATCAAGCACTGAAGCCTATCAGCTACTTTAATTGCTCACTGTCAAATGCTGCACATTGCTATAGATACTCAACAGCAAATGAAAATCGTTGAAGAATACTTGCTTGCTCGCTCGCTGTCAACTGAATGTTGAACATTGCCCTAGTAGCTATTTGCAGCGAGCGAGCGAAGCGAGTGAGCTGACTCTCAGGTCATGACTCATTGAAATTTTAAATATATATATCTATGTCTACACTCCAAAATGCCCCAGGCGTACGTACGTACGTACGTACGTGTCGTGCAATAGTAGCGCCCCTGCGCGTGCATTTATGCGCATGCTCCAGTTGTAATTGCTTGATTGATTTCTACATCGCTTTGTTTATAGCATGGTGGATAGTAGGGCTAGGCTTATCTAAGTGGATTGTAGGCACTAGACATATCTAAGTGCTTTGTGGTAAGTACTTAGCTTTCTATGCATGCAACTGCCTGCCACTTAGCTACATAACACAACAGCAAAGCACAAATGAACTATCAGCTCAACATTTCTACAGCCTTTTGGGCAGCAGGCACAAGAGGCTTATCTAAGCGGCTTGTAGGCACTAGGCTTATCTAAGTGCTTTGAGGTAAGCATGTATGCAGCTGCCTGCCACCACTTAGCAATATCAAGCACTGAAGCCTATCAGCTACTTTAATTGCTCACTATCAAATGCTGCACATTGCTACAGATACTCAACAGCAATCGTTGAAGAATGTACTTGCTTGCTCGTTCGCTGTCAACTGAATGTTGAACATTGCCCTAGTTGGCGAGCGAAGCGAGCCACTCTCTGGTCATGTCAACGGGAGCTCGAGATATATATATACGTACGTCAATAGCTAGCGGGCATAATTAGTAATACGCATGCGCACGTTCGTTTGACCTTCGACCCCACAAATGAAACGTGCCCATAGCACTTAGAACAAATAGCTAGAGCTTATTGCTTTTTACAGCATTTTGTCATAGAGGCGCTAAGTGGATTGTAGGCGCTTGGCTTTCTAAGTGCTTGTGGTAAGCATTATACAGCCTCATGTGTATTCAGCTGCCACAACCACTGCAGCCCAATAAGACGTACAAATTACTTTCACCAACTGCTTCGCTCGCCGATTGAATATGTTACACGAACATACCCTAGTTGCAGCGAGCGTATGGCAAGCCATCAGTATCAAAAATAAATTCAGATGTACTTCCCACACCTACGTCTTAAACGTACGTCCGAAACTGGGACCTACGTCCGAAATTGAGACCTACGTCCGAAATTGTAGAAAATGGCGGAAGTGGGGGTTATTAGTGGTTGGAGTGATTTTTTCCATGAAATAGTTACTTTAGCTGATAGTTCTGAAAGGCAGTTAGGAATTGCTAACCTAAATTATTCGGACTATGTTCTAGAAAGGCTGGAAATGTGTATTGGCACTTGCTCTAACATGCTTGAAATCATCAATACTTCTACTGAGTTGCAAGACTATAGCAGCTCTTTGATTGAGCTTATTCAGTGTCTACAGAGATCATATCGTAGATGGAATGAATATAAGGCTTTCCTTGAAGGTCCATCTCAGCATTATCTTCCTGTCCTATCAACACAGCCAGTTGGAGGACGAGGAAGGCCACGTTTTGAAGTCAACAGATCTCAGTTAGAGTATTTGGCATCTTTGTCCTTCAAATGGACTGAAATAGCATCGATTCTTGGTATAAGCAGGATGACACTTTACAGGTGAGCATGCACATTAAATAGAACCACAAGGCCACTTCATGCACTGTGTCCTATTAAGCTTACACTGGCTTTATTATTATTTTTAAGGCGTCGGCTACAATATGGTCTTGTGCATGATCCTGATGAAGTTATGAGCAATGAAGATTTGAAGGATACTATTAAACAGTTTCGAGAACTTCAACCCTACAGTGGTGTGTCTATGGTGTGGGGTAACCTCAGAGCAAGAGGAGTGAAAGTTACCAGGGAGAGGGTCCGATGCATGCTTCGAACTATTGATCCTCTAGGAAGAGTTTTGCGTTGCTTTCCTGCCTCTGTAAGAAGGCACCCCTACTCTGTCCCAGGACCGAATTCACTGTGGCATATAGGTAAGTGTGTTATGTCATCATGTAGTTGTGTTTATGTAATTTATTATAGATTCACACCACAAGTTAGTTCGATGGCGAATGATAACTCACGGTGCAATAGATGGTTACAGTAGACTTGTGTTGTATCTGAAGTGCACTCCCAATAATCAGTCCACAACTGTCTATGAGCTTTTCTTAAAAGCTGTTCAAGATTTCAACCTACCGTCAAGGGTTCGTTCAGATCAGGGACTAGAAAATGTGGCAGTAGCACGACACATGATTGAAAAAAGAGGAAGTGATCGGCGAAGCATGCTCACAGGATCTAGTACACATAATCAAAGGATTGAGCGGTTGTGGCGGGACATGCATGGCAGTGTGACCTTGCTATTTTATAGACTATTTTACTTCTTAGAACAACAGGATTTACTTGACCCCTTGAATAACCTGGATCTATGGGCATTACATTATGTGTACCTGCCAAGGATAAACCGCAGCTTAACTGAATTCATTCATAGCTGGAACCACCATCCAATTCGATCTGCTGGCCACAAATCTCCCCAACAACTGTTTACTGCTGGTTCTTTATTACTACAGTCTTCAAATATGGAAGCATTGGACTTTATTGAACCTGTAGACGATAACTACGGTATTGATCCAGACATTACTTCAGTACCTGATGAAGTAGTTTTTGTTCCAGAGAACCCTGTGAGGTTTTCAGACGCTGATATGCATGCATTAAGATTAGCCATAGATCCCTTGGGTGTTAGTGATAATCATGGTATTGATATCTATGAACAAACTCGACAAATAATTTCCACTTTTGTTCACCTCTGAATATTATTTTTGTTATTTGATAGTAATCATGCATTAGGATCAACCTGTATTAAAGTGTTGTCTAGGTAACCGCTGACATCAATTGGTCTATATATATTACGGCTGAGATGATGTCGGAAGTGCTAACATCATGGAGTCTCTGCATACCTACTTTCTCTCTCAGCGAAGCAGTCAGTACTGTTCACCCTATGTGGTTTCAATAGAATTGCAATGTAGCGCAGCAGTATCACAAGTTTAATCTATAAAAATGATTGGTATTAATTTGATCATGAAATAATTGTGGTTGACGAGTATGGAGTTCTCACAAAACAAGTCTGTTTATAATGCATCCATCCGGAATGAAAATTCTTCATTGACTTTGTCAAAAATCACCTTAAAGTCTTCATAAAATTCATCAAAATTAATATATGTAGATGACAGTTCAAGAGTGGAGTCACACGTGTGTGCTATAGGCCTCCTTGATAATCCACTCAGTATGTTGAAAGTAACCAAAATATCATTGGAACTGCACACAGTACTCCCAGTAACAAAACGCAGAAATGAACGGAGTTCATTTGTGTTCATGTTTCCTATCATGGTTGTCAAATAACCATACACTCTTTCCTCATTTGGAGATTGAGCCTGAGGCAATACAAGCATACCTCTGACCTTTTCAGCAGTTACAGTAAGCTTTTGGTAAATCATTGACATGCTCTGTACACTTTGCTGCATCCAAAAACCTTGGTGAGTAAGTGGAATACCAGAATACACAGCAAATACAGCAGCAGCTGGTCTAGTAATAAATTCATACTGAGCAATGTGCTCAATGCAGGATTTCAAGTTATATGGTGAAGGAAGTTGCCGGCATCCAAATCTGGACAAGACACTCAGGAGAGTTTCTTGAATTGTACTGGAAAATTTGCCATCGATATCATATGTAAGAGCCTCCTTGAATACAGCTCTTTCATGAGCACTAATGTAATCAAGAAAAGTCTCCAGCAAAATTTGACAAGAAACAGTTTTTGGCCCCAAAAGCATGTTAATCAGCGTGGGCAAAGCTATCCTAACAGGTAAATGACCAGCTACAAGATAACCATGAGATATGATGCGGCCAAGGATAGGATAAATACTCATCTTCATATGTGGGTTAACCATAGGTATCAAGAGTGTAGCACCTTCAAAAAACTCAGAATAAGCCTGCTCCCAAAATGCGGAAAACATATCTCTCTGCACACCACCATAGTCAAGTCCTTCTTCACTAGAAAATTTGATATGTATGGGGCATTCACCAACAATGTCACCACACCGGTACATATCAATAACATCTTCATACACATTATTCCGATCAACAATACGAGTACCACCCTTCACAGCATTTACTGACTTCATATACATCAACCTTTTTCTTTCCCCTATTAAAAAAAAAAAAAAAAAAAGAAGTGTAGTCATAGGCCACGACATTCTTTGTCTTTGAAGATAAAAGATCTTTTCTTTTTTTTCAGGGATACTTATGTATCTTGTATACACCATTCAGGAGCATGCATATCCCTCCCCTGTATATCACTGCCACCTAATTAATGTGCACCCTTATATATAAGTGGTGAGCACTATTTGGAAAACATACCTTCATTACTGTAACGGCATGCATTATCATCATCACTACTGATAGCATCACTGTGGTGACCCTCTGAGTCCTGTTCAATATCTGCAAGCAGTTGCAAGGCATCGTCAAAATCACCTTCACCACCAATCACATGAAGGAGATGATTCTTAAATATGCTTGCAGGTTTGCACATTTCATCTTCTGACAGAGGTAATGGGGTTTGTGTGTGAGTGGTCAACAGAAATGGTGGAGAAATATCCTTTGCCACAAACTGGTACAAGTCCTGTCAAGAAAAATAATCAGATGAATGGTTGGTTATACAAGTAGAAGCAATAATGTAGATACCTTTATTGTAGCAGTTTCATCAAAAGTGAAATTGATAGCTGTACCAGACGGCAGCTTAAAAGAAACGCAAAATCCATGTCCTGTATAACCATCAAACTTCTTCTTTAGTTTGGTTTGTATTTTCTGTATTGAATGTACAAGGGAGTATCAAGCATGATTCAACATACACCATGCACTTGAGGGTCATCATGTTAATTATACTAAATAGTAGTGCAGAGTTTATTATTGCACACACCTCCAATACTTCCTGCTCCTTTTTTTCAGCCTCCTATGCAGAGTAGAGCACCATTACAACAGACCAGAGGAAATCTCCCCCATATTTTAATAGTTACACTACACCACCTACCTTAGCTCTATCTACTCTTAGAGATTCCAAATAGGCCAGATCCTGCTCCTCACGTAGCTCTCTGTAATTCTTGGTTAAAAGCTCCACAATCCTGTAAATATATGATGATTTCATAATAATTGAAGTGATAACGATGCTAAAAATATACCTTGATTTCTATAACCTCTTCAACATCTGAATCAAAGACACAATCTTCTATTGAATATCCCTCTGGCAGTAAAGGTGGGTTCTACAATCAATAATAATGCCAAAAAGTTAAAAAAACAAAAACAAAAAATAAAAACAACAACAACCAAAAAAGAATGAAAAAACAACTCACTCTTAGTTTAGCAAGCACCTCATTAGCTTTAGAAATCAAATCTTCAGTGTTCTCTGGGCCTGGGGGATCTAGAAAAGAATGATCCACTACAGAAGTAGAAGTCGTAACAGTAGGTGCCACAGTAACAGGAGTGTTGGTAGCGTTGGTAGCACAAGGTAGAACAGTAGCTTGCACCACAGCTGAAGCAGACCCCATGGTAGTACGAGGCACCACAATGGCATGCACCACGGAAGGAGGTACCACGCTAGTAGAAGGAACTACAGTAGTACAAGGCCCCACAGTAGGAGGTACCGGACATTCAGCAAGCAGATACAGGCACCCATGGCCTGCTAAGTCAATCACTTCAGAACCATCAAGTTCCTGCTTTTCAGCTACAGCAAGAGAATTGTTTTTTTTGCTCTTCAAAAAAATAAACTCGGATCCCAGTGATGAAAAGGCTTCATTGATTACAGCTTTTGTTTCCTTTATATTCATGTATCTGAAAAAAGGGATATCTTTAATTTTTCCATTATTAGAAAGCTTTTCTCTTGATGCCCCTCGCGGAATCATGCCTGAATTCTCTTCAAGTACAACTACTCTGATTGATTTCGGCCTTCCTTTAAATGCTTTTTTTTTTCCGCTGATGTTCAGCATTAACTGATGCACCTAAAGGATCAAACTTTTGCTTCTTGGTGGCAGGAAAAAGACTTGCTAGAGCTCGTGCATTTGCTTCAGTTGGTTTGGATAGAGTTTGGCAAAGTGATTTTATTTTGCTGGCACTCTAAAATGAATAAGAAATAATCACAAGTATCCATAGCAGATGCTAGCTGCATTACCTCTTGACTATTACACTCAACAACTTTAAACCTGTCTCCTTCAGCTACTTCTCCATCAGAGTCTGTGTAACACTCCCATTTTGGAGACCACTTCTGAAGAATAAAAGTGCCTTTTGTTCTGGGCATATCACGATCAAAAGGAATCAAATAGGGACCAGCGTCACAGGATCTTCCAGGAAGTTTGCCCTTAATACTAACTTCGAGAGAGTCTTTTGTAACCTTGATGACTTCTTTAGACGCCCCTATTTCGAGCAAAACCTCAACCATCATAGAACTGTAGTCTCGTGAACCAGACCTTTCACCTTTGACCCCCAAGGGGGAGGGAAAGGGTCTGGTCAACACTCCACATAAGTTTTGTGCCCGTGGAATGAAAATTGATGGGTGGGTCCAATTCGCGCGTTAACAATAATGTTGATAAAATAGTGATGTAATTAATGCGAGCGAATGTCACAATGGAAGTCTTCTGCTATGTCTGCTCTGTAAACTTAGCCCAACAAGAACCGAAGGAAGCTCAGCAGCTCTTCTTCCAGTGATATACTCATCATTTTGAGAGAGCTGATACGTGATGTGATCATGGAAGACCAGGAAGTAAGCCATAGCACAAGGACTTACCATAACCAGTAGGCAATGCAACGAATACATCAGACCCACCAACGAAAGCCTGGATTGCTTGTAGCTGTTCTTTCTTCAGGGCAACGATGCCTGCTTCGCTAGCAGCTTGCTGAATAGCTTTATCCTTCTTCATTTTTCCTTCGTATCAATTCCTACTGCGCATTAATTGAAGTCGGCAAATTTTTTCTCAAAGATTGATGACGTATTCTGACGTTACGCGATCTGATTGGAGCGCCAAGATCTTGGCGCTAACACAAAACTTATGTGGAGTGTTGACCAGACCCTTTCCCTCCCCCTTGGGGGTCAAAGGTGAAAGGTCTGGTTCACGAGACTACATAGAACTGTACTTCCACGGCCACGTGTGTGAACTGGTCTCGTGCACGTCGACATGAGTCACATGATATAACATTTCGCACGTGCGTCCTGTCACGAGACTAGTGACAATTTCGGACGTAGGTCTCAATTTCGGACGTAGGTCCCAGTTTCGGACGTACGTTTAAGACGTAGGTGTGGGAAGTACATCTGAATTTATTTTTGATACTGATGGCTTGCCATACGAGCGAGCGAAGCGAGTGAGCTGACTCTCAGGTCATGACTCATTGAAATTTTAAATATATATATATATATATCTAGGTCTACACTCCAAAATGCCCCAGGCGTACGTACGTACGTACGTACGTGTCGTGCAATAGTAGCGCCCCTGCGCGTGCATTTATGCGCATGCTCCAGTTGCAATTGCTAGATTGATTTCTACATCGCTTTGTATTATAGCATGGTGGATAGTAGGGCTAGGCTTATCTAAGTGGATTGTAGGCACTAGACATATCCAAGTGCTTTGTGGTAAGTACTTAGCTTTCTATGCATGCTGCCTGCCACTTAGCTACATAACACAACAGCAAAGCACAAATGAACTATCAGCTCAACATTTCTACAGCCTTTTGGGCAGCAGGCACAAGACTGACAAGAGGCTTATCTAAGCGGCTTGTAGGCACTAGGCTTATCTAAGTGCTTTGAGGTAAGCATGTATGCAGCTGCCTGCCACCACTTACATGACTCTTAACAATATCAAGCACTGAAGCCTATCAGCTACTTTAATTGCTCACTATCAAATGCTCGCTCGCTCGCTGTCAACTGAATGTTGAACATTGCCCTAGTTGCAGCGAGCGAGCGAAGCGAGTGAGCTGACTCTCAGGTCATGACTCATTGAAATTTTAAATATATATATATATATATCTAGGTCTACACTCCAAAATGCCCCAGGCATACGTACGTACGTACGTACGTACGTGTCGTGCAATAGTAGCGCCCCTGCGCGTGCATTTATGCGCATGCTCCAGTTGCAATTGCTTGATTGATTTCTACATCGCTTTGTATATAGCATGGTGGATAGTAGGGCTAGGCTTATCTAAGTGGATTGTAGGCACTAGACATATCCAAGTGCTTTGTGGTAAGTACTTAGCTTTCTATGCATGCAGCTGCCTGCCACTTAGCTACATAACACAACAGCAAAGCACAAATGAACTATCAGCTCAACATTTCTACAGCCTTTTGGGCAGCAGACACAAGAGGCTTATTTTGTAGGCACTAGGCTTATCTAAGTGCTTTGAGGTAAGCATGTATGCAGCTGCCTGCCACCACTTACATGACTCTTAACAATATCAAGCACTGAAGCCTATCAGCTACTTTAATTGCTCACTATCAAATGCTGCACATTGCTACAAATACTCAACAGCAAATGAAAATCGTTGAAGAATACTTGCTTGCTCGCTCGCTGTCAACTGAATGTTGAACATTGCCCTAGTTGGCGAGCGAGCGAAGCGAGCGAAGCCCCACACTAATTGGTCAAAATGGAAAATTGCGATATTTATATGTTACACGTACGTCACTCAAAATGCGCATGCGCTTACGCGTGCGCACGAAATAGCTACTAAGCAACGTCATAATAAGCAATCGTTTTCGTTAAGCTTGAAGTTGAAGCACTATTGTAGCGAGTATTATGGAACCCAGAGAACCAGAAAATAAGCGAAGGAGGGCCCCAGAACACCCTCTAGAAACTGACCAGCAAAGAAGAGCGAGACCGAGCTAGAAGGAGAACACAGTCAAAGGAACAGAGAAAAAAAAGACTAGCAAAGAAATGCAACAGATAGAGCCAGGAGGAGGGAATGTACAGAGTCAGCAGAAGATAATGCTGCAAGAGCAGAGCAAATGAGAGCCAGAAGGAGAGCAGAGTCAGCAGAACACAGAGCTGCCAGATTAGAGCATATGAGGGCTCATTATTTGAGAGACTAGCTACTGAGTCTGTGGGTTCAGAGAAGACACTCTAATACTAACTGGGAATGCACCAAGTCAGTTAACAACCTGAATAGCTAGATATCGAAAGTCACTGTTGGGGCTATATAATCATAAGTGAGGGAGGAGCACATTGAAATGACCACTGGCTGCTTGCTCGCCCAACTAATGCTATACGAGCATCTCTAGTTACAGCGAGCGAGCGAAGCGAGTGAGCTGACTCTCAGGTCATGACTCATTGAAATTTTAAATATATATATATATCTAGGTCTACACTCCAAAATGCCCCAGGCGTACGTACGTACGTACGTGTCGTGCAATAGTAGCGCCCCTGCGCGTGCATTTATGCGCATGCTCCAGTTGCAATTGCTTGATTGATTTCTACATCGCTTTGTATATAGCATGGTGGATAGTAGGGCTAGGCTTATCTAAGTGGATTGTAGGCACTAGACATATCCAAGTGCTTTGTGGTAAGTACTTAGCTTTCTATGCATGCAGCTGCCTGCCACTTAGCTACATAACACAACAGCAAAGCACAAATGAACTATCAGCTCAACATTTCTACAGCCTTTTGGGCAGCAGACAAGAGGCTTATCTAAGGGGCTTGCAGGCACTAGGCTTATCTAAGTGCTTTGAGGTAAGCATGTATGCAGCTGCCTGCCACCACTTACATGACTCTTAACAATATCAAGCACTGAAGCCTATCAGCTACTTTAATTGCTCACTATCAAATGCTGCACATTGCTACAGATACTCAACAGCAAATGAAAATCGTTGAAGAATACTTGCTTGCTCGCTCGCTGTCAACTGAATGTTGAACATTGCCCTAGTAAATATATATATCTAGGTCTACACTCCAAAATGCCCCAGGCGTACGTACGTACGTACGTACGTGTCGTGCAATAGTAACATTACGGCTGCTGCTTCGAGGAGCTGAAAGATTTTTGAGTTGAGACTGTTGAGTTTATATTGAGACTGTTGAGAAGCTACTGCGGTGGTTACAGTCTAGCTTTTGCACCACTGTGCAAGAGCCTGAGGCTTGAAAACCCCCCACCTTAGTGGCTCCTAATCTCCTGCTCGGCTGGTGGCTTTCGGGAGTGTGCTTTATTTGGATTCTGCTCCTGGTCTAGGTGACTGCACTCACTGTTTGGATGACCTGCTGCAGATGCAACCGCACAGGCCGATGCCTGAACTGCCACTGTGTCAAGCAGGGGATACCCTGCTCCACCTGCCTCCCCCTGCGTTTAGGCAATTGTGCCAATATTGCTCCACCAAGCCAAAACCAGTCCAACCCTGCTGCTGATCCTGCTACCAGTGCTATCAAGACTCAGAATGCCGCCTGTCCCACTGTCAATGCTCACCCACAGCCCACACCTACTACTCCAAGCACAATAGGCTCCTCCCAGGCCTGCTCCACCTCCCTTCCAATTTTCCAAACAATTGCTGCACCTGTGTTTACATGGAGTGAGCTAGAAGCCAGCAGTTTCAGTTCACAGCTGGATAAGTGCTACAAGACCGTGGTGTACTGGACACGGAACGTGTTCACTGTACCCTCAGGGAACCAAGGTAAAGGTTTTATCAATGAGCTGTCACGGCTATTTCGTGCTTATGGAGAGGGTTCGGCTCTAGAGAGTGTAGCCTTGAAAGCAGTCATGACAATGTGTGCACTGCTTCTTCAGAAACCACATCGCACATCCAAGACAAGAGATCACATAGCGTGCCTAGAGCGAAGATTGACTCTGTGGAAAGCTGGAAACCTGGAAGAATTATTACTGGAGGGCAAAACAATACAGAAGCGAATTCCCAACAGGAGACGGAAAGATGATACGAACTCTATCAAAAGAAACTTTACACAAGAAATGCTAAAAGGCAACACTAAAGCAGCTCTCCGTCTAATCAACGAGGAGAAACGAGGCTCCACCCTCCAACTATCTGACAATGTTACATGTACCGATGGAGGCTCAATGTCGGTGCTAGATGCCCTCAAATTAAAGCATCCCATTGGAGCTGACCCGCAAGATGATGCCTTAGTGGATGAGGCTGCATCTCCACCAGATACACACCCAGTAGTATTTGATTCCATTCAAGGAAAGACCATCCGTGCAGCAGCTTTGCGGACTGAAGGTGCCGCTGGTCCATCTGGAATTGATGCTCATGATGGAGGAGATTATGCACCTCATTTGGCTCAGCCTCCACAGATCTCTGCAACTCCCTGGCACTACTCACTCGGCGTATCTGCACTGTGTTGGTTGACCCAGAGGGCCTAGCCCCTCTGATGGCCTGCCGATTAATTGCCCTCAACAAGAACCCAGGTGTGCGTCCTATTGGGGTTTGTGAGACTATTCGGAGAATTATAGCAAAGGCTGTCCTTTCAGTCACTGGTGCTGACATTCAAGATGCTGCAGGCACAGTCCAACTTTGTGCAGGTCAAAAGAGCGGCACTGAGGCAGCAGTACACGCCATGAACCTCGCTTTCAAAGAGGAGAACAGCGAGGCTGTTCTATTGGTAGATGCAAGTAATGCTTTCAACTCCCTGAATCGTCAAATTGCCCTAAGAAACATCAGAACTTTATGCCCTTCCATCTCCACCATGTTGATCAACTCTTACCGGAAAGACCCAGAACTATTCGTTGGAGGCACAACCATACACTCCAAAGAAGGGACTACGCAAGGGGATCCGCTAGCTATGCCAATGTATGCCATAGCCCTACTACCATTGATCAAGAAAGTAAACCCTCACTGTTCTGTCACTCAAGCCTGGTATGCAGACGATGCCTCAGCCACTGGTCACCTATCAGATCTCCGCTCATGGTGGGATGCCCTCGTCTTTCACGGCCCTGCCTATGGATATCATGTCAATGCTTCCAAAACATACCTGATAACAAAGGAATCCTCTTTCGCAAATGCCACTACCATCTTTGGTGATACACAGATCAAGATTACTTCAGATGGCCACTCTTACCTAGGATCCCCCCTGGGCACCTCCTCCTTCCGAGAAAGCTATGTGCAGGAGAAAGTGGCCCGATGGTGTCATGAATTGAAGTTGTTGTGTTCAATCGCTGAGACCAGCCCTCAAGCTGCATATGCAGCCTTCACACATGGACTCGTCAACAAATGGTCATACTTATCAAGAACTACCGAGAACATTGGTCCTCTCCTACAACCCCTTGAGGACATTATCCGGACAGAATTAATTCCAACGTTATCGAGTCGCCCTGCCCCAAATGATAAGGAGAGGGACTTACTAGCTCTCCCATGCCGACTGGGTGGGTTAGGACTCACCAATCCCTCCACCACAGCCAGCGAGGAATTCTCAGCTTCAAAGAACGTAACCAAGCCACTAGTTGACCTCATCCTAGCACAGGAGAGCTCCTATCCCTACGAAGCCCATGCAGAGCAGCTTTCTGCCGTCTCTGGTGTGAAGAAAAGAAAGCGCACCATTCAGAACACTCAGGCCAGTTCAGTTAGAGCTAATCTACCTATCGAGCTGCAAAGAGCTATGGATCTTTCTCAAGAAAAAGGAGCCTCAAATTGGCTTACCGTACTGCCCGTGGAAGAGTTTAGATTCTCACTCCACAAGAGTGCTTTCAGGGACGCTTTGGCCCTGAGGTATGGTTGGCAGCTGACCAATACTCCATCCTCTTGCTCATGTGGCCACAACTTCTCAGTGGAACATGCCTTCTCCTGCCCCACTGGAGGTTATCCATCCATCAGACATAATGAGATTCGGGACTTCACTGCACATCTCCTTTCAGAAGTTTGCCACAATGTGGCAATAGAGCCACATCTCCAGCCACTACAAGGTGAAGCCCTCCACAATCAATCATCAAATCGTCAGAATGGAGCCCGCTTAGACATTGCTGCTGATGGCTTCTGGGGAAGTAGGCACGAGAGAGCTTTCTTCGATGTAAGGGTTTTCAACCCATATGCTCCCTCAAACTGAAACTCCCAACTAACAACTTGCTACAGATCTCATGAAAATGCAAAGAAAAGGTCCTATGATCAACGAATCAGAGAAGTTGAACATGGCTCTTTCACTCCCCTCGTTCTGTCTTGCACTGGTGGCATGGGACGTGCTGCTATAAACACATACAAGAGACTGGCCACTCTTATCTCAACAAAAAGAGATGATATCTACAGCAACACCATGGGCTGGATCCGATGTCGTCTCTCATTCTCTCTGCTACGTGCAGCTATCATGAGCATCAGGGGCGCCCGCTCCACCATTGGCCATGCAACCAGGGAACCGGAGGCCCCAACAGATCTTATCACCCGGGTCTGCCACATCCCAGCATTGGACTAATCACACGTCACCCTAACCTTTTGTCTCACTTTTCTTATTATTTACTTCTCCTCTCTACATCCTTATATTTCAGTTGCTGAGCAACGTTAAATAATAATAAAAAAAAAAATTAAAAAAAAAAAAAAAAAAAAAAAAAAAAAAAAAAAAGCAATAGTAGCGCCCCTGCGCGTGCATTTATGCGCATGCTCCAGTTACAATTGCTTGATTGATTTCTACATCGCTTTGTATATAGCATGGTGGATAGTAGGGCTAGGCTTATCTAAGTGGATTGTAGGCACTAGACATATCCAAGTGCTTTGTGGTAAGTACTTAGCTTTCTATGCATGCAGCTGCCTGCCACTTAGCTACATAACACAACAGCAAAGCACAAATGAACTATCAGCTCAACATTTCTACAGCCTTTTGGGCAGCAGGCACAAGACTGACAAGAGGCTTATCTAAGCGGCTTGTAGGCACTAGGCTTATCTAAGTGCTTTGAGGTAAGCATGTATGCAGCTGCCTGCCACCACTCTTAACAATATCAAGCACTGAAGCCTATCAGCTACTTTAATTGCTCACTGTCAAATGCTGCACATTGCTACAGATACTCAACAGCAAATGAAAATCGTTGAAGAATACTTGCTTGCTCGCTCGCTGTCAACTGAATGTTGAACATTGCCCTAGTATTATAATGAATACTACTACTAATAGGACAGCAAATACTCCCAGTGTCAATGATGTGGTCAAAAACCCTATGCTGTAATTTTTCCAGCTATGATAAACATTGGCAATTATGATTAATTTTTGTAGCTGTAGATCTTGGAAATAGTTCCGAAGTTCTTATGAATACACATCTTCCATTATAACTGCTCAAATCGATGGTGCAATTCTGAGTCAAGTTGCTTGAAGAAATTATACAAACTTTATCCAACTCTGGAGACGTGGCGTTGTAAAAGGTATAAGATACATTGGAGCTCCATTGAGGAGTTACCATCCCTGGACTGATACTCTAATTCGTAATAGTAATTGGTGGTAAAACTCTTCTTTCCCGAACTTCCTTCCTATTATGGTAGCTAATATTATATTGTGTTCCATTGGATGTGTATCTTCTATAATAGTTGCACTGTTCCATTGAGCTGGTATCATTGTAGCAATTCGTATTTTCGTATGTCATTTAATAAGTAGACTTTGATGCACAAGTAATTGCATTGACTGCTCATCGTATCGATGATGACAGAAATATTTGCATCGCTTTGAAGCAAGAGATTATCGAATATTGGTATGAAGCTAGCACCCAGAGAAAATGTTTGTATCAGTGGAAAATGATTCATGATTGATATTGTTAGCTGTACATGGACCTTCAAATACTTGATAAGGAAGTCTGTTCAAATCTTGATGAAAGCTGATCGATTTCAAAATAGCTTGTCATCTATATTAATGTAAGAGGTGTAATTTCTCCTTGCAGGTTGTAGCTATGTGGTAGTGGGAATATCTTTCAGTTTCGGACAGTAGTAGTTTATAAACAGTCCTAAAAATGTAAACGACATTGTTCCTATGGGGAAATGTATAACAGAGTATGAGACTCATATTATTTGTACATGGTTGCACATGCAGGCTAAAATTAGCCAAATGTATATGGGCATAGAATCAAATGTACCTGTTCAATCCTTTGGTCATGAATTGATAATTGATATAAAGCCAAATTCGTAACATAATTATAGTATGCTTTATAAAGTCTTAGAAATAATGTGTGTACTAGCTAGTCATGAATATTATTTATAAAACGTGGGCACGGGAGCTGATCATGCAGGATTACACACAGATAGTAGTTAATTCTGGGCAGGCCATGAAGATTTGTTTGTGACTGCATTAATTTTGATTATTATCATTGTACACAGCAATATACTGCATGTTAAATGAGATTATTATTCTGTTACTGACTAACTTACTAGTGGCAGTGATATCATTTATTATTGAGGTACATACGTAGCTAATGTGGCTAACTCAAAAAAAAAAGGCTGCTTTGGTCATAGCTATACTCAGGGATGGATACAGGGAGAGTGTGAGGGGGAGGGGTGTGCACCCCCTCATTTCAATAAATAGCTAGCAGAATAGCTAATAAACTTGTTCTGTTTTTGCCTCTCAAATTGTACCAGATACAATTGAAGAAATTTTCCTGGGGGAGCATATACCCCCAGACCCCACTAGTTGGTGCACTTTGTGTGCATGCAGTGATGAAAGTGATGAGTGATGAAAATGACACTTCTTTTCCTTAAATTGCTTATCATTGATGAAGTGTTGAGTGCATGACTATAAAAAGTATGGAAACAACGGGTGCTCTGCTACATCGCTGCATGTGTTCTGCTAACTGTCATAAAATTGACATAAACCCTACATCTCTGCAAGGTGTAGCCAAAAAAATATGGCAGCAGTGATGTAGGGTTTATGTCAATTTTATGACAGTTAGCAGAGCACAGTGACAAATGCAGTCCATGCATGCAGCGATGTAGGGTTTGTCAATTCTGGGTTTGTCAATTCTGCAGAGCAAATGCAGTACATAGCCAGCACCTTGTTTCCATACTTTTTATAGTCATGCACTCAAGCCTATATATATCACTCTTTTATTTAGAAGAAATGTTTTTACTCTCACTTGTTTGCACACTTTTTAAGGGGCGTGGCTAAGGATGCAAGAAAGACTCTTTACCAAATCTCACCACGCAACTTAGTAAGACAGTTTTTTCTCAGTGTATAAACTAACTGTGTCTACGAAGCGTTCTAATGTTGTCTACAAAGCGTCTACGAAGTGTATAAACTAACTGTGCTGCCTACGAAGCGTTCGAGAATTTGAGTCGTCCACGAAGGCACTCAAACGGCAATTGACAGTTAGGACTTGAATTTGAACAATACAATTCCTTACCTGAGGTGTAGAGCTTTAAGACGGTACCAAGATCGTAGATATAGGATGAAGCAGTCGGGAGTTATGGCTGTCAAGCGTCCACGAAGGCACTCGGACGGCAATTGACAGTTAGGACTTGAGCTTTACTGCAAGTTGAACTATACCATTCCTTAGATCAGGTGTAGAGCTTCAATATGGTACCAAGATCGTAGATATAGGATGAAGCAGTCAGGAGTTATGGCTGTCAAGAAGAAGAAGATTATTATTATTAATGAGCGTGGGCGTTTTGCACTGTTATGTACTCCAAATGATACACACCCTGTCTCACTTCTGCTACATAATTTTTGCTTACCTGATGGATTGTGCATCAAATGCAGTCAGGTACGGTCCATTTAGAGACTGCACTCTTGAGAGTGCCACATAGGCCATCCCATCTGCAAATACCTTGTCTGACAGATCTACGATAACACAGTCTAAGGCATTTACGGCATAGGCCAAGATTAAAGGAAATTGGGTAGCTACGGGACACATAATAACTCTTAAGTACCATGAACTTTCCCTTTACTTTTTCAATATCACAGGTGGTCAAATTTGATTGAAACTCCTGAGAACACGCCAAGGACGATGCCGATGGCACCGTTCACTAAGCCTGCTTTAACTTCAATGTTTCGCCTGAGCATTACACGGGCACCCATGGCCAACTTCAGGACAGCTTCCAACCCTGCAGTGTTGTTGCAGTCCTGAATTGTTCAGTGTTGCCAGGTTCATGGATTTATCCACAATCTGTGGATTTTTGGATAAGAAAATTGTCTATGAATATCTATGGATGTCTATGGTATCCTTTTCTGTCTGTGGATTTTTTAAGAGAGTAACCTGGCAACACTGATTGTTTGGCTGCCTTTTGGTGCCATTTTGCAGTGCTTCGCGTCTCATCTACCTCATTGGTGGTGCACGGTATGACATGCACCTCTGACTCTAAGTTGCGCAGCATTTCCTCATTTGCACAGCACATCAAACTTTTTTCTGTTTGGAACAGGCACATGGGATTTTTTCCCAACTCCTGCAGTTGTACCAGCTTTTCAACTACTGGAATATCAATAACATGCTCTTTCAGAATTGTAAGCATCTCTTTTGCGAGACTATAATAATAGCTACCACATCTCACTCTATCTAGAATAATTATCGGAGAACTGCATGACCGTCTTTTTTTCTGTCTTTCATTAATTGTGAGCTCATCATAATGGACACAGTCCTTTCAGATGTTTATTGCATCCTAACTTGTGCCAGCCCTACTCATTTTTTTCAAACACAGGGTTACCATTGACTGGTTGTATAGTTGGAGTAAGTCCCCAGCAAAAAGGATATTTTTTCCTCCAGATTTAGACTTGACATCATAAGCCTACATCATTAGAAGCACTTGTTCATGTATAGTGTACTACAGGTATTATGGTTGTACGTATACCGAAATAATTTCTATTTAAGCTAGCATGTTGTGCTCACTGTATCATTTAGTCTACATGTGAGCTCAAGATGGCTGAAGGAGGAGGTTAGTAGTTATCTTCTAATTACATTTGAAATTGCTCTTGCTTTCTTTTTGAAGCCAAAAAAAAAAGGAGTATGAAGTAGAATTGTACTAACGAGATCATTAATTACAAACACAACAGCTGGTGATGACAATAATGATGAGGGTGATGAAGGTGATAAAAAAGTAAGGCCAAAAAAAAAAAAGCAAAAGAGTAAGTAATAATCACCTTCCATAATAGCTGCTTCATACAATTGGAATTCAGCAGAATGCAGATTCCGGTTGAGACCAAAAAGCTGCAAATTTGGTGAGAAATGCTTATACCAACGTAAGTTTTAGGCTACATGTACAAACTTTTCCTATTTCTTTTCTTTTACTACAGATTCTGCAAGGCGCCCAAGGCCACAACCCACTACAAAAGAAGTTTATATATTTAATAAAATTTTAATAGATAAACTAATTATTATTGAAAAAATATTAAACATTAGTACTGTACAGTTCAAAATACTACAATGTAGCTACAGCTTTTTACTTTAGTTCTTTATATTGTGAGTATCTATTTTTTCTAACAAGAAAAAATATAATGAATAAGACTACTAATAGGACAGTGAATACTCCCAGTATCAAAGATGTGATTAAGAATCCTATGCTGTAATCATTCCAGCTATGATAAATATTGGCAATTATGATTTTGTAGCTGTAGATCTTGGAAATAGTTCCAAAGTTCTTATGAGTAGTGATGAATACACATCTTCCATTATAACTGCTTAAATCGATGCTGCAATTCTGAGTCAAGTTGCTTGAAGAAATTGTACAAACTTTATCCAACTCTGGAGACGTGGCATTGTAAAAGGTATAAGATACATTGAAGCTCCATTGAGCAGTTACCATCCCTGAAGTGATACTCGAATTCAAAATTAGGTAGTAGTAATTTGGTGGTAACTCTTCTTTCCCGAACTTCCTTCCTATGGTTATATTATATTGTGTTCCATTGGATGTGTATCTTCTATAATAGTTGCATTGTTCCATTGAGCTGGCGTCATTGTAACATTTCATATTTTCATATGTCATTAAGTAGACTTTGATGCATGAGTGATTGCATTGACTGCTCATTGTATCGATGACGACAGAAATATTTGCATCATTTTGAAGCCAGAGATTATCGAATATTGGTATGAAGCTAGCACCCAGAGAAATGTTTGTATCAGTGGAAAATGATTTATGATCAATATCATTAGTAGTACATGGACCTTCAAATACTTGATAAGGATGTCTATTTGAATCTTGATGAAAGCTGATTGATTTCATTTCTTTACTATCAATTCTAAATAGTTTATCATCTAATGTAAGAGGTGTAATTTCTCCTTGCTGGTTGTGTGCAGTAGTGGGAGTCTCCTTCAGTTTCAGATGGTAATAGTTTACAAAGAGTCCTAAACATGCCAGCGACACTATTCCTATAGGAAGTGTAGTAGATACATCTTTGCTATTTCACAGACAATGTGACTCATACACATTTGTACATACACACAAAGCATTACTTATTGGCTGTAATACGTATAGATTCATCATGCACAGCCCAGTGTATTCTGAAATGAGAATTGTGGGCAAGAAGATTTCCCCCATGGCTATAGCTACAATGAATTATCAAAGCCATATACACTATACTATGGCAATTATTGATTAGCATGCCTTATGTGCACTATAGTCATGAATATTATTAAAACATGGATCACACACAGAGTGTAGCTATTTCTGGGCAGGCCATGAAGATTTGTCTAATTCATTACACAGCAATGTATGATCTATGAATAAAAGTACTGACTAACTTAATAGAGGCAGTGATATCATTTATTATGAGGTGAAAAGGCAACTGTTTTGGTTATACAATCATGCAGTCTAATGGTACATAATGGTAGTGAGGAAATTCCTATGATGGAAATTGAAATTCATTCCCGTATAACAATCACACTATTATTATTAACAGTTAGCTAGCTACTAACCTGTTATGAATATTGGTATCATGAAAATAATGGATAGATTGGTACTCCTAGAGCAACTCATCTTTCCTGTCAGTTTCTGATTTTCATTAGTTTTGAGTCCTATTACAATGATTATTTATACAATAACTATAATCATCTGGTCTGGGCTGACAGCTACGTACTATTGTTAATGCAGTTGAGGAATCAAGGGAGGGTTCCCCATAGTCTGGCATAGCCACACTATGGCGGAAACATTCAATAGACCGAGTTGTCAGAAGTAGCAGAAAATCTGCTACTGTATGAAATCATTACCTAACCACACTGACGTCACTGCATGTGAACCACAGTGTACACCACAGACATGCAGAACCAACACTACTGCTGCTATGGAGAAACTTTGCCCTGTGTCAATAGCTTGTCTCTATTTTCTCCTTAAAGAGAAGCACCCTCTAGCTACACATAAACCCTTCAGGGACCACACTCATCCAAATCACAGACTAAAGATCTCAACAGTAGGAACACATGCATGCTTGGATTTTGGAGCCTTCTGACAGTCCTGTCATACTTCTTTTCCACAACTATAACAGATATTGTTGATTATGATTATTACACATAACTATGTGTTGTTTTATTACTTACTGCCATGACCACAAGCTGACCATAATGGAAATTCCAATCTGATGACTCAAAGTATTGTATGTTACCCTTGCGCTTCGCGCTCGGGGTGTGGCTGCATGCAATTTTGTCCATGCTACATCATCAATAATCTCACCATGTAGCTATCTCAAGAGATATTATAGCTAAAAGGCGGGAGGGTGGGGCAATTACGAGGGTGGGACAATTCGATAATCTTTGTTCACCTTACTGAGTCAGTGGCCACCACACTGAGCTACCATTTCATTCTGATTTTGATCATGCTAGCTATATCATCATGCACATGATGCATCGTATATACCTACAATTAAGTAAACTATTTGCTATACCTTTATCCATACTGGACATCATCTTCATCTTCTTGCTTGCTATACAAACTATAGCTAGCTATAACCCTTTTAGAATTTTATCTACATAGCTATGGTCTCGTGGGTACCGGGTCTGTGGCTCACCTTATATAGCATTTACAGAGGATTTCACGATCTTTGCAACGGGAAAGCCAAAAGCGGAAGTAATTCAAACCTACTGATTGGTCAGATTCCTCATGTTGATCACACAAATGATGTCAGTCGCGTAGCCATCCGACCGGAAGTGATAATACATTTCCTTTTAAAGTAATTTCTTCCGCTCGATCGAATTTATGACCTATGCATTCCCAAAGTCAAAGGTTAATGAATGAGATAGTAATCTAGAACTATACAGAAAAGAAGGGATTTTCAAAAAGAGTAAAATTTCAATACTAGCTAACATATTTTCTTAGAAAAACTACTAGAATTACTGAAGAAATACAGTAAGTAATTATGGCAACAATATATCCAATCAATTTAGGTATATTATTACTATTCAACCAGTAATATCCAAGATCAATTTCATATCTGAGCATTTGAGGAGAATTAGAGTCGAAATTTCGAAATATGAATAAGCACTTTCCATCATATTCATTCAAATTATGACGAAATATTTTGCAAACTTGATCGGTAATGGAACACATTGGATTATTCCTCGAACTCTCTGGAAATACGTAGTAAGAGCTGGTTATATTGTAGGACCACTGTGTTTCAATTACTTCTGATGGATATTGTGACAGGACTCTCATGCTATAATAACCAGGAGTCAATGTTCCACTTTCAAGTAATGTCCTTTCTGATATATTATAATATATAGTACCTTCAGAAGTAAACTCTCTGTAACACCCACATTTTTTGATTGATAATCCTGAATCAAGACACTTTATATTTTCAGAAGTCAGCAAGTACACACTGATGCATGATTTTTTGCACTTTGGCATAATATCAATCGAGATAGATAAGTTGGCATCCTTTTGAAGCCATAAATTATCAAAAATTGGTACTAAAGTGTTTCTAAGTCCAATATCCACATCAGTTGAAAAGGACTTTGTATAGGTTTCAGTTGGCCCACAAGATCCGTCAAAAACTGTGAAAGGATAACTTCTAGAACCAACTTGTTTGATGCAGATCGAATTTGTATGGTCACTATTGACTCTTAGTAGGTCATTATTGGTTATGATAGGGGTAGAGTTTCCTTGTGAACTGTAGATGAAAATTGGATGTCTAAACACTTCAGGAGTGGATGTTTGTGATTCAATTATAGGTGGTAATGTAACACCAAAGAACAACAGTACTACATGAAGAAATACACAATCAGCAGCATAATCATACTATAGTAGTCTTGTGAGCCAGCCCACTTATTTTTTTCACATGCTAGGCAGTTGAAAAATAAGGGTCTGGTCAAACTCGCATGGTCAAGTTGTTCTACACAGTCAGCAGTACTGGCCGTCAGCATATAGCTGTAACGTCATTATGAATAATCATGCATGCAATGTTAATAAGTAGATCTGCAGAAGATCATGGCTTTGAATAGGGCTAGCTATCTCTTGGAGAGTGCTGAGGTGTTGGGCTACAGCAGTTAAATAGAAGCTGTGACTGCTTTTGTGGAGGGCCTTTTGTACAGGATATATTGAAGCCACACCCCATTATGAAATATGACATGCTACATAGATCCATCCTGGACACACTCCGGCAGAACAACTTGACTATGTGGGTTTGACCAGACCCTTATTTTTCAACTGTATTCCCTGCGAAAAATATAAGTGGGCTGGCTCACATGACTATCTACTAGCAATTAGCTATATACATATATGTACTCATACACACACAGTACTCAGCCTCTCACACCAATCCTCTCCATAATAGTTATCATTTCTAACCTCCTATTATGGTACAGATAATTCCAAATAAACATGTACACCTTTGACTGCATTTATCTTTAGCATTATATAAATTTCGTGTTATCCAAGTCGTTTGCTGCAGGAAAACAAAGGGAGTTTGATTGAGTGGTTCTGTTCCAGTTTCTAGTGTTGGAGCTGAAGTAGAAGTGGCTATAATTATATGAAGTTATATTATGATTGTTACTATGAATAAAGTAGTATTTTATTATGCCATGTATAGCTACACTGCTCTACTGATAAGCTGTAGCTAACCTTAAAAGCTAAATTTCATAACTAAATATATTCATTATACCAATTCCATTGAGAATTACCCTACAGCTAGCTGCACATGAGTATGACACTCTTGCTGAGTCATGATTACCAAAACATAATTATAACACTTTGCTAGCTAGTAAGGTGACGAGTAGCTAAAAACTATAGCTAGCTATCTATTAGCTACAGCTTAACACATATCCATAGCTACAGCATTGCTAAGTGGCGACTAGCTATATAGCTAGGTAGCTATACATGGTCTCTTTTCTCTAAAAATAGCAAAACTATAGCGAAGCTTAATTACTAGCTATGCATCCTTTAATATGAAAACTAAGTACCCAGATAACTAGTTTAGCAACGTAACTATAGCTAGCTAGCTTATTTTTTACGTGTTTCCTCCGGTCTTTGATAGACTGGCTGAGAACTACTAGGATTCGCTTCGGATTCTGATACTTGACGAGGTTCTGTCTCACCCATCAATAATTCTATATCTCCTTCATCACATTCATTCGGCAGATTGAAGTTCGACATCGCTGCTAGCTAGCTAGCTAGCTAGCTATGCTCGCTCAGCGCAAATCTTACTTGCGCACGTGCGCGTGACATCGCACGTGACTGTGAGAAACACTTCATTACTAGAGAAAGCTAAATGAGTTAGTTGTGAGGTTTAGGTCCAAGAATCATGTGTACGGGGCTGGGCATATTTCTATATAAAAAAAGTATGCCACATTGCTATTTTTGAACATGTCGAGTTAAAGTAAAGCATAATAGCACAGTCAATTTTGAGCAGTGTTGTATAAGAATTATACGTAGCATTTGAATGAACCATTACTGAAATAAGTTCTTTGATGATGATGATGAACGACCGGGCAATCCATGCCATCCCAGTTCTATCGTACTCTCTGATTCCACTCTGGAGTCCCTTGTTCACTTATCAGCATGGTTTGCATTTTTAGGATGTACAATATCTCAAACTCGTTGCATAAGATGTGGTGCATGTGCGAGTATATGAACTATGCAAAGTTTGTGTGTTAAATTAAAGTCAAACACTATTTAGCTATACGTAGCTAATTCCATTCAATATTAAGTCCCTTATTTTTCTGATCAGTATGAATTAATTTTGGCTTGCTACTACCACTGACTGCATCATTATCACGATCTTGAGTACTGAAGGGTCTTCAAGCCATAGTGCTTCCTACACCATGCATGAGCCTGTCCGATGGTTAGCCTGTAGCTATAGTTGGTTTCAGCTCCACCAACTCGGAATAGTTGGTATGTCCACGTGTCCCATTCCCAATTTCAAATATCGCTTTTTCTGGTGGTAAGGCAGTGAATTCTTTCCAGTCCATACCAGAATTCTCCTTCCAAATCTCCAAAGCCATGCACATACGTACGTATAGTCAGTCCAATTGCGATAAAAGTCAATGGAACCATTAATCCTTTGTAAAATGGACGATGCAGTATACCAGCCAACTTCGTAATCAGGGTGCAGTCTCGGAGGGTTTTGTGATAGCACAGCTACCACTTCTGTCTGCATCATTGTCACGATCTGGAGTACTGAAGGGCCTTCCATTTTGATAAGCCATATAGCATCAAATGTGCTTCCTACACCATAAGCCTGTCCGATGGTTAGCCTGTAGTTGGTTTCAGCTCCACCAACTCAGAATAGTTGATGGTTCTGTCCCATTCCCAATTTCAAATCTCACTTCTACATCTTCTCTGGTGGTAAGGCAGTGAATTCTTTCCAGTCTGTACCAGAATTCTCTTTCCAGATCTCCAAAGCCATGTACATAGTCAGTCCAATTATGATAGAAGTCAACAGAACCATGAACTCCCTTGCACTTCTGCCACCATTGATGTCACCGAAGCGACTATAGCTAATTATGGTGATGACTCCCATAGTGATGAAGATCACAATAAGGATGATGATGATAATGTAGAATAAGGTCTTTCTTTTTTGAATCTTATTCTGCATGCTCTTTTATACGTAGCTATGCTTTCAGACATCTCTCATTGCACGCTATACACGTTATTAGCTAGCACTGAAACATTATAATGCCTTTATTACAACAATCAACACATAAATAGGCTGAATGCTAAAGCTAATCATGCATTATTGATTCAGCTAATGGTTATTGTTTCAGAAATAAGTGCAAATAATACGTAACTGAATAGTCATTGTTACTGTAAAGCCATATTCTTCATACCTGAATTCACAGTGTGAGTGAAGTCTTATGACTTATCACTTTGCATGCAGTTTTCCATGATGCCTGCATGTGTGTTTTTTTGTTGTTGTTTTTTTGCTGTTTTGGTTAGTGTAGGAAGTTATTGTTTACTTTGTTTGATATGATTCCACATAGTTATTTGAATCCATGATCGTGTTTTTGAACCGAATAAAGGACACTTAGGGGAAAAGACCTTGTAGTCCTATAAATCCCCTTATCTTGGAGGTTATTTGAGAATTATAGCTAATAGCTTAGAAAAGTAAGTGAGGGTGGTGATTTGCTTCTCACCTGCAAGGAGTAAATTAATAGCTAAGCATAAATGATGTATGCCATATAGCAGAAAATTTTATTCTTTTGTCAGGTAAGATTTTTGTGGCTTTTAAATATCTTGTATTGTATTACATGTACAGCAAGAATTTATTTGGTAAGGAGTCATCATGTTAAGTTAACCCTCAGCGCAGCAGCACGCATGCGCACTGTGTGTCTTTTTGATCATCGGTATCTGCAGCCAGTAGCGACAAGATCAGTCATCCTAACCTAGCAGCACCTTCAATGAAATCAATGATTTGTTGTTTTCTTCCGCATTAATACTTTTTTGGCTAGTAATGCATGCAGAGAGTACCGGGTATGACTATGATGTGGCTTATCACAGATGCTAGCTACACTGTACCTATAACACTAAAGTTAATGAGTTAAACTAAAGTCATAGCTACATAAATTCCATTCTGAAGTCACTTAGCATGAAATACATTGTTTACATCTTTTAGGACATATCTTCATTTGAATCTTAGTATAATGGATAGGAGTTCTTGATGCAGTATACCAGCCAACTTCGTAATCAGAGTGCAGTCTCGGAGGGTTGGCATTGTACCACCAACCACCACCATGTAGCTACTATGGCACAGTTTTTACCTCCAACTGCATCATTATCATGATCTGGAGTACTGAAGGGCCTTCCATTTTGATAAACCATAGCATCAAACGTGCTTCCTACACCATGAGCCTGTCCGATGGTTAGCCTGTAGTTGGTTTCAGCTCCGCCAACTCGGAATAGTTGGTACATAGGTCCACACCAGCGATGGCTCTGTGCCATTCCCAATCTCAAATTTCACTTCTACTTTTTCTCTGGTTGTAAGACAGTGAATTCTTTCCAGTCCGTACCAGAATTCTCCTTCCAGATCTCCAAAGCCATGCACACAGTCTAATTGCAATAAAAGTCAACAGAACCATTAATCCTGCGCTGGATAACCAACCATTTCCCTCCATCTGTGTCCATGTCACAGTGGGCATGGACTTTACTTGAACTGAAGTTTCAGGAGCTCTACATACATCAGCCATCTCATATCTACAGCAAGAGGCATTAAGTTCTTTATCTGTAGCAGTGAAATAATACATAATTATTATGACATAATTAGCAACCTGTTATAATTGGAACCTGTTATAAAGGTCACTGTATAAGCAGGTCACCTCTCTATATAAAACAGCCAGGGATCAAAAAGGGCTTTTATAATGTAGCTACATTTCAACCTGAGTCAGCAGGCCACCCCTTTATAAAAGCCAATTCTTGCCAGCCTGAGGGTGATCACGATTCCATTGCTAGACTCACTAGCAAAGTTGTGATTATTATTATTTTTAATATGCATGAGAGTTAAGAGCTAGCTAGCCAGCTAATAGGGTAATTATTTTGTGCTCACCTGGCAGCAGTCATGGTAACCAGCTGTGAGACAACTATCCCCAGATGCTATCAAATCCTGCAATAAGTGTTGGTGTCTCTCTCCACAGTCCAAGGAGTAACTTCCACATGTGTTTGCCAGGAAAATGGATACAAACATGATAATAATGCTGACAACTCCCATGATCATTATATGAATATGACTGTGATTAGCTAGCTATAAAAATGTGCCTTCTTTTCCTTTTGCTAGCTAGCTCTTTTTATAATCTTCATTGCCACAGCTAAGCTATATCTCCTGTCATCACATTCATTTTATCACATCAAGTTAATAAGTCAGTAGGAAAAATTTTTTTCAGACATACTGGTAACAAAATTAATTTACATTAGCTAGTTCAAGCATACTATATTAGCTACATATATACGTAGCTAATGATACAGTAATTTGAAACCAAATCTTAAAATTTAATGTTAACATGTATTATAGCTAGAGTCATTCACTTGTTGTCTTGCTGATTATTCACAAGTGTTTTGTTTGCATCTTTTAGGACGTATCTTCATTTGAATTTTCGTAAAATGGACGGGAGTTGTTGATGTAGTGTACCAGCCAACAAGAAAATCGGGATTAAGACTTGGGGGGTTTTGAGATGGGTACTTGCCATTGATATTGGAACGAACACAGCCATAATACCACCAAGCACCACCATGTCTGATAGCACAGCTACCACTTGTGTCTGCATCATTGTCACGATCTGGAGTACTGAAAGGCCTTCCATTTTGATGAGCCATTCCATCAAACGTGCTTCCTACACCATGAGCTTGTCCGATGGTTAGTCTGTAGTTGGTTTCAGCCCCACCAACTTGAAATAGTTGGTAGGTCCACACCAGAGATGGCTCTGTCCCATTCCCAATCTCAAATCTCACTTCTACATCTTCTCTGGTGGTAAGGCAGTGAATTCTTTCCAGTCCATACCAGAATTCTCCTTCCAGATCTCCAAAGCCATGCACATAGTCAGTCCAGTTACGATAAAAGTCAACGGTACCGTTAATCCTGCGCTGGATAACCAGCCATTTCCCTCCGTCTGTGTCCATGTCACAGTGAGCACGCACTTTGCTACTTGCACCAAAGCTTACTGGAGCATTACACATATCAGCCATTTCATAGCCACCAGAAGAGGCAAGAGGCATCAAATCTTTTATCTGCAATAATGTAGACACTTAACGTACGAAGTGTAAGTCTAATAAAGTGAAAACTATCTATAGCAATAGCACCAAAATTAATGGTTGTCCCTTAATGGAGGTGGTCTCTTTATAGATGTCCAAATCAATTGTACAAGCACTTTGGGACATAACTAAGTGGTCCTTAAAGAGAGGTGCATGGGATTGTCTCTTAATTCAGGTTTCACTGTAAATAGAGAGAGAGTACCCAAGTTTGTAACTAACTTAACTCTTAACTCTCTAGCTTACCTGGCAGCAGTCATGATAGCCAGCTGTGTTACAGTTTTCCTTTGACGCAATCAGGTCCTGCAACAACTTCTGGTGTCTCTGTCCACAATCGAAGGAACTCCCTTGCACTTCTACCATCAATGTCATCAAAAAAGTAGTAACTATTATGGTGATGACTCCCATAGTGATTAAGATCACAATAAAGATGATGATGATGAATTATGTCTTTCTCTTTCGAATTTTATCAGCTCTTTTTATAGCCGCATAGTAGCTAACTATATATGCTTTCAGATATCTATGCATGCATGTACGTATATTATACTAGCTAAGTACGTACATGCCATGGTCATCTCTTTCATTGCTTAAACCAATAAACACATAGCTAAATACGCTGCATGTTCAACGTTACTAACCATCCATGGTTGCATTATTGACACAGCTAATGGTTTATTGTTTCAGAAGTAGTTATGTAGCTAATAAAGCCGTGGATATTCTTCAGCATGCATTATAAACCCAACCAAAGCATGCATGTCTATTCTTGAATAGCTACACAGAGTAAGTGCATGCATGAAGTCTTCTGGCTTGTCAAATTGCATGATCCATGGACATGCCTTCATGATACCTGTGTTGTTGTTTATGCTAGTGTAGGAAGTTATGATTCCATTTTGAATGCATTGATCTTGTTTATGCTCCTCTTCTTGTTAGTGTAAGAAGTTATTGTTTCTATGTTTCATGCTTACTTTGGATGTTCATTGCTGAGTTTCAGTTACATAAACAATAACTCGGCTTGCATGCCTTCAGATACTCTTTTCTATGTTTCATATTATACTTAGCTAGTTGGTGTAGCTATATCATAAAAATATATCAAGTCATGTAACACCAATAAAAGGAGTACAGTGGAACCTAGGATACTTAGGTGAAAAGACCTTACTCTTTAATCTCAGAGGTTGTTGCTGAATTATAGCTAATAGCTTAGAAAAGTCAGTGAAGGTGGTCTCCCCTGCAAGGAGTAGCATGTATGTATGCTACGTATATAGCAGTTTTGATCTAGCTTGTAATATCGTACATGTACTATAATTTATTTGGTAAGGTATCGTCACGTTAATTAAAGGAACCTTCAGCGCTACAAATTATGCAAGTTAGTGAGTTAAAGTCATAGCTACATAAATTCCACTCTGAAGTTCCTTGTTTTCTGAAGTCACTTATCAGCATGAAATATTTGGCTTGCATCTTTTTAGCTATTAGGACCAGCTTGCTAGCTAGCTACCTCTCTTCATTTAAAATGTGATACTGAAGGGCCTTCCATTTTAATAAACCATTCTATCAAACATGCTTCAGGCAGGCTCATGGTGTAGGAGCCTGTCTGATGGTTAGCCTGTAGCTAGTGTGGTTTCAGCTCCATCAACTCGGAATAGTTGGTAGGTCCACACCACAGATGGTTCTGTCCTGTTCCCAGTTACAAATCTCACTTCCACATCATCTCTGGTAATAAGGCAGTGAATTCTTTCCGGTCCGTAGCTACCAGAATTCTCCTTCCAGATCTCCAAAGCCATGCACATATTCAGTCCCATTGTGATAAAAGTTAACGAAACCATTATTTAATCCTGCATTTGGATAACCAGCTCATGTCACAGTGGGCATGCACTTGAAGTAATCAACGCTTTCAGGAGCTCTACATACATAGCTATCTCATATCTCCCAAGAGGCATTAATTTTTTTATCTGTGTAACAGTGATAATAATAATTATGATTAATTAACTAACTACCTCAGACTCATAATTAGCTATTAGCTACAAGTTGTGATTAAAAATATATATTATTATAATGAAGAAAAAAATAAACAATGTCATGCATGAAAGTTATTGAGCCAGCTGTATACCAGCTATTAGCTATAAGGCAATTATTAAGTTTTTGTACTCAGTATGTTTGATAACCAACTGTGAGGCAGCTATCCCTATAGATGTTATCAAATCTCCTGCAAATAAGTGTTGGTGTCTATCTTCACAGTCCAAGGAGGAACTTCCACATGTGTTTGGACACAACCATGATAATGAAGCTGACAACTAGGGACCAGCGGAATAATTTTAGGTATGATAGGTACTCCCAAGCATCAGGCATAGTGCTAGCATAAGAGCAGGGGAGTAGCTAGAATTTATGATTTGGTGACCATTAATTTTTAGCTGACCACACCCATTTTTGAATCATACTAAACAGTTTTATTTCCATGAAATTTTACAGGGGCAAGTGCCCCAGTTCCCTATAGCTACGTACATTACTGCACTATAATCTGAAGCTACCCGAAGTATATGTAGGGATTGTTGGCTGGATATACAGAACAAAGATTGATCCCATTTCCATCCTTCTTGTTTCCTTACTTTTTTGAGTAGTGGTCATCCCTACATCTTTTTTCATTTCATGAAATGCTTTTCCCCTTATACTCAAGTTAGCTGTTCATATTATTATTCGGGCCTCCATCTATAGTATTGGCCCCCCCCCCCTGCCCCCCTATTCCTACTCCACTGAATAATGACATCTTATCAGTGTATTATATGTAGCTAGCTACAACATTGCTGAACAATCTTTAGGCTGAGTAAATGTGTAAAGAACAAATTCAGTAAGATTACGTATGGGCACAATCTAGGGGCATAACTTTTGGGCTCAAAAGCATGAAAGGCCAAAATCAGCTGACAACTCCCATGGTTATGATGAGTATAGCTATGATTGTATTGATACATAGCTACATATTTAGCTATGATGTGCCTTCTTATTAGCTACAGTGCTAGCTAACTCCTAGCATTTCTTAAAGTTGAAAAGAACATTTCTAGGAATTAGCTAATTGCCTAATAAATGTGGTTTTAACCTTACTATACAGTGGTTAGCTATCTTATATGTTTTAATGACAATAATTAAAACATGTATCATCAATGCAGCTGGTTTTATCCAGGAAATCCAGCATTATTAATTTATCTTTTTAGAGCTCTTAATTTTTGATCACATGGCTTTAGGGATAATAATTAGCTACAGCAATAATGTGGAAAGCATAATTGTCATTGATACTGTAGCTAATGATAGTTGCATTGATCATAATTATCATCATTATAGTAAATTAATCAGTAGGAAATTTTTTTCAGAAATAGCTACTGGTAGCTAATAGAACAATACTAGCTACTGTCTAAAATTTCAAATCCTGTTTCTAATAATTATTTGCAGCTACGTGACATCTACGTAGCTAGCTAATTCTAATGGAGTCATTATTTACAACTACTCTGTTTGCATCTTTTAGGACGCATCTTCATTTGAATCTTGGTAAAATGGACAGGAGTTCTTGATGCAGTGTACCAGCCGACTTCGTAATCAGGGTGCAGTCTCGAAGGGTTTTGTGATGGGTACTTGCCATTGATATTGGAACGAACACAGGCATTGTACCACCATGCACCGCCATGTACTATGGCACAGTTTTTACCTCCAACTGCATCATTATCACGATCTGGAGTACTGAAGGGCCTTCCATTTTGATAAGCCATAGCATCAAACGTGCTTCCTACACCATGAGCCTGTCCGATGGTTAGTCTGTAGTTGGTTTCAGCTCTGCCAACTCGGAATAGTTGGTAGGTCCACACCAGAGATGGTTCTGTCTCATTCCCAATTTCAAATCTCACTTCTACATCTTCTCTGGTGGTAAGGCAGTGAATTCTTTCCAGTCCATACCAGAATTCTCCGTCAAGATCTCCAAAGCCATGCACATAGTCAGTCCAGTTACGATAAAAGTCAACGGTACCATTAATCCTTCGCTGGATAACCAACCATTTCCCTCCATCTGTGTCCATGTCACAGCGGGCACGGACTTTGCTACTTGCACCAAAGCTTGCTGGAGCATTACACATATCAGCCATTTCATAGCCACCAGAAGAGGCAAGAGGCATCAAATCTTTTATCTGCAATAATGTAGACACTTAACGTACAAAGTGTAGGTCTAATATATAGCACCAAAATTAAATGGAGGTGGTCTCTTTACAGATGTCCAAATCAATTATACAAGCACTTTGGGACATAACCAAGTAGTCAAAGAGAGATGGTCTCTGAATAGGGTTGTCTCTTAATTCAGGTTTCACCTAAGTTTGTCTCTAGCTTACCTGGCAGCAGTCATGATAGCCAGCTGTGTTACAGTTTTCCTTTGACGCAATCAGGTCCTGCAACAACTTCTGATGTCTCTGTCCACAATCGGAGGAACTCCCTTGCACTTCTACCATCAATGTCATCAAAAAAGTAGTAACTATTATGGTGATGACTCCCATAGTGATAAAGAATGATGATGAATTATGTCTTTCTCTTTCGAGCTCTTTTTATAGCTGCATAGTAGCTAGCTAAGTATGTAGCTATGTATACATGCCATGGTCATCTCCTTCATTGCTTAAACCAATAAATACATAGCTAAATACACTGCATGATCCATGGACATGCCTTCATGATACCTGTGTTGTTGTTTATGCTAGTGTAGGAAGTTATTGTTTACTTGTTTTGATATGATTCCATTTTGAATGCATTGATCTTGTTTATGCTCCTCTTCTTGTTAGTGTAAGAATTAGCTAAGTTATAGTTTCTATGTTTCATGCTTTTGGATGTTCATTGCTGAGTTTCAGTTACATAGACAATAACTCAGCTTGCATGCCTTCAGATACTCTTTTCTCTGTTTCATATTATACTTAGCTAGTTGGTGTATCATAAAAATATATCAAGTCATGTAACACCAATAAAAGGAGTACAGTGGAACCTCTGAAAAGGATACTTAGGTGAAAAGACCTTACTCTTTAATCTCAGAGGTTGTTGATGAATTATAGCTAATAGCTTGGAAAAGTCAGTGAAGGTGGTCTCCCCTGCAAGGAGTAGCATACATGTATGCTACGTATATAGCAGTTTTCGTCAGGTTAGATTTTTGTGTTTGGTAAGTAGTCGTCACATTAACATGCATGCTATGCGCACTAAGACAGATTTTTGATCATCGAGCAGCCAGTAGCGACTAGATCAGTATCCCTAACCCACAGCACTTTTTCAATGTTTTTTTCTTCCCTGGGATCCCGCATTAATTTTCTGGCTACATAAACACACAGCTAATATCATACATTAAAATTATGCAAGTTAGTGAGTTAAATTATTATTATTAATATTAAAGTCATAGCTACATAAATTCCACTCTGAAGTTCCTTGCTTTTCTGAATCCACTTATCAGCATGAAATATTTGGTTTGCATCTTTTAATTAGGACGTAGCTACCTATCTTCATTTAAAATGTGATAGCTACAGTGTATACCAGCTGACTTCGAAATCAGGGTCCAGTCTCAGAGAGTTTTGTGATGGGTACTTGCCATTAATATTGGAATGAACACAGGCATTGTACCACTATGTCTGATAGCACAGCTATAGTACCACTTTTGTCTGCATCATTTTCATGATCTGGAGTACTGAAGGGCCTTCCATTTTGATTAACCATTCTCTCAAACGTGCTTCAGGCCATATGTTCAGGCTAACCCAGACAGGCTCATGGTGTAGGAATTCCTACACCATGAGCCTGTCTAATGGTTAGCCTGTAGCTAGTTGTGGTTTCAGCTCCATCAACTCAGAATAGTTGGTAGGTCCATAACCAGCTCCATCTGTGTCCATGTCAGCCATGTCAGGTGTCCATATCAGGATGGGCATGCACTTGATCGAACTTTCAGGAGCTCTACATATGTACATAGCTATCTCCAAGAGGCATTAAGTTTTTTATCTGCATCTAGGGATAGCTGCTTCACAGTTGGTTATCATGACTGAGTACAAAAACTTAATAATAATTGCTAATAACTGCTAGCTAGCTAGCTGACTCAATAACTCTCATGCATGACATTGTTTATTTTTTTCTTCATTAGCTATATATATATATATTTTGAATCACAACTTATAGCTAATAATTATGAGTCTGAGGTAGTTAGCTAGTTAATTATTATTATCACTGTTACACTATCGAATCCAGCAATAAGCATTGGTGTCTATCTCCACAGTCCAAGGAGGAACTTCCACATATATACATGTGTTTGGAAACAACCATGATACGTAGTTAAAGAAGCAGACAACTAGGGACCAGCCTACAGTATTATGCTTAAAATTTTACTGGGGCAAGTGCCTCAGTTGCCCTACTCCTCTGAATAGGTGAATTTCAGGAATATTAGCTATGTGAAGTGTTAGCTACCAAATTTAAGTTTAAGGAAGCAAGCAATGGCATGAATCACATGTATCATTGGAATGCATGCAATAATGACATCTTATCAGTGTATTATAGCTAGCTACTATACAACATGACTGAATAATCTTTAGGCTGAGTAAGTGTGTAAAGAAGAAAACTAGTAAGATTATGGAGCATATGCAGTCAAACAGGCATAATTAAAAGCAAAATGGGTAACTTTTAGGCTCAAAGGCAAACAATTAGCATAATATATAGACTGATGCCTATACTGATAACTCCCATGGTCATGATGATGAGTATGACTGTATTGATACATAGCTATGTATAATGTGTCTTCTTATTACCTACAGTGCTGGCTAACTCCTAGCATTATCTTAATTTAAAAAGAACATTTCTAGCTATATAGAATCGACGAATGAATGCATGTGTATGGTTTTAACCTTACTACGGTGGTTATCTAACCTGTTTTAATGACAATAAACATGTATCAATGCAGCAGGAAATCCAGCATTATTAAATTATCCTTTATAGCTCTTAATTTTTGTCACATGGTTTAGGGATAATAATTATAGCAATAGTGTGGAAAGCATAATTGTCACATTGATACTGTAATGATGGTTGCATTAATCATGTCATGCATCATTATAATAAATTAATCAGTGGGAAAAAAATTTCAGAAATAGCTACTGGTAATAAAATCATTACTAGCTACTATCCAAAATTTCAAAATAAATAAATCCTGTTTTTAATACATTTGCAGCTACGTAACATCTAGCTAGCTAATTCTAATGGAGTCATTATTACAACTACTTTGTTTGCATCTTTTAGGACGTATCTTCATTTGAATCTTTGTAAAATGGACGGGAGTTCTTGATGCAGTATACCAGCCAACAAGATAATCAGGATTAAGACTTGGGGGGTCTTGAGATGGGTACTTGCCATTGATATTGGAAAAAACACAGGCATTGTACCACCAAGCACCACCATGCACTATGGCACAGTTTTTACCTCCAGCTGCATCATTATCACGATCTGGAGTACTGAAGGACATTCCATTTTGATAAGACATAGCATCGAATGTGCTTCCTACACCATGAGCCTGTCCGATGGTTAGCCTGTAGTTGGTTTCAGCTCTGCCAACTCGGAATAGTTGGTAGGTCCACACCAGAGATGGTTCTGTCCCATTCCCAATTTCAAATCTCACTTCTACATCTTCTCTGGTGGTAAGGCAGTGAATTCTTTCCAGTCCATACCAGAATTCTCCTTCAAGATCTCCAAAGCCATGCACATAGTCAGTCCAATTGCGATAAAAGTCAATGGAACCGTTAATCCTGCGCTGAATAACCAGCCATTTTCCTCCGTCTGTGTCCATGTCACAGCGGGCATGCACTTTGCTGCTTGCACCAAAGCTTGCTGGAGCATTACACATTATCAGCCATTTCATAGCCACCAGAAGAGGCAAGAGGCATCAAATCTTTTATCTGAAAATGTAGACAGTTAATAATATTATACTTTTTTATGCATAAGCCCAAGGCTGTGTAATACAAATTAAGTACCAAAGTTGCTAACCAACTGAACTCTTCACTCTTACAATTATATATAGCTAACCTGGCAGTAGTCATGATAGCCAGCTGTGTTACAGTTCTTACCTGGCAGCAGTCACGATAGCCAGCTGTGTTATAGTTCTCCTTCGATGCTATCAGATCCTGCAACAACTTCTGGTGTCTCTGTCCACAATCGGAGGAACTCCCTTGCACTTCTGCCACCATCGATGTCACAGAAGCAACTATAATCATGATGATGACTCCTATAGTGATGAAGATAACAATAAGGATGATGATGAAAATGAAGAGTGATGCCTTTCTTTTTCGAATCTTATCAGCTCTTTTATATGCTTTCAGTCATATCTCACTCACTACATCTAATTATGTAATTATTAGCTAACTGTTGTAGCACTGATACACATGTCACAGTCATCTCTTAATTAACCTTCTAACATACGTACAATCAACACATAGGCTACATGCTAAGCTAAGCATTCACGGTTGCATTATTGACACATCTAAATGGTTATGTCAGAAGTAATAGCAAAAGTAACTGAGTAATGAAGCCATACATGATATATATTCTTCAGTATGCATGAAGTAAACACACCTACGTATACACACAATGTTGTGACTTGTCACTTTGCATCCACGGGCATGCAGCTTTTCATGATGCCTGTGTTGTTGTTTATGCTATTTTAGAAGTTATTATTCACTCCTTTTGATGTGATTCCATTAATTATGGTTTTTGAATCTTGACTTCATGATGCATCTTGTTTACACTCCTCTTATTAGTGTAAGACATTCATTTCTATGTTTCATGTTTACAACTACTTTGTTTGCATCTTTTAGGATGTGTCTTCATTTGTAAAATGGACGGGAGTTCTTGATGCAGTATACCAGCCAACAAGATGATCAGGATTAAGACTCGTGGGGTTTGAGATGGGTACTTGCCATTAATATTGGAACGAACACATGCATTGTACCACCAAGCACCACCATGTACTATATAGCACAGCTACCACTTTTGTGTGCATCATTATCACGATCTGGAGTGCTGAAGGGCCTTCCATTTTGATAAGCCATAGCATCAAATGTGCATGAGCCTGTCCGATGGTTAGCTTGTAGTTAGCTAATTTCAGCTCCGCCAACTCGGAATAGTTGGTAGGTCCACACTAGAAATGGTTCTGTCCCATTCCCAATTTAGAATCTCACTTCTACATCTTTTCTGGTTATAAGACAGTGAATTCTTTCCAGTCCGTACCAGAATTCTCCTTCCAGATCTCCAAAGCCATGCACATAGTCAGTCCAATTGCGAAAGAAGTTAACAGAACCATTAATCCTGCGCTGGATAACCAGCCATTTTCCTCCATCTGTGTCCATGTCACAGCGGGCATGCACTTTACTTGAACTGAAGCTTTCAGGAGCTCTAAATACATCAGCCATTTCATATCTCTCAGTAACAGCAAGAGGCATTAAGTTCTTTATCTGTAACAGTGATAAATATTATGACATAATTAGCTAACTACATTGGAACCTGTTATAAAGGTCACTGTATAAGCAGGTCACCTTTCTATTATAACAGACAGAGATCAAAAGGGTTTTTATAGTGTACATTTCCACCTGAGTCAGCAGGCCAGCCCTTTATAACTTGCCGGACCGAGGGTGACCACTATAAGCCAGGTTCCACTGTACGTCACACTCATACTACGTAGCTAACTAAGTTGTGATCAATTTTTTTAATATGCACGAGAGTTATCTAGAAATGCAGAGCTAGCTAGCCAGCTAATAGGGTAGCTAATTATTATTTCGTGTCACCTGGCAACAGTCATGGTAACCAGCTGTGAGGCAACTATCCCTAGATGCAATCAAATTCTGCAATAAGCGTTGGCGTCTCTCTCCACAGTCCAAGGAGGAACTTCCATCTGTGTTTGCTAGGAAAATGGACACCAGGATAATGAAGCTGACAACTCCCGTGATCATTCTCTTATTAGCTAGCTGAAGCATTTCTAGGAATTGCCTAATAAATGTGGTTTTAACCTTTATAGCTACAGTGGTTATCTTACCTGTTTTAATAACAATAAACATGTAGCAATGCATGCCAGACAGCGTAGCTCTTATTATGATCAATGTGATTTGTATGCATGTATGTTTACATTACAGTATCAATGACAATAATAATACTATGCTTTCCATAATGATTATTACTATAGCTACTTAAAAACCTGTGATCAAAATTAAGGGTTATAAGCATAATTATATATAGCTATTGTACATATTATTAATAATGGCTGAATTTCCTTCAAATTATAAACCAGCTCCATTTTAATGATAATACTTTTCTGTTCGAATTAGCTAATAAATATTAAGCATTGAGATGACAATGCATGGGTCCACAATGCTCTATAGCTAGCTATAACAGATGCTGATCTTGCTAAACTTTCTACCACAGATAAGTTATTCTCAATCATTTTCACGATGTCATCATGATACTAAATTAATCAATAGGAAATTTTTTACTGGTAACATTCAAATTTCGCTAATGAATAAGTTTCTAAATATATAAATTTGCAGTTAATATCTAGCTAGCTAATTCTAATGGAGTCATTCACTTATTATTTACAACTACTTTGTTTGCATCTTGTACAGACAGACACACTGAGTACTATTATATAACCCGGCTAATTATCTCGCACGTGCGGCTCCCCTGGCGCGCGCTAGCCCTGTGCACATGACTGTCCCGGACGTTGGGAACATGAGAACGTATTATAATAACTAATCAACGACAAATACATTAACTGTTATGGAGATCATGATCTCTCTCTCTCTCTCTCTCTCTCTCTCTCTCTCTCTCTCTCTCTCTCTCTCTCTCTCTCTCTCTCTCTCCATGATAGTTACTATTATGGTACCAAACATGCACTTATCTTTAAATTTGTATTATATGTACATCTGTCGTATTCTTCAAATCCTTTTGTGGATAAATAAAGGGAGTTTAATCAAGTGATTAACTCTTCTGTTCCAGTTTCTAGTGTTGGAGCTGGAGTATAGAAGTGGCTATAATAATGAAATGCATGTAGTTATTATGAAGTTGTAGCTATCTATAAATTATTTTATTAGGTAGCTATATGCCATGTACACTGCTCTACTGACAGCTGTATACAGCTTACTAATTATTCATTATCAATTCCATTGAGAGATGCTCTATCGTGCTAGCTGCATATAGCACATGTTTTGAATAATGGTATAATTATTGCAGAGTGCTCATGCAAACTCAATGCTGAACACACATAGTTACAAATTCAGCCAAAAAAAAGTAATGATCAGTTAAACTATAATAAGTTTCTGATCTTTTAGAATTATGTGCAATAATTCAATCAGTTGGTGAATAAAAGCAGCTTCCATTGATCTATCGGATCTTAAATGTTTAGAAAAAATATTGAGCAGAAGTTGTACAAGTGCTGGCTGATATCTTGTCTTGGCCTCAGATACCATCTCCATCCAGAGATTGACAACCCAATATTTTTTCTTTGGATCACCAGAGACAAATTTATTCTTGTGATAACCAGCAGGGACAATTTTAAACCTTCTGCTACTCTCATTGTCTTGATCTGTAACACTTCTCAGCTGTTTTTCGATGAAATCCGTCCATGACTCAACCATGCTGATGTAATTCTGATCGGTTATGTTGGCAAATGTAAGCACAATGACAGCATGCTGCCATACCTCCTTCCCGAGAATGCTTGTGATATTTTCTAGATTTTTTTGAATCACCATTCGGTCCTCTAAAATTGAAATACAGAAGAGAAAGAGACCCAATTTATCATGGTTGTAATTCTGACGAATGTCTTCAAGATACTGTAAACCTGGAGTATCCCATACACAACAGGTCACTTCTTCGTGTTTAAACTCTTTGAAGTAGGCTTTAGTAGTGCCAGGGTGTATGTCATTTCCTTCATCAATTTTTTTTCTTCCAAAAAATAGGGAATTGATGAGGGAAGTTTTTCCAGATCCCAATCCACCAGCAACCATGATGTCAACTGAGGAGCTCACTTTTTTCCAGTAATTGAGCAAAGTGTGATCGCCAGATTCATTAAATTTTATAACATGCTGAAGTGCATCGATATTTTTCAGCATTATTTCTTGAAGATTCAAAAAATTGCAAATGAAACCAATAATCTTCTTTCTTTCATTGGAGCATTGTATGCCTGAATCTAGAATTCGCTGCTGGTAAATGTGCTGATGGGATGTGATGAAGTGAACTAGCTTTACTCCATTGATAAGCTCTTCTTCGAAAATCTTGTGCAGGAGTACTCTCAGGACAACAGGTTTTGCAGCAGATTTAGCTGCATGAAGAATAGAAAACCACATGTCATGGATCCATGATGTTTCTCTTGGCTCTGTCTCCAAGTGGCTCTGGTTATGGTACCCTGCTGTGGTAATCTGGATATTTTGGACTAATTCCTTTGGTAAAATCTTGCTTTCAAGGTAGTCACGAATTTTTTTTTCCCACTCCTGCTGCCTCGCAGTATAGCGCTTTTTTATGCAATCTGAAGATTCTGGATCGAATGAATCTTTGATGGTACCAATGCATAAATTAGCCTTCGTTAACACGATCACAGCATTCATCCAGAAAGCTTGGTTAAAAGTTTCTGTGAGCCTCCCCATGACTGTGATATTTATGTCCTCACCTGTAAATCGACTCTTATCCATGTCTATAGCATAGAGCAGCACATCACACTCCCCTTTGCCGATCACCTTCAATTTGATGTCATTTAGAGTTCTCTCATTTTCACTCTTTCCAAAAGTGAAACCAGGTGTATCCCATACAACTATTTCATCACCACCCATCCCAAAGGCAACTCTCTTGCTGGTAGTTGTACAAGAAGCTGTATCATCTCCTTCCAGGAACTGCCGCGGCTTCGAACTAGTCAATGAATTTGCTAAGGCTGACTTACCAGCCCCAGTCATTCCAGTTATGACGATTTTCACCTTCGCGGAGCCTTTACACTGCTCCCATTCCTTAGCTTCTTTGAGAAGAGCTACTTCGGTATTAGCGTCCGAGCTAGACATAGTTGGATAAGGTCGGATAGGAAACGCCCATCATATGCGCCCATTGAGTTAATTGTCGACGTCACACGTACACACAGGCGTACGTGCATCGATCACTTCCTGAGCTGTATTCTATTTGCAGCGCGCCAATTACGCGCCTCTTAAAGAAGGCTGTTCAAGTGTCTTGAAACTTTCGTTTGTCTGACCCAGATACGGCGTGTACCTACCGGTTTTTTTCGTGGATCTAAGAGGTAAGCGTGTAAGCGTTCATGTTCATTGCTACTTCTACTGCAGAGGCGGAGGAACCACTGGGCACAAGGGGCATGTCCCCCCCCCCCCCCCTAAAAAAAAAAAAAAAATTAATAATTTGCTGCTAATAATAACTAGCTGCATGTTGCATGCTACCTTGTAATTGTTGTGATAAGAATGTTTTCTTCACACTTATACACATCGGTCCCCCCCAATTGAAATGATCTTCCTCCATCTCTGTACTGTATGTGGAAAAATGAGTCTATCTATGAAAAAATAGCATTTACCTAGCAACTTGATTAAGGGTTACCCTTAAGTTGTTTTTTTTTGTTTGTTTTTTTGCGTCATATGTTAGTAACACGATAATGTTGAGGATAGTTTGCTAGATTGGCATTGGTAGAATGGTTCTGCTGAGTTTCAGGCACTAAACTTTCTTTACAGTGAATGGCCCAGTAGTTTATCGTGTTCATTATGGTAGAATGATTTTCCAAGGTGCTATACAATATATTGGACAGTAAAATAATCAGTTCAAATACTCATTTTTACGATGTATCTTCTTCACTATCATCATCATCACCAAATACATATGTCATAATGCCTCCAATGTCTCTTTCATTCAGATTGTGGTCACTCCGAAATAGATCAGTGTCGTCATCCTCTCTGACATCAGTGTATAGCCTTCATCACTGGATTCATCTTCAACTTCTTCTCAGTGCAGCTCATAATCTGGTTGTCTTCCACATTGGTGGATGCAACACTTTCACAGCCAATACATCTGCAACCATGCAGGTCCACAACTCTTGCTGTTTACATCCACAATGCCTTGAATGACAGCCAGTCTTACATTTATATCCATGCAACATGTAATCAACTTTCTGCTTTGCCAAGGCTACATTCTCAGGAGTATCCCATTGGACTTCCAACTTGTCTCCATTCTTTAGCCAGCCATAATCTGTAAGTGCTGTTGTATATTATGATATATTCATATAAACATAAAATGGTACCAAATGATTAACACAATGCTTACCTGGTAGTTCTACTTCATTAATTGTAGAGGAATTCCATAGCCCTAGGACCCATAAACATCTGAGCCAGTGTAGCCTCAATGCTTCTGCTGTAGGCACATTCTGTGACTCATTGTCTGCTCTGAGCCAAACACCATTTCTGATTAATTCCAGCCACTTTTTATGGGTTTCCTAAAGATCTTGTGTAGTACCCAAGGAGTTGTACAAAGAAAGTGGTGAAGTGTGCTCAAAGGCTGACACATGAAGTCTAAATAGGCACACCCTACTAGACGTAGAAATGAGTACAGGGAATGGTCACTGTGGTTGAGTGAAATGCACCCAATAGAGCCCGACGGTTGTCCAGATGCAATAAATGAGGTGTACTGGAAAAAGGTGGACAGAAAGCTGCACTTTCCAATCCCAACAAAAACGAAATATAATATAATCACAGCCAGTACACACATAGATACTCTGTAAAAACTTGTGGTCTAAAGCTCAAAGGGATCTTGCTAAGATCTGGATCTCTTTCAAGAGCTTGAACCACGGCATTCAAATCAAAAAGTTTGGTTAGGCTTTTACTAAGCTGCACTATTACTTGTTTCCCTGGTACTGAATGAAGCTGTGTTAAGCCTATCTGACATAATCAGTATCTGGACAAAAGATAAGAACTCTGCTGCCAGCTGTACACAGTGCAGCCATATGCGCATGTCAGCTTCATCTATATTAGATGATAATGTTGGTCTTGTGATAATTTCTTTGTCTATGCTGGTGCCTTTTGCAGTGCCTTTAATGTTGGTAACAAACTCTTGATCTGGTATTAGGACATTCATAAAACTGCATGGGAATTCTAGCATGGTGCTCCATTGTCCTGGAACACTGGTAATGCTGGTGAATGGTACACATTTATGACTTGCTAATTCTTTGGCTTTGGCTGAGTCTCGCCTGCTCTGCTCCAAAATCTTTGGTGACTCGGGTAAGCTTCTGGGATTGTCAAATATGACATGCACCACCAACGCACCAGCTTGGTAATGAGGCTGGACATACCTGATAAGTAGCATTTCTGCATACTCTCTCATATTTTCAGTTGATGACAGGGGTATGGTTTGTATCATAAACATTCCCTCTAGAATTACAGAAGTGGGGACCCAAGGAAGGCTTGTGATAATGATACTAGTTTGTTTGTATCGTCTCTCTTGATATTATTCTGCTACAGAACTTTTGGATGATTTGTATGGTAAATCCATTAAAGCTTTAGGATAACCATAGATGGGGCCCAGCATAGTATAGGTTATTGCAAGAAGTAGAGGAGTTTCACTATTTTAGAACCTGAGAGCTGTTGCTATTATGGTGACTGAGGGAAGCCCGAGGTCATTATAGGCAACAGCTTGAAGGTCCTAAAATAGTGGAACTCCCAGACTTAGACTGGCTAAGCGCCATAGTACTGTCAAACATTCAGCAGTCTTGTTGGGTTTCTACAGGATGTAATTAGTGATCATGAATATGATTAATCTTTATTTTCACTCTACACTTTTCTAGCAATTCAAGTAGCTATGTAGTTTTTGATACCACTATTTATTAGTAAAGTTTAAAGAATTGCAAAATATAATCATATTCAACAAACTGAGGTGCTTATGGAGCTTACTTTATTTGTCATTAATTAGTTTAATGCCCTGATGGCTGGTAGTTTCACTGTTTTAAAAACCTCATTGTGGTCAAAACTTCAAAGCATTATGGATGCCATAGTCTAATATTTTCTGCTGCCCATGCCAGTTGCCACTTCAGAAAACACTGTGAAAGCTTCCTCTCCTTTTGTTTATGTACATTTGTGGTGGTAAATGTAGATAGTATCTTCATTCTTACTTCTTTGAGCAGCCTGTCCTTAACATAAAGCTCATATGATTCTTGGCCGATGGATCTGAAGTTAAGCAAATCATGTGCTTGTTCATTTGTAGCTTCTTTCTTTTCCAAGATATTCCACAAACCTCTGTTACTTTGTTCATTTTCATACATGCCTGTGGAATTGATTACCGCTAGCATGGTTTTCACATGTTCTGTTGTGGCTCTATCCCTAGTAGTTACTGTGTAGCAGGTGATGTTTCTCTCATTTTGAGGGAGTATCTGGGATTTTAAATTGTTGACACACTTGGCTCTGAATGGCAGGTAATTAGCAATAGATGTCATTCTTTCTGATGTAGGCCTAATAACAGCTAATTTTGCATCCTTATTGATTTTCATTTCATGACACTTGTCAAGAGCTATGCCACACCAGTCTCTTTTAGAAAGCAGTATTGAGAAGATTCCTTTTTTGAAGTGTTCCGTTAAGTAGCCTGGGAAAAGGGCAAGGTCATGTAAATGACAAGGAATCAAGGATTCATAAAATTGCATATCAAATGCAGCATAAACTGCTACTAGTTCCTTTAAACTACCTGTACGTACATAAGTCCCAATTTCTGTACCTCAAACTCATAATAATTATTATAAAGGGATATATATTATTATGGAAAGCAATCATTGAATAGAAAATCATTCCAAAATTTTATGGTGTCTTGCTTGAGAGCTAGGTCATCAAGATATGTTCTAAACTTGTTCAGATTGTCATCAATTTGGGATAGAATTGTGGCAGTAACTGCTTTCCTGAGTTCGTCCAGTGTTGAATCATTGTTAACTGATTTAAATTTGTCCAGGAGGTTATTGACTATCCTTGCACTAGCTTGTTCACTCTTTAAGAATGAAGAAAGAAAATACTGGTAAAATGTCTCAAAACATAAACAAGTGAGTCCTTCGAAAGTTTTTGGCATTCCTAAGTATTTCTGTACAGTATCCACTTGCCTTGGCAAGATCCATTAATCCTGCATCAGCATAGGGCTTCATGAAGACTTTTGATAATTATCATGTGCCAATCTCCTGGGAATGGAATTAGCCACTTTAAATTGTTTCCATAGTCTATGCAGATAGCTTGGAGAAGGTCATATCGTCAACCACTATCACCCATTTTTGATGCAAGTCTTTATAATAAAGATTTTATGAATATTACCAATTACTTTAAGTAGGGTGGGCTTGCAATCTGCCTTATCACTGAGAATGTCTACGTAGACAATATTATTAGAGCACTCAGATTCATGAGCCTGCTTTCTTAGACAGTGAATGAGGGTTGTAATGGAAGGTAAATAGGAAAGCTATCACCCTGAGATTGATTTAGGTGTTTCAAGAGCACTGCTAAATGCAGATCAACTAGCAACTTTTCCTTGGCCACCTTTTCTGAAGGTGTTAGAATAAAATTCTCAATTCTGGGCTTGTTTTGATTACACTCATATGTAATATCACTGTGATTAGTTGGGGACCCAGTTTGCCCTATTTGTGATGGCCTCACCATTATTTTGTGTGTGTGGAGAGCACTGTTCATTTATCGTTCGTCTTCTTTGTTTCAAGCGTTGCAGTGGCACTGGAGAATTATCCTGTATTGATTGTAATAAGTGAGTACTTGCAACTTCTTGCTGCCCACATATGCCTGTCTCAGGCATTGGCTACATGAATTGAACTGATGTTCCATGCCAGCTTCTGGTGGCATCCAAACTTGACACAACAGCATGAGATTGTATTATCTATACTGATGCTATTGTCAGCATGTTGGGCACTGAGGAATGAGGTGGGTTTGTACTACATGTGTTGCAAGCCTGTTGCATGTATCAAGAGATGAAACAGCACCTGTTATATTCTATTCATGATTTGGATGAGCACCTTGTCCCCTCCATGGCACAAAATAGCTTCTGTCAGCATAACATGAAGGGGAGTACTGCAAACATGATTGGCATTAAATAGAAGAACACATAAAATGTAGAAATGTTGTATCAAACAGCCTACATCTGCTGTCACGTACTGTGGAGGTTAACTGTTTAATGAACTGAAGAAGTGTAGGGTTACAAGTGCAGGTATGTTAAGGCATGGGTAATTGTTTGTATTTTTAGATTCAGAGATAAACTTTTTGGCCTGCTCATGTAACTTGACGTTCAAGTGCCTAGCTACCATTTGAACATTCTCATCAAGAGATGGAGCTGACTTATTTGTATTGGGGTCTGTTGATGGTTCCTCCATGTTCTGTTTTTCATGGTGCTTAAGTAAGCCCAGGGTAGCCGATAAGGCTTTCAAAAGGTCACAGTTTCTGTGGAATACCATGGTACCAGCATAGCGGTGTTGGCATTTATGTCACCAAAGTAGGAGTTAAGTTTGGAAATGAGCCATCGAGAAGATGGAATTTCCTCATCAAATAATCCCATTAGCAATGTAATCCCATGTAGTTCTTACAATAACATCATTTCATTTTTTACCATAAACTGTAAAAACGGAGTTAAGTTTGGAAATGAGCCATCGAGAAGATGGAATTTCCTCATTAGTGATATTCAAATAATCCCATTAGCAATGTAATCCTTACAATAACATCATTTCATTTTTACCATAAACTGTAAAAACAATAGTGTGTACTGCACACTAAATTGTCCTAATACACACACCAAAAACAAAAACAGTGTGTGTATTGGGACAAAATGGTGTGCAGTAAACACTTTTGTTTTTACAGTGTATACTCTGAGCTAGGGTCTGGGCTGTAAAGCATAAATTCAGCTCACAAAGTAGTCGGATAGCAATTAATAACCTCTGGTAAAGAGCAGTGTCTAAAATGATCTTTCTCACCCCACTTAGGTTTGGAGCCACAGGAAGCACATGGCAGTCTGGCATGAAGGCTGAAGTATAGTGTGACTGACAGAGAGGAGTACCTGTACTACTACTAGTGAGTGGAATAAGTGTTTGCCCAACTAAATGTTCAATTTGCTCTCAGGAAGCAATCTGTAGACGTTTCCATCACACCTTTCTATGCTACAGATAGCTTTAGCCCCTGCCTGGAGATGCAGTGAAGAATTTGTTGCAAGTGGTCCTGTTAGTCACACATGGTACTGATTTATGATAAATGGATTAAAAACACGCCAAAAAAGTAGAGCTAGAATAGAATTTTAATAGTGAGGAATGGTAGTTCATGCTTGGTGTTAGCTTTAGCTGTAGTAGCAAGCTCAATGCATGCAAAATAATTCTTAGTCAATTAACTTCTACATGGCACTATGGTGCTTTTTGACCATTTTCAGTCTGCAAATTGGCACAGTTTGTGTTTGAATATTTGTGTTAAGCTTCAAACATACTTTGTTTAATGACACTACTATTGGTAAAGTCATGTGTGTATGTGTAACTAATTTACAATTATCATTGTAATTATTTCAGATATACCCAAAATCAAGAAAGGGTGTCATCATAATCATTCTGCAAATAGAGTGCACTACAAATAGCACCTACCAGTGTCTTTGCTGTCCTCTGAGAGATGTTGGCAATTGTATTGTACGATTTATTTTTATGTGATTATAATAATAATAACCATAATAATTATTAAAAAGTATAATAACAAAATCCACCATTTTCTGTACCTCTCGCTAGAAGCAGCTGCTAGATGAGAAGAAGACGGGAGCATATTGTAAGGAAGCGTCACCCTACGCCCACGCTCGCAACGCGGATTGTGACAATTAACTCAATGGGCATTTCCTGTGCAAAAACCAAACAAACTCAAAACACATGCGCAAAGGACACCGCATGCATGTCGTTCATGTGACGGTTATCGCACGATAAAGAATAACAGTATTCACTGCCACAGTACAGAGGATTTCACGATCTTTGCAACTGCAAAAAGCCAGTCACATGATCAATATGAGGAATTTGACCGATCAGTAGGTTTGAATTACTTCCGCTTTTGGCTTTCCCGTTGCAAAGATCGTGAAATCCTCTGTATATAGACCATGAATGCCATCATGCAATATCGCGTGATCATAGCATCTCAGCCGATGTGTTAGCTACTATGATTTGAAGTGGAACAGATAATTATTTCCAGGAGTCATGGAGTCAAAACCAGACATTGCCCCTTCAGAAAATGCGTATGAACGAGAAAGGAATAGCTTACTCACGTCTTTCACAACTGGGTCTCAAGATACTGAGAGTGAGTCCCTGGTAGCTGGCGCTGATGTACCTGAATTGACCAGTGAAGAGTCAGAGCCTAATGTGAGAAAGTGCATCGAATTTATTAAGAAATTCAGTAAAGACATTCTGACAGATGAACAGAAAAAAAACATCATTAAAGATTTGGATAAGGAGAAAGTCATTCGTATAATGGTATGTGGATCAACGGGCACTGGCAAGAGCACGATTTTGAATGGCCTGGTCGGTACAAAGGTCTTTACAGAAGGAGATACATTGAATCCCGAGACAACCAAGATCGAAACCCAAAAAATAAAAAGACCGAATTGTAAAGCTCAAGTGATTGTATATGATACTCCTGGTTTCAATGATGCCTCTGGAAATGATGATGAATATATAAGAAGAGTAGGGGAATGTGGCAACATTGATGTTCTAATTTATTGTGTATCAATACGTCCAACAAGAGCTGAGATGGAGCACGATACAGCTACATTGAAACAATTAAGGCTTGCTTTGGGACCTGACATATGGAAGCGCTCTGTCGTAATTCTGACTTTCGCTAATGTCAGAGTTAGAGAACTCAAAGAAAAAAAAGAATCAAATGTGGAAGAGAAGTTTCAGGAAAAGATTGAACAGTGGAAGAACGAAGTGCACAAATCATTCAAAGAAGCAGGTATTGATTTCACCGATGTCCCCATCGTCCCGGCTGGATGCTGTAGTAAGCCCTCCCTTATTGAAGGATCTGAAGAATACTGGTTGAGTCAGGTATGGTATACTATCTTTGACAGAGCTTCAACTGATGGAAAAATAGTTCTCCTACTGATAAATTCACACCGTTTCAAATCACACAAGGACATAGATTCTAGTGCCGAGATCTTTGATCAACCAATAGTATTTGAACATGATCCAAACTGGCTCCAGAAGCATTTCCCGAAGCTCATTGCTGGAGCTGGTGGAGCAGGAAGTGTTACAGGAGCAAGCATAGGAGCTGCTATTGGTGCTTTGGCTATTGGCATACCAAAATTTGGTGTGGCAGCAGGAGTTGGTCTAGCTCTGGGTGCAGCTGTTGGGGGAGGGATTGGTGTTGGGATGGGTACAGCTACTATACTGCTAATCGCTAAATTCAAGGCCAAACGAGATAAATCATAACTATTTGCCAATGGAACTGGAAGTAGCTACTTGAATGAGCTTGCACATGAAGTCATTATTACTGAGTTTTCTTGTTATTTCTTAAATTTCAACATGTAGCTATAATGTTATCACTTGATTTACATAATAATTTGTTCTGCATTGCCAGGCAGGATTTCACGTGCTGGTTTAATTGCTCTTAGCTGCCCATCAGTGCCCAATTATGGTATATAATATGCCTTCTCCCGCATGGCATATATAGGTGGTGGTAGAACAGGTCAGGCTAGTCGGGCCAAATATTTAGGGGTTAAAGGTTGACTTTATTAAGTGACTGCTCAATTATAACAAACACGATGTCCCGGCTATGATGCTCGAATAATAGTGAATTTAGAGCTTCTGTGGTCTGGGGATATACTTTCAAATACCAATTGAACATTAATTGCTTCCAACACATCTGCATGGGTATAAAAGCACACATTATGCAATTCCATGCAGGCTTGTATCAACATCGCTATCAAAATTAGCTGTTAGCTACATAAAATGCATTGCCATCCAATTGAGCTGTTTCCCCATTCTTTTGAAAGAGGAATAACTAGATGCCTATAGAAGTATCATCTGATTTATTTTCTTTAATCTATCCTTCACCTGTTAGCTATGGTAATTTTTTTTATTCAAAAAAAGTCTAAAACCTACAGTAGCTATAGTGCTAATAATAGTTCAAACACTATTATTGCACATATTCCTGTATTGTAGCTATGGTCTTGTACAAGTACACTGTATATAAAGTACCCATGCAAGTTTGTAGCTAACTAACTTAAGTTTGTAGCTAACTAACTTAACTCTTAACTCTCTTGCTCGGGGTATAGGAAGATTATTTGAGGTGGGGGTGTTACAATGCTGTGTACTTGAGGGGGAGTGGGGGGGGGGGGGGGAGGAGGAAGGAGGGAGGGAGGCTTTATAACATGAACATGAGATATAAAAATCAATACCTTAGGAATGATATTGTATAGCTAGCTAAATAAGGAGAGAAGTGAATAAATTTTGGTTTCTGCACGGGACCATAGTCATTATAATAAACTGAGGTCACCTCTCGTCGTTGGTTAGAGACTGTTCGACACACCTATGATAGCTATACACAATGATTGAGTTATAGTAAGAAATTAAATTTGTAAGGGCAGTTTAAAAGTTTCCTCAGACTGGTATATTCATATTAGCTACTGTAATACACAATCAACTTCTGGTTCTCTGTCCACAATCAGAGGAGCTCCCTTGCACTTCTGCCACCATCTATGTCTCCGACAAAGTAGCAAATGTTGGTGATGACTCCCATAGTGATGAAGATCACAATAAAGATGATGATGAAAATGAAGAATGAGATCTTCCTTTTCGAGCTCTCAGACATCTCTCATTGCACCATATAGCCATAGCTACATGTTGTTGTTAGCACTGATACACATGGCACCTTTATTGCTTAACATACAATCAACAATCAACACATAAAGAGGCTGCATGCTAAAGCTAATCATGCATGGTTGCATTATTGATTCAGCTAATGGTTATTGTTTCAGAAGTATAGCTAAGTGCAAATAATAACAATAATTATCGTTCTACAATTCATAGTTAGGCCCCAATTCTTTGATCATTAGTTTCTGGTCAACCGCCCGCATTGTTTTATTGAAATGAATTTTATTGCCATTATTATGACGTCATCCATTGCGCATGCGCGTGCATGCTTGATCAGTGCAAAGCAGCTGCTTATTTGCACCAGCAAGAGTGGGGATGTCTGTCCTAGCAAATGTCTTGGTCTACTGCGTTGAAACTAAGAAGACTCTCGTGCAGTGGCGGATAACAAGTGTAAGTCCTCCTGATGTTACTTTCGTGAACTTTCTTCAGGACAGCATCTTAAACCAACCCTGTGAGTTGAAGAATGTATATGTTGGTAGACAGAAGGAGAGTCTTGATGAAGCAGACATGAATATGTGTGTCTCTCAAGTTGTTTCTATGTTTGGCCCCTTTATTAAGTTCCATGTCAAATCAGAGAGCTCTAGCACACTTTCCCAGCCAGCTACTGCTAGAAATGCTTTTGATGTCCTACAGGAAGGACAACGAAGATTAGAGGCTAAAAAGTTACCCTCCCATATTGAGCCGAAGAATAAAAAGCACAAGCTAAGAAATGATATCATAGATATGCTTGATCAAAATGGCCTACTTTTCAAACATGGTGAAGTATCTTCGCATGGAGAGCAATTAGTCCATTCTCTTACTGACACTTTATGGTATATAGATGGACACCATGAGGTGTTTAAAGGACAAAATTTAGCCATTCCCAATTGTTTTGACACTTTTTGTGGCTACAACAAGCCAGAAGCATCTAAACACAGGAAACGGGAAATAGGGAACATGTCGTTTGAAGTACTAAAGCATAGTTCTCGTCAGCTCTTTTCATGTTTGCAAGCCTCTTATTGGGACAGACAAAGCTGGAGTACTTTCCGTGACAGCGTGGAGCAGTTGGCTCGTATTTTAGCTGAATATAGTGAGTATTTGGGGCAAAAGAATAAACAAATGAGGCTGCTTCATTCTCGGTTAGTGCCTGCTCGAGAAGTAGGAGATAATCTGCATTTCATGTTCTTACCAGTTAGCTCCTCTTCATTTTCTTCCTTTAAGTCTTTAGAAGACAAGCTAAAGTCTTCAGAGTTTTTTCAGTCACTGTTAATAAATGATTTTTCTCCTGCAGATTCATTCAAAAGATATGAATATATGCAGAAGCTGAAGAAATTTGGCTTGCCATTTGCATCAGCTTTACTAACTTACTCGCATGGAAACAATGTTGGTAACCTTAGTTTTATCTGGCGAGTTCATAACAATGATTCGGATAATTATAGCAGATGTGTGCACGTGATTGAACAAGTTAAGCTACAGTTACCATCTTATAAAACTCGTGCTATGCGTGCTGCTGCCTTTGATAAGTTTGGAAGAATTACTCCTGGAATGAGCCCCACTGCTTTCCAGTACATTTACAAGGAGCTGACTGGTGATTACTCAGCGTGTTCCAACTTGGATTCGAGTGAGATTGAAAAAAGAGTGAAACTTGCGGTTGATATGGAAGATAGTGATGTCATTATTGATTTACGGCACTTGAACAGTGGACGCAAGTCAATATATGATACATTTTGGCTTGAATGTTCAAAATTCATTCAGGAATGTATAGGCCAAGCTGTGGATGATCGTCGTCATCAGCAAGTCACTCACTTTGCTACTGCGATGTCTGTTCCTGATCTGATTTCTCAGGTAGCAAAAAAGTTACCTGAAGGTGCTGCAATACCTTGCGAGTCATGGGTGCGCCTTCAATTTTGGCCGAAGAATAAGCACTTGTGATCTAGTTGTCACTATACTGGTAAGCTGGATATAAAGTGTATGGTTCAATCTAGGCAGTTGAGGAAATCCCATGAAGATGCTCATTATGCTGCAGCACTTTTTCGCTATGAGCGGCAGATGGCTGTGACATTTAGAAACCACAGCATATTCGCATGTCTAGATGACAAGCATAGAGTTCCTGTTGGGGAGCCGTCATATCCAGTAGCGGCAGTGGAGCGAGGAAAAAGGGTGATAGTTGCTCGTAATCAGTCTTTTATGGTTGCTGATCACGACTTCACAAGATTCAGTTTGGTGCCTTCTGTGGACTTCTTTGTTGATATTCCTGAAGAAATATCTGCGTCTTGGTACACTGGTCAAGTAATAGTGAATCTTAAGGAAGGATCCATGGAACCATCTTCTCCACTCCGCCATGCTACTGAATTACTACAGTGCATTAAACAGGAATATGCATCTGTGCCACCTGTTCTTTTTACTTACACTGACGGTGGCCCTGATCACCGCCTCACCTATCTCTCTGTTCAGTTAACCTTGATCATACTATTTCTGAAATTAGATCTGGATTTTCTCTGTGCTGTACGTACAGCACCTGCTCAATCATGGAAAAACCCAGTTGAACGAGTGATGTCAGTGTTAAACTTGGGTTTACAAAGTGTGGGGCTCATGAGAAAAGAACGTGAACATGATGTGGAGCAAGTTTTGAAGAACTGTAATTCACTGAAGCAAATTAGAGCAGCTGTGCAACAACAACCCAGCCTGGCCTCTGATATTCGTGATTCGATTGAACCAGTGAAGTTGTTACTATCCGAGTTGTTTGTCAGACTATCATTAAAAGGGAAATTTATCAAGATGAGCACACCTGCCACTGGAGAAGAAATGGAAGAATTGAATGAACAACTTTGAAACATAGACTTTGTTGATCTATCCAATTCAGTGAAGAAGTCCATGTTAAAGAATATGCAAAAATTAAAGGAGTTTATGGATCACTGCTGTCAAATTAGGCACTACAGCTTTTGTATCAAAAAGTGTGGTCAAAGTGATTGCCACATTTGCAAAGAACCCCGACTCCCCCCAGAAGTCTTCTGTGATTTGCACATGCTTCCTGACCCAACACCAGGAGATGAAGGCCATTATCGACCTTTTGATTCTGTGTATGGTAAGACCACATCAGAAGTTCACCGACCTTCTCTTTCAAAGTCTAGCAAGAGAAGAAAGACACTCCCATTCATTGCCAGTATTCAACATGCCAAGAATACCAATGTACTGGTTGAATGCGTCGAATGTGGAATGTGGCGTTTGACGTATTCAAGAAAGAAATTGTCGGCACAGGCTCGAAAAGAACTGGATAAGAAATTGAGCGAATTCGATTTCAGCTGTGGCTTTAACTTGTCGGACTTAGATCTACCCGACTGCCTCGTGGATGTTCACTGCAGGGATCTCAGATGTGGAGATCCAGTGGAAAAGTTATATTACTCTATGGGATATGAAAACATTTGTATATACTGCTCAAGTGAAGATGACATTATTAGACCAGATAAGTGTTACCCTATTTGTATGACTTGTGCTGATACAAAGCAGCCAGTTACAAAAGCAAATGTTTAATAATAATTTTTGTGTGCTTCAAACATTTTTTTGTTTGCTTCTTTTCTGCATAAAATAAAATGTCGGTTTTTTAATGGCATAATGGTAAATACCCTCTCTCCCTCATGGTCCATTAATGAACCTACTAACCAGAAACTAATGATCAAAGAATTGGGGCCTTACTGTAAAGCCATGCATATATTCTTCATACATGTCTATACCTGAATACACAGTGTGAGTGAAGTCTTGTGACTTATCACTTTGTATGCAGCTTTTCAAGATGCCTGTGTTTTGGTTTTTGCTATTTTGGTTAGTTTAGGAAGTTATTTTTTAAACTTCATTCATAGGTGTAGGAAGGAGTTTGGAAGTGTGTGTGTGGGGGGGGGGGGGGGGGGGGGGGGGGGGGGGGGGGGGCAAGTGTAATACTGTGAGACTGTAACAAGTGTGCATGCACCTGAAGCAAACTAGCTTGCCTCTGATGCTTTCTAGAAGCCATGCTTTAATAGTACATGGGACTGCATGGACTGTCAACAAGTACTATAAATTATAGTCCTTGCTGACAGTGCATGCAGTCCCATGTATACAAATGCATTAGTACAGTAGCAGCTGGAAAAGTGAATGTGGAATGTGAGGGGGTAATGCCCCCCATCTATAAAAATGGGGGGCAAATGCCCCCCCCCCCCTTTCCTACACCTATGTCATTTGATATGATTCCATATAGTTATTTGTTTACATTGAATCCATGCATCTTGTTTATGCTTCTCTTGTTAGCATACGTATATAGCTATCGTTTACTCGTTTCTATAATATTTCAGATGGTGAGTTTGAGTCACGTACTGTATATAACTCCAGCCAAATGGAGTAAACACTGAATAACTCAGCTTGCATGCCTTTAGATGCTCTTTTAATTGGTGCATATCAAGTCATGTAACAGGCCATACAGTGGAACCAAATAAAGGACACTTAGGGGAAAAGACCTTGTAGTCCTAATCTCAGAGGTTGGCTTATCTTGGAGGTTATTGATGAATTATAGCTAATAGCTTATGTGAGGATGGTGATTTGCTTCTCACCTGCAAGGAGTAAAACTAATAGCTTGATGTATGCCACATAGCAGAAAATTTTATTCTTTTGTCAGGTAAGCTTTTATTACATGGAATAGTAATCTATTTGGTAAGGAGTCATCACGTTCAGTTAACCCTCAGCACGCATGCGCACTGTGTGTCTTTTTTGATCATCGGTATCTGCAGCCAGTAGCGACGAGATCAGTCATCCTAACTTAGAGCACCTTCAATAAAATCAATGATTTGTTGTTTTTCTTCCTGGCCCCATGCATTAATAATTTTTTGGCTACGAATGCAGAGGGTACCGGGTATGACTATGATGTACGTGGCTTATCACAGATGCTACAACACTGGACCTAGCTAGCTATAACACTAAAGTTATGCAGGTTAGTGAGTTAAACTAAAGTCATAGCTACATAAATTTCACTCTGAAGTTCCTTGCTTTTCTGAAGTCACTTATCAGCATGAAATATTTGGTTTGCATCTTTTAGGACGTATCTTCATTTGAATCTTTGTAAAATGGACAGGAGTTCTTGATGCAATATACCAGCCAACTTCGTAATCAGGGTGCAGTCTTGGAGGGTTTTGTGATGGGTACTTGCCATTGATATTGGAACGAACACAGGCATTGTACCACCATGCACCGCCATGTACTATAGCACAGCTAGCACTATGTGCATCATTATCACGATCTGGAGTACTGAAGGGCCTTCCATTTTGATAAGCCATAGCATCAAACGTGCTTCCTACACCATGAGCCTGTCCGATGGTTAGCCTGTAGTTGGTTTCAGCTCCACCAACTCGGAATAGTTGGTAGGTCCACACCAGAGATGGCTCTGTGCCATTCCCAATCTCAAATCTCACTTCTACGTCTTCTCTGGTTGTAAGACAGTGAATTCTTTCCAGTCCATACCAGAATTCTCCTTCCAGATCTCCAAAGCCATGCACATAGTCAGTCCAATTACGATAGAAGTTAACAGAACCATTAATCCTGCGCTGGATAACCAGCCACTTTCCTCCATCTGTGTCCATATCACAGCGGGCATGCACTTTACTTGAACCGAAGCTTTCAGGAGCTCTACATACATCAGCCATCTCATATCTCCCAGTAACAGCAAGAGGCATCAAATTCTTTATCTTAATTGTAACAGTGAAAATACATAATTATGACATGATTAGGTAACTACATTGGAACCTGTTATAAAGGTCACTGTATAAGCAGGTCACCTCTCTATATTATATAACAGCCAGGGATCAAAAGGGCTTTTAAGTTATAGTGTACATTTCAACCTGAGTCAGCATGCAGGTCAGCCCTTTTATAACTTGCCGGACTGAGGGTGACCACTATATAAACAAGGTTCCACTGTACGTCAGGCTCATACTAGCAAAGTTGTGATTAATTTAATATGCATGAGAGTTATCTAGAAATACAGAGCTAGCTAGCCAGCTAATAGGGTAGCTAATTATTATTTCGTGTCACCTGGCAGCAGTCATGGTAACCAGCTGTGAGGCAACTATCCTTAGATGCTATCAAATCCTGCAATAAGCGTTGGTGTCTCTCTCCACAGTCCAAGGAGGAACTTCCATCTGTGTTTGCTAGGAAAATGGACACCATGATAATGAAGCTGACAACTCCCATGGTCATGATCATGAGTATGACAGTATGATAGCTAGCTATAATGATGTGTCTTCTTACTCTCTTATTAACTAGCTAACTCTTTTTATAGCAAATCATGATTATCTTAAAGTTAAAAAAGAAGCATTTCTAGGAATTGACTAATAATGTGGTTTTAACCTCTCTTATTAACTAGCTAACTCTTTTTATAGCAAATCATGGTCATCTTAAAGTTAAAAAAGAAGCATTTCTAGGAATTGACTAATAATGTGGTTTTAACCTTTAACAGGGTAGCTTACCTGTTTTAATAACAATAATCATGTAGCAATACATGCCAGACAGTGTAGCTCTTACTTTGTATGCATGCATGTTTGCATAACAGTATCAATATTATTATTATGCTTTCCACAATAATTATTGCTATAGCTAATTACGTATTAGCTATACCTAAAACCATAGTGTGATATGATCAAAATTAAGAGATACAGGCTATAAGCATATTTATAGCTATTGTACATATTATTAATAATGGCTGGAATTCCTTCAAATTATTGGATAGCTAAAACCAGCTCCATTTTAATGATAATACTTTTCTGTTTGAATTAGCTAATAAATATTAAGCATTGAGATGACAATGCATGGGTCCACAATGCTCTATAGCTAGCTATATAGATGCTGATCTTGCTAAAATTTCTGCCACAACTAGTAAGTTATCATCATCCATTCTCGATCATTCTCACAATATCATCATGATACTAAACTAATCAGTAGGAAAAATTTTTACTGGTAACAAAATAACATTACTACTATCTCAAATTTCGCTAATGAATAAAGTCCTGCAAGTTTCTAAATATATAAATTTGCAGTTAACATCTAGCTAGCTAATTCTAATGGAGTCATTCACTTGTTATTTACAACTACTTTGTTTGCATCTTTTAGGACGTATCTTCATTTGAATCTTTGTAAAATGGACGGGAGTTGTTGATGTAGTATACCAGCCAACAAGATAATCAGGATTAAGACTTGGGGGGTTTTGAGATGGGTACTTGCCATTGATATTGGAACGAACACACCTATTATACCACCAAGCACCGCCATGTATTATGGCACAGTTATTACTGATTGCATCATTGTCATGATCTGGAGTACTGAAAGGCCTTCCATTTTGATGAGCCATTCCATCAAACGTGCTTCCTACACCATGAGCTTGTCCAATGGTTAGCCTGTAGTTGGTTTCAGCTCCGCCAACTTGGAATAGTTGGTAGGTCCACACCAGAGATGGTTCTGTCCCATTCCCAATTTCAAATCTCACTTCTACATCTTCTCTGGTGGTGAGGCAGTGAATTCTTTCAAGTCCATACCAGAATTCTCCTTCAAGATCTCCAAAACCATGCACATAGTCAGTCCAATTGCGATAAAAGTCAATGGAACCGTTAATCCTGCGCTGAATAACCAGCCATTTTCCTCCATCTGTGTCCATGTCACAGCGGGCACGCACTTTGCTGCTTGCACCAAAGCTTGCTGGAGCATTACACATATCAGCCATTTCATAGCCACCAGAAGAAGCAAGAGGCATCAAATCTTTTATCTGAGAATGTAGACACTTAATACTTTAAAACTTATACAAGATGTAGCTATAGGTATATGTATCTATGCTATTTTATGCATGCATAGGCCCAAGGCTGTCTTATGGAAAGTACCAACTGAACTCTCCACTCTTAGACAATAATTATGTAGCTCACCTGGCAGCAGTCATGATAGCCAGCTGTGTTACAGTTCTCCTTCGATGCTATTAGGTCCTGCAACAACTTCTGATGTCTCTGTCCACAATTGGAGGAACTCCCTTGCACTTCTGCCACCATCGATGTCACCGAAGCAACTATAATTATGGTGATGACTCCCATAGTGATAATAAGGATGATGATGAAAATGAAGAATGATGTCTTTCTTTTTCGAATCTTATCAGCTTTTTTATAGCATATGCTTTCAGACATCTGTAGCACTGATACACATCTCTTAACCTTCTAACATATAATCAACACATAGGCTACATGCTAAGCTAAACATTCATGGTTGCATTATTGATACAGCTATAATGGTTGCTTCAGAAGTAATAGCAAAAGTAACTGAGTAATGAAGCCATGCATGCATGATATATAGCTATTCTTCAGTATGCATGAAGTAAACACAACAATGTAGTGACTTGTCACTTTGCATCCACGGGCAATACTGCAGCTTTTCATGATGCCTGTGTTGTTGTTTATTTTACTCCTTTTGATGTGATTCCATTGATTATGGTTTTTGTTTACATTGAATCTTAACTTCATGATGCATCTTGTTTACACTCCTCTTGTTAGTGTAAGAAGTTATTGTTTACTCCTTTTGATGTGATTCCATTGATTATGGTTTTTGTTTACATTGAATCTTAACTTCATGATGCATCTTGTTTACACTCCTCTTGTTAGTGTAAGAAGTTATTGTTTACTCATTTCTATGTTTACTCTCAGTCCTGTAACCCCAGCCAAATGGAGTAAACAGTAACTTGGCTTGTATGCCTTCATATTAACGGAGCACAAGACAAGACAATTCAGCATGTGAAATAAAGTTACAGAATTCCAGTGAATAGAATGTGTTCATAGGGTGATGTACGTAAATATAAATAAATATTTGTTGACAATATCTGTATAGAAGCTGTGCCTTTTACGCTGGCTACTCTCTGAAAAGCTCGTTGGGTTTGAAATGTGGAATGTGGTCACTGAATCATGCACATGGTCAATCAATAACATCTCCTGTTTCAAACCCGACAAGTTTTTCTGAGATTAGCTAGCTAGATTCACCATGCTTTCAATAATAATTCATTATGCCTTCAATTATTGCTCTGGAATAATTTATGATAATGATAATAACTCTGGGATAGCAGGGTTACATACAACGTGGAGATCATTAAGAAATCCCTCATGAGCTAATAGTATTTTATCATTAAATTTTTTTTAATAGCTAGCTAGCTATATGAATTCACCCTATAGCTAATTTATTGATCATAAAGGATCATCATGTAATAATAATACGTAAGATCTGAATTAAGCAAACTATCTACGCAACTACCCCACTATGATGACCTTGGGTAGACTGGTGTGCACACTGGTTTTGTGTCTAGCAAGATCAGCATCTGTTCTAGCTAGCTATAGAGCATTGTGGACCCATGCATTGTCATCTCAATGCTTAATACGTATTTATTAGCTAATTCGAACAGAAAAGTATTATCATTAAAATGGAGCTGGTTTTAGCTATCCAATAATTTGAAGGAATTCCAACCATTATTAATAATATGTACAATAGCTATAATTATGCTTATAGCCTTAATTTTGATCACATGGTTTTAAGTATAGCAACAATGTGGAAAGCATAATAATATTATAGTCATTGCTACTGTAATGCAAACATGCATGCATACAAATCACACATTGATCATAATAAGAGCTACACTGTCTGGTATACATTCGCGAAAATTGGAAAAAAAATCTGCAGAATGAGGTAAGGTGTGGCCAGCTAGCTAGTCTCATCATGAGTCTTGCACATGTGTTGAGAAGATAATACATAAATCTTGTCTTTAACACTATATACATATTAAATGTTTGTCCATTAATTCTTAATAATCTTAATTAGTGTCAAAATATTATAGCTAATTCCAGTTATCACAGTCCATTGCTTTTAATTTATGATCTCCACATAGAAATAGTAGAAGTCATACGTTTCTCCTGCAGTGTTTCTAGCTACAGTAAGTTTGAGATCCTTGTAGATGTCCAGCTGCGATTCAAAGGTCCCGACATTCACATACCCTCCATTCTGTGCAGTGTGACAGGTTCCATACTTCCGATAAGGCTGGAAGGTCACAGTCACTTGTGAAAATGGAGGAGTATTAGTAGGTACTAAGGTGTTTTTCTGGACTGCATGTTTGAGATAGCAAGGGCCAGATCTTCCGTAGTCAAATTTATCAGCCAAGATAAATTCATTGTATGTAGTGCCATCAGTAAGACCAATTTGGGGGTCACTATTCACGTTTTTTGGTATTAACCCAATTTTGACTCTTATTGTAGTGTCAATCGTCACTTTAGATAGTCCAGTTAGAGGGACAGCCATGACTACTGTATAGGCTTTCCCAGCAGGAACATGAATGACATCATTGCTGATTGAAATCTTAGAATCCAGAAAGGAAGTGTGATGTTTAAGATTTTGTGGAGTTAAGAAAAGATCCCTTGAGCATGAGCATGGCTGAAAATTAAAAAAAAGAGCTTATAGCTTAACAGATCCCTTTCCTACGTAGCTCTAATTGGATAGCTATTATGATTACACTTACTTTATATTTCGGGTCTGCAATTGAAATGGAGGCCAGAACAAGAAGAATCAAACACACACAAAGTGCCATGCCAGATTATTATTGAGATGCAAGAGAGCAGGTTGTAGAATTAAGTCTTGATTTTTTTGCACGTACACAATTATGTAGTTGCTTCTTTTGGCTAGCTGCAAATTATAAGTTGCAGTGTAGCTATAACAGTGTCCTTTTTATATGAAGGGTCAGAGCAGAAATGTAACCAAGGCCACATCCCTTCAAAATCTTTAAATTTGTAGATGAAAAAATTAATAATTAAGTTATTAAGTTAACTATTGAGGTAAGTGCATGATATACTAATGAAGGTATAGCTAGTTAAGTACTGTAGGTAGCTATATGAAATACAACGCAGGGAAGTTTTCAGTATATACATACCATGGTTCACATGGACAATATTGACGAACCAGTAGTTACTGTTACATACCGATTATAATGATGGCATGTTATTAATATTATAATACTTGATCAGTGTAATAATAATACAGTCTCGTGAAGTATTCTCACCTCAAGTAGCTAGTAAGATATTCAACTGAGAGTGTGCAATGTATCGATCTCATTACATGTACTCACATACGTACTTGTAGCTATTGTATTCATCTTCTACAGTAATCATTTAGCTAGCTGACCTCCCAAGACCCCATGCTTATAATTATGTAAATAATACATATTTTTGTCAATCAAAACAACACCTATAGATAGATATAGCTATTATTAGCTTGGCAGCAATCTTTGGTAAGAAATGGAGTTAGCTAGCTGATACTATAACATATGCCATCACTCTAGGTATGTATGCTGAAAGGACTTAATTACTTGAGATCTATAGCCACTATGACCAATGCTTTTAGCAAAATGATGATAAAAAATGAAAGAAGAATTTCAATAACTACAAAATTATTTGCCTCTCTGCATAAACTGCATATTATTATGTCAACAAAGTGCTGGAGCTCATTATGCATCTATGGGCTAATACACCTTTCATAGATCTTAGAGCCAACAAAGAGAGAGACGGAGAAGGCAGAGCTCTTTGCAACACATATGTCAAGATAGAGATATGCAATAGTTATTTGTTATTGTAGCTATACAATGTTGTTGTTATGAAGTATTGACACTTTACCAAGTCAATAATAAGTATAATAAAACTTCATCTCGAATATTAACAGACCATTAGCTGATGTCTGGCTCTGCGGCCTCAAACTTGAATACCAATTACTTTTCAAATGAATTGCCAACTAGGCTAGCTCTGGCCTGATCGAGTAGTTACTTCTTGTCCCAAATTCCCAATCATTCAAAAAGGCAAACAATTAGACAATAACATGTATCCTTTGATGTAATGAGGTATATTATCATGTAGTGACCACTTGCTAGTGCTAGGCCTGCAAGTGGTCAGGTATCTAAATATCACTGTGGTTCCAACTTAGAACCTGTGCATGGTTGTCATAAGACTATAGCTATGTACATAATAATCGTTACTATTGTCTTGTAGTCACTCACTGCATGTGTCGTGATCTAACCTATACATAGAGTGATTCCAGTGAAGACAGTGATTCCAGTGAAAGCAGTGATGAAAGCAAGTGATTAGTGGAAGCAATGATTCCAGTGAAATCAGTGTTTACATTCAGTGATTCCAGTGAAGCAGTGATTCCAGAAGTGAAAACAGTGATTCTTAACTAATATTAGCTACTCATCCATGGTGGTACAAGTGAACTCCACTACCTCTTAATGGCATGTGCATGAAACTACGTAGGTTGAATCCTTCACTGAAACTCCAATGTATATACGCTTACCAGGTCCACTACCTACGTATACTCTTTCTGGGAAGTCCTGTGATCCTGCTGTGTATGCAAAGATGTAAGAACAGATCTAGTTACTTCTTTATGACATCTACGTAATACAAAAGTACAATCTCAGAGATTTTACTAAGAGTTCTTCTCAATGGACTGAAAACAGTTACATTGATTTCAAAAATCAAGGTTTAAAATGACAAAAATACCAGTGGTGATGGTTCCCGTTCATGCATTGTATGAAAAAACCTCTCTGGAAGCAAGTCATTGCAGTTTCTGTGATGTTTGGGCTATGATGCTGGCCGGGCTACCTAGGGAAAAGAATGCAAAATTAAGCATCCATTTCATTAAGTTAAGGCAGTAGAAGTGTCAGAACATCAAAGCACATTGAGGATCACCTGTTACAGCTGGAAGGTGCGAGTAATGGCTATGATGCCATGACGAAGTTCCAGCTGGTGGCACCAGTGCTGTAGACTGAATTGACAAATTACAAACTGAGCTAGCTCTACTGCAGATACGTATGTACATTGATAGTGATGGCATGTTAGTATTTAGTACATACAATGGTTCATACAATGTTGAGACATACCAGTAGTAACATGTTACCGATTATAGTGATGGCATGTTAATAATAATTATGCCATCCTGTATATTGTCTACTGCTCACAGACATAATTATGCCAACCACCATGGACTGACATACATGAACTCAACAGCAAAATTTTAGCTAGTAAGAAGTTGAAGCATAAATGAGTTTCAGAAGAAGTGCATGAAGGATCCAGTGCTATATACCTGTGTGTATTATATCATAGCTATTGACTATTACATAGTTACGTTATAACTATATACATGTTTATAAACTATAGAGCATTATTCTCAATAGTGACAAGTCACATATACACTAGGCACTGAACACAAATGCATAATTCATATAGCTATTACACTTAATAAACCATACCTTCATTAGTATATCATGAACTTACCTCAATAGTTAATTTTTTTATCTTAGTTTAAGCTTTAATTTTGAAGGGGTGTGGCTGTGGTTACATTTCTGCTCTGACCCTTCATATAGCTAAAAGGACACTGTTAGCCAAAATATAGCTATAGCTACACTGGAACTTATAATTTGCAGCTAAAAGAAGCAACTACACAGCAACGTGCAAAAAAGAAATCAAGAATTCTACAACTAGGAAAGGGACCTAATTTTGTTAAGCTATTAGCTACATTATATTAGCTACATATTTTTTTAACTTTCAGCCATGCTCAAGGGATCTTTTCTTAACTCCACAAAATCTTGCTTTCAAGCTGGATCCTAAGATTTCAATCAGCAGTGATGTCATTCACGTTCCTGCTGGGTCAGCCAATGCATTACTCATGGTTGTCCCTCTAACTGGACTATCTAAAGTGACGATTGACACTGCAATAAGAGTCACAATTGGGTTAATACCAAAAAATGCGGATAGTGACCCCCTTATTGGTCTTACTGATGGTGCTACATACAACGAAATTTACTTGGATGATAAATTAGACTATCCAAGATATGGCCCCTTGCTATCTCAAGAATGCAGTCCAGAAAAATACCTTAATACTCCTCCATTTTCAGAAGTGACTCTGACCTTTCAGTCTTACCGGAAGTATGGAACCTGTCACACTGCACGGAATGGAGGGTACGTGAATGTCGGGACCTTCAAATCACAGCTGGACATCAATAAGGATCTCAGTTTCACACTAAGGAGGCACAACGTAGCAGAGATTTATGACTTCTACTATTTCTATGTGGAGATCATAAACTAAGAGCAATGGACTGTGATAACTGAAATTCAATGACACTAATTGAACTCAAATTAATTAATGACCTACAGAATTGATTGTATAATGTTCATGTGTAGAGCAACTAGCTATCATATAATTTTCTCATACGAAAAATGTTTTATAACGGGAAAAAAAAAAAGCGAATAATGGTAGCTTCTACAGCATTTGTTTATAGTGGATATAGTTGTGGGCATGTTACTTAGCTTTTCAGCCACTAACTGCTAAATGTGTTTATAGAGTGCATCTGTACAGCTTATAGCCTGCTATATCTCTTAATTTTGATCACATATTTTTACGTCCTAAAAGATACAAACGAAGTAGTTATAAACATGAAACAGAAATGAGTAAACAATATGTAACTTCTTACACTAACAAGAGGAGTGTAAACAAGATGCATAGATTCAATGTAAACAAAAACCATAATCAATGGAATCACATCAAAAGGAGTAAACAATAACTTCCTACACTAACTTAAATAGCATAAACAACAACACAGGCATCATGAAAAGCTGCATGCCCGTAGATGCAAAGTGACAAATCACTACATTGTGTGTATTAAGGTCTATAGGTTGTTTACTTCATGCATACTGAAGAATAGCTATCATGCATGTCTTCATTACTCAGTTACTTTTGCTAATACTTCTGAAGCAACCATTATAGTTGTATCGATAATGTTTAGCTTGTAGCCTATGTGTTGATTGTATGTTAGAAGGTTAAGAGATGACTGTGATATGTGTATCATTACGCATGCTACAACAGTTACGTACCTAATAATATATGTATGAATGACAGATGTCTGAAAGCACATGCTATAAAAGAGCTGATAAGATTCGAAAAAGAAACACCTCATTCTTCATTTTCATCATCATCTTTATTGTTATCTTCATCACTATGGGAGTCATCACCATGATTATAGTTGCTTCGGTGACAGCAGAAGTGCAAGGGGCTCATCAAAATGGAAGGCCTTTCAGTACTCCAGATTGTGACATTGATGCAATCAGTAATAACTGTGCCATAATACATGGCGGTGCTTGGTGATATATTTTATTACCAGTAGCTAGCTAAAAGGATACTAATTCTGCTTACTAACAAGTTTCTCTTTCTTTAGGTGATTTTTTAAAAAATGGCACCGGTTTTCCACTAATCCTCATCTTTTTATAAGGTAGACCAATTACAGTTTTTTCAGCTCATTTTGGGAGGCATTATGATTCTGCCTAACATTGAAGAGCATCAGTCTAATTAGCTGATTACTCCCAAAAGAGTTTACATAAGCCCATACCATACAAACATGTGGCCTTAAATTGCAATTTCAAACATCTTATCAGTGCATTATAGCTAGCTACAACATGATTGGCTGAACAATCTTTAGGCTGAGTAAGTGTGTATAAAAAAGAAAAACCTTGTAGCTAGAGCATAATGGCATAATTAAAAGCAAAATCAGTAACTTTTGGGGGAATTGCTCAAAAACATAAAAAGCATAAAAATTATCCTGATGCCTATTTGCAGATAAAGATCACTGGAAAAATTGAGTACAGTAGTCTACATTTTCATCTATTTGTATTGGCACGTATATTATCATTGACTGACATTGAGCGAGCAGTGTCTGTCAGCTAATTGACAAGAAGCATACACTCCACATTCTCATTTTGAATCTCCCCAGTCGTTAGTGCCTGCATGTGCATGTAAAAAATTAACACTGCTTTGAGATGGCCTAATGATTAATAATTTACTTTTCTGTTCAAATTAGCTAGCATTGAGATAACAATGCTCTATAGCTAGCTACAACGGATGCTGATCTTGCTAAAATTGGATCTGCCACAGCTAGCTACGTAAGTTATCATCATCCATTCTTGATCATCTCACAATATCATCATGATACACTAAACAGAAAAAGTAATACGTCACCATCAGCATTGCTACTAGTACTTTTCTTGCCCTATGTGCAATGGCAGCAACCACAACATGTGTAAGTCATGTGATCTGCCAAGTGTATGGAGTGAGGAATTTTTTTTCAGTTTCCAAAAATTATCATGCACACTATCTTTATTTTACAGTGATACTTTCCTGGTTTGTCGATTCAAGTGTAGCTGCAGGTGCCATTGATGGAAAGATTATCGAGGAGGATGAAGTAGAAGTTAGGCCAGAGAAAATCACTGTATCATGTTTAGATGAAAACGTATGCTTGGATAGCACCAGAAAGTATTACAGTCAAGATGCCTGGTTGGCTGTTGAAGATGTTGTAGAGGCTCTCAGGGGTAATCCTGTGAACTACTGTGGAAGGTGCACATGCCCAATCAAAGATGAAACACAATCTTTTATTGTTTGTGATGGCTATTTATGTTGGTTTCATTTTTAGTGTTTTAATCTCAAATAACCCCCCAAGTCTAAAGTGTGGTTTTGTCATAATTGTTATGCTGATTGTCATGACGATGATACAATATTTTAAAATTATGATCACTTTGTTAGAGAGGTGAAAACTTAATCATAATGATCAGTGCTGAAAGCTGCTATGCCCAAGCATCTGAAATGACAGCATATGTACAGATATAAGGGGCATTAAAACAATTATAGCTACTGAGTGAATTTGTATGGTTAGAAATAGGACTGTACTGTAGGGTTGAGTAGGTCCAGTATGTTCTGCAATGAAGTAGTCAAAAGTTGAATCTGGTCTTGCCAATTCCCGACTGCATAGCACATGGATATAAAACACCTTTGTCTTCTAATAGCCACAGGGGCACAAACAGGTAGGAGTGAAATAAAAATGAGAAAACTGCCCCCGTCAGGTGGGCATAGTGGAAAACAGTGCGATGATAGGTGCAAGGTCCAGGGAAGGTGATGTAAGGGTCTTTTCGATATCTTCCTTGGTCATCTCTTGTCCTTGGATGTGTTCATTCACATAGATTCTGGAATTGACTGATCGCATAGGCTGCATGGGATGCTGCCAAACACAGATCTGGTCATTTCTTTGAATAGTGACTGTACTGCCTTGGTACCTCTTTGGCCAAAGTCCATGGCTGTGTCCCAGATCTTTAGCCAGTTGGTAGAGGTAGTAATCTTGGCAGCAAGGTTAGAGCTAACATGGGTGTTGCAGTCGTTAAGAAGGGTAGTCTGGTCGGAAAGTAGCAGCAGCTCATCCTTGATCCCCCTGGGCGAGAAAGAGCCATCCTTTACTCTCGCAACCCAGGTGTGCTTCTAAGAAGGAGCATCCTTCGATGCTGTGTTTGCGCATGCGCATTTGGATTACCGGGTCCGGTTGCCGGAACAATAGCCACTGCGTTTTTATTTAAGTGGGAAGATGATCAGAACTGAGCTAGTGGATTTGTGGAAATCTCGGGTCCAGTTTCTGAGACAGTATTACTGCTTCCAAGGCCACAAGCCAAAGCAGAGAAGCTACTCGGCCATTTCCAGCCATGTCTGGTTCATTCCTCTCATATTGACCTTATGGTGGTTGTTGATAGCAGTCATCTTTTTGTATGGTCTCAAGATGGATCATTTATTGAATGCAGGTATGAATTTGAAAGCTGTAGAGCTAGCTAGCTTGCTGTATTGAGTCCTCATGATCATTTTCAACGCTGTATCCATAGGTGAACTTCTGAGATATGTGCTTTATTCGAACTACTTGCTGACAGTATTGTGGTGGAAGCTTGCAGTGACTGAATCTGAAGAGACGACCAAGACTCGCTTTCGTAATGGCCCACATTGCTCATGTTCCATGTGTATTAATCACCAAAATGGCTGCACTATCACAAATGGAAATGTTTCCACTGTGATATTACCTCTTAGGGATAACTGGAAGTGTTACCAAAGAAGAAGAGTTCTTCACACTGTCCATTATTATGATCATCAGGTGGTGACTCCCTTACTATTGATATTGGCTGGTGATGTTGAAACAAACCCTGGTCCTGGTGAGTAACTGCTATACATACGTAGTTAACTTAATGGAATGTGGAGTCCTTACAGTTTACACTAAGATGTGTTAAGTACCTGATGTGGAATGTCAGAATGTACATTATGAAACCACACTACAACCGGGACATGTTATTTTAATGACCACCTGTTCTACTGTGCAGTGCCAGCAAATTACACCCAGTGCACTGTGACCTTTTGATGACATCACAACAGTGGGTCAGGAGCTGTAAACCATAATATTTCATTTCTGACAAGGTTTTGTGCACATCTTATCATATCATATTAAAGCTAGCGAGATGTCCGGTGTACTAAAGTTGACCAGTTTGGAGAAAGTTGGAAAAGTAGTGCCAATAAAACTTGTATTGGTTCAACATACAAGCAATCTGATTGCTCCACACTATAAAGAAAGGACTAGTTAAGGCACCATTCAAGTCTCAGAAACCTTTTATGAGTAGAAAGTTTGCTGTGTCACTCCAAAAGAAGTGATTTTTTGTGACATTTCATTGTCCTGCAGTTCAGAGTGTGTTCAAGCTAGACTTAAGTTTTTTGCATGACTATAGCTATAGCTCATACTGTTGCAAAATATTAAAGGCCTAATCCATTTTGCATCAAGATGTCCGATGTACTGAGGATAGGTACCCATGCCGAAATCTCATTAGTTAGCCCTGCCACATCAGAGAGGGCACGAGTTATTAAAGGTAAAGAGAATGATCACCAAAAAATGAAAGCACTGGCTGAAAGCATTTCTGAGATATCATAAGTAAAGTACAGTTCCACTCCATTGACATAATACTGACAAGCCACCAGACAGGAAGTGATCACATAATTAATGTGTCTTAGTGTAATTTCATTTTAATTTCTCTGTATGCAGGCCCATAGCTAAAGTCTATTCGCGTTCACCTTGCCTCCGAAAGTAGCTGTGGTATAGTAAGCTTACGTAAGAACGCGTGTTAATCCAATTAGCCACATAGTTATGGCTGGAGGTATGCGTAGGTAGTTGGAGCCAAGCCAAGTTTAGATCAAGTTCTTTTCTCGTTTCTTTTCTCGTTTTTGCGTGACTTTCTCTCATGTTTGCCATGACTCTCCCTGGACTTCTGCCCTGTTCTTCTACTGGACAAGCCCCAGAGAGGTAGGGTGGTTCAGCTGACATCTCAAGTCCTTTCCTGATCCCAGCAACTCCTGGAGGGTTTAGCAATGATTATTCTGTATGTTCTGTATAAGCTAAACTGCCGGGAAGTTTAGCAGTGATTCGAATATTGTAGTTAAACTTGAAAATGTGACTTCTCATTGATTCTATCGATCTAGTTAGCTAAAAGATTCTGTGATTCAGTTTTCTAGTTAGCTGAACTATTCTATAATTCATATTTCTTAGTTTTAACCAGCAGTTACTTGCGTAAGCTAGCTAACTTATTCGAGAATCAGTAGCACCTGGCAGCCATTGTTGTTGCTCTATCGCGCGCAATGCGCGTGCACTACATTTCTTGTGGTGAATGGCAGCTCCATACTTTGCTTATGGGACATACAGCTAACTTCCTACTGGTAAGGAATTGGTTCTTATAAAAAGCATCATCATAAATCCCGGATAATTAGCTAGCTGCTGGTGTTTGAAATTTTGAAATTGGTCAAGAATTGAGCAAGTTATCGCGGATATAAGAATGGCAAGGTGAAGAACCCCCTCTTCAAAAACTCTGGCTAGCTATGGGCCTGCATACAGAGAAGTTAAACTAAGACACATTAATTACGTGATCACTTCCTGTCTGGTGGCTTGTCAGTATTAGGTCAATGGATAACTTTAGAACCCCCTCTTCAAAAACTCTGGCTAAAGTCTATTCGCGTAAAGTTATCCATGCATTAGCATGGAAAATTTTTTTGCCTGACTGCACCCACTTTTCTCTAACCACACACCCTCTTTTGATAACTGCCCACTTGATTGTTATTGCTAAAAAAATGACTTAGCTAGCAGCTGCAATTGTTTATATGAGGTAGTCAGAAGATGAGTAGATGATGAAGATGGTAACAATCTACTACAGGCTCAGGCTCGCAGTCACTAGACTACACAGTAATGCTACACTGTGAAAAGAGTGCTGATGCTTCTTGGCCGTCTTTGCCAACAAATCAAGCCCATGCAGAGAACTGACTAAAAGACAGCAATTAAAAAAACAACAGAGATTGCAATGTACACGAACTAGGTGATTGTTTGACGTGCCAAAGAGAGAGCCATGTTGAAGGAGAATCTAATGAAAGAATCCAGTACACATACTTCAATCAAGCCATGTGTGAGAATCATTCAAAATGGCAGTTTGAAAGCATTAAGCAGCAAGAATACTAGCTGTGACAACCTTACGACTCTTTCGAGGATCAACGAGAATGGATTTATCCAGAAGTCGTAGCCATAGCTTGAGTCATTTAATGGGGGAACTAGAATTTCACTTTTGTATTAGTCTATAGGCGGCACGCGCGGCCGTCCGAGTCATCCTTACATAGAGAGTGCTACCGCACTCTCTGATAAGATCACTTACCATAAATCAGGAAATTTTCGTTTCAATAATAATTTGGATTTATAATTTTCATATGAAGTCGAGATTCTGTACAAAATTAATTATTGATGTGCACATTCAGTATTGAATAGGGCGCTTGAACAATAAAGGTTCTGGCTGTGGTCTGTTTTTCTGGTGCTACTTACTGTACAATGGAGTACAAGAGGCCTTGTCGTATATAAAGATATTCTCCACTTTCATGGAATTTTCAATTTCATTGTTAGCAGAAGCAATAGCAAGAAGATATACTCCTAGACAAGGAACCCTTGTGATCAGGTAGTCCTTCTCTGGGCTTGAAAAATCGTCGAAGATTGAGAGACATCATTAAACTTAAACAGCAACTGGGAAAAACGGAGTGATCTGGCAGCTGACAAATGTAGCCAGTACACATGGAAAATTTTCATACCATGAAATAAAAAATATTTTTGTATACTTTATGTGGAGTATAAAAATATTTTTTAAATTTCCCAATTTACTCCCCCTAACTTATGAAATATTTCCCCTTATTTGTCTCACCCATTAATTGACTCTGTGTAATTATTCCTTTCAGGTATTGATGCAGATGATACCACCATTTTGGGTATGTGGAATGCATAACTCGATCTATTATAGCCCACTATAGCAGACCTGTGTCACTTGTGTGGGCTTAAACTCTTTTAGATTGTTCATTATATAGAGCTAGAATTTTTTTCTCTGAGCATGCCCAGTTGTGAATACAGTTATAGTGAGTCTTGGTACTAAATTGAATTCAAGGATGAGAATTGCTGTAGCCTTTTTCATCTCAGTCTCCTCAATGCAGATTTGGATGATATCAGTGACGTAATGGATGAGCTGAAGAATGTCTTGTCATGCTATCATGGAATAGGTGGAAGGCTCCACCTGCCGAATGACAAACTAGAAGAAATTTGTGGACAAAAGTTGAATGCAGCTGATGCCATGCATAAGATTATAACAGAGTGGCTAAAACAGAATTATAGTGAGAGTAGATTTGAGCTCCCAACTTGGAAGGCTCTGGCTGATGCTGTTGAACACCATGCTGGAGGGGATAACAGGGCTGAAGCTGAAAAGATAGCACACAGACATAAAAAAAGTGAGTAGGTACTACTGGATTCATATCTTATTCTTGTGTGCATTTGATTTTCATGCATGCACGCTCTCTTCTTGCTGAACTTTTTTGAATCGCACACAGCCATCCCTATTTTTCTCTCTTTTTAAAATATTTTTTTTAATTTATGGACACATAAACTGGAGATGACTTTGTGATGCAATTACTTGCCTCGCTTCCTGCTTGGCAAATTATACATACATATACATTAATTTACACATAATTATGCATATTATGAGGGTGAAAGGTGATCATCACTAGTGAACTTCAGTCAAGTAACCCTTTCCCATCACCAATATTACCAATCTACGAGCTAACTATTCCTACTTCACTCCCATGACAGGCCAAGATGAGATATAGCTTGGTAATATTGGTGACGGGTAAGGGGTTACTTGACTGAACTTAACTCTCTTGTTGCAGCAATACTGAACCACACAGCCATCCCTACTTTCCTTTTTTAAATATTTGTTAATCACCTTTTTTGATGTAATGCTCTATTATTTTATTATAGGCAACTGGATGCTGTGATCCTGCTATCCAAGTTAAAGTTCATGTATTGTAGCTATGTAGTTCATTGGAGATTTCATCATAAAATTGTATGAGCCGAAATGAATCTGATCTGGAAGGACTAATGCTCGTATCTATACAGTTTATAATAAAAATTGACCTAATTTTGTATATAATTTTCTAAAGCCTTTACCGGTGTTATGCATGTAGCTACCTTGATTACTGCTGCATCAAGGCTTGATTCATAACCAGACTAGTGCCTAGGTTTTACGCTCTGAGCAAGAGACCAAGAGAAAGCTAATGACAGATTCACTAGTTAATTGTGAAGTCAAGGTTCAAGAATCATGTGTACAGGGGTGGGGCATGAAAGTGTCTGCCATGTTGTAGGTTGAAAGCTAGCAAGTTGGAAAATGACATGCTATTTTTGAACATGTTGAGTTAAAGATAAAGGATTATAACACAGTCGATTTTGAGTAGTGTGGTATAAAAATTATAGCATTTGAATGAACCATTTCTGAAATAAGTTGTTTGATGATGATGATGAATGACCAGATGAAAACAGAAATCGCTGTAAAATGATACTGCTCTGTCCTCTGCTCTTCATACTTGAGTCCTAGCACATTGAAGGTGTTCTGTCTTCAAGTTGAGTTGCTGACTATAGGAGGGAAGTATTCTGGAGTTATGAAGGAAAAATTAATAGTCCAATGGGGCAATTCATGCCATGCATCCCGTACTATCGTACTCTCTGATATGTCTGTCCGTACATATGTCTGTAATGTATGCATTATTCATGAGTTTACATAGTGTATCAAGAGTGCGTTAGCACTCTCTGAGTAGGGATGGCAGGTCAAAGGTCATAAGACTGTATAAACTAAAACTCTTCTTTCTCTTCTGCCCTTACTCTACAGGTTCTCAGAAGGCTAGAGTGAATTATTACATCTACAAAGAAGAGAGGAGAATGTTCAAAAACCAAAAATTCATTCACTAACATAAGAAAAAAACGAGTTCTAAAATTGACTTTTGTCTTTATCAGAGAGTACGGTAGCACTCTCTATGTAGGGATGACTCGGATGGCCGCACGCGCCGCCTAGTATAGACTAATACAAAAGTGAAATTCTAGTTCCCCCACTTAGACCTAACAAAAGCAACTGTGAATGATTATCCAGCCTACTAGAGCCTACTACAATGTGCAGACCAAGTTTCAGGACCAGGGAGCTTACCATTTCAGAAATACGGCAAGCAGGTAAATCGGTTCTTCTCTATTATTATTATTATTATTATTATTATTATTATTATTATTATTATTATTATCATCATCATTATTCTTAGACAACCATATCTCTCGAACCACTCAAGCTACAGCTATGATTTCTGGATAAATCCACTCCAAATTCTACCAACCTTTTCTACTCGTTGATCCTCGAAAGAGTCGATGAAAAAGGAGACACTACGGAGCACAGCATGCACTCGACTAATTCAATTAGGAAGCCATCTTTTTGATAATATGCACGCGCAGCGCATGTATTTGATATCCAATTATTCGAAATTCTAATATTACTCAGCTGTCTCTAGCATGCTAGCTAGCTAACTAGCTAACTAGCTAGCTTAGACATAGATAATTTAGTATAGATTATCTATGCTCTAGATAATGATGATAGACTACTGTATTGACTCGGGGATTTAGATTCACCACGGTAGACTATTTCAGCATCTTTGACCTCCAAGTATAGCTCAACAATAACACAACACCTTGACTCGTTGATTAGGCTGGTATGCTATTGGAGAACTATTCTTCTTTCATCTGTCCCTGCATACACATAGAAGAATGAATTCTATACATAGCTAAAACCATAAAAGAGAGGGAAAAAAGACCAGGAACAAGTAAGGGAAAAAGCATTTCGTGAAAAAAGATGTAGGGATGACCACTTCTCAAGAAAGTAAGGAAACAAGAAGGATGGAATCTTTATTCTGTATATCCAGCCAACAATCCCTACATATACGTCGGGTAGCTTCAGATTACAGTGCAGTAATGTACGCATGTCCTATAAGCCACACCCACTAATGCATTTCCCCCATAGTTGAATAACTCCCCATATTTCACTCTGAACCTTATTTGTTTATTTGTTTGTTTGTTTTAGGAAGTATGAATGTTAATTGTTAAAAGTTATTGCTGCATAGTTTGTATAATTTCAAGGTGTAATAATGTAATTTCTCAGAAAACAGATGAAGCACAATTAAGAAAATATTCACAGAAGAATTCAGCTGAAAGTTTATTTTTCTTTCCCCTCTATAGAACTGGAGATGAGTACTGGCACAAGTGGTATGAAACAATCAAGAGAAAGAGTCCACAAAACAGATGATGAATCAGATAATGGTGAGCTTTTTCAATAGCTAGTGCTTTAATTTAATAGGGATTTGATTTGGATGTTTTGCTCCAAACCGTCAAAAATAATTCCAATCATACATGTGTAGCCTTTTGCACTCCCAGTTACTACAGACATCCTGTGAGCATTCTTCAAAAAAGATTGAGCAAGTAGTTACTTATGTCATACAACTTATATCTGAGTTAAAATCGATTCATCAATTAATCCACCCCAAACATGCTAAATGACCAGACCACTTCGCCAGATAAACCTTTCAAGGGACTAAAATGAAATAGCTTTCCTTAGATTAGAGTGATCGAAATGTACATACATATGTAGGGACCATGTTTAAGGGATCAGTTCTTGATTTCTAAACAGGATCCCACTGTGTATATCACAGTGATAAAACGTAGGGATAACAAGTTAAACATCCAGGATTAGTATAACGTGAACATGAAAACAAAAGGTAGGATTTTATCACAAAGGCAGGAGAGTGGGTGATAGAAAGAAAAGAGAACTTTTTTTGGATACTTCATACTTCATGTTCTACATTGGTTGAGTACAGCTATAAACAATATTATATTGTAGGATAGATAGCTAGGTATGTAAGGTGAAGTTCGACTATGTATGCTATGGTGGTTGTAGCTATCTGCCTTTTTTATTAATTTTTTTTTTTTTTGGGGGGGGGGGGGTCATCCCTATGTAGTATGTGTGTGCCTGTGTGTTTTGTACGAAGAGCTAAGCTATAATGAGATGCAGCACTGACCATCTCCTGCAAAAGTTTAAGTGATGTAGGGATAAATGCTCATGAGCTGAATTAATGGATGAGATTATGCAAGGATGAATTTGACTAGGTGACGTGCCCACCATTCAGCATAGCTATGTATGTCATGATGCAATAATTAGATACCTTATTCTCTACCCACTTCTATATGATGGATAAAGGTCCCCCGAGTTTCTTCAGGCAGCATCAGGGAATTTTCATCCGACTTATTGACATCAGCACTGGCAATAGTATCATACCCAAACTCTTAAGTAAGAGACTTCTGACTGACGATGAATATCAGACTGTCACACTGAAAACAGAAATTGAAAATAAAAGAAAGCAAGATCTCAGTGATATTCTCTATGATAAACCTCCGTGGGTTCCTTGGATTGTGTTGGACTGCCTGCAAGATTTGGAGGAACCAACACCTCACCATAATCACATTTTACTGGCAGATAAATTGAAGCGTTACCTTGATCAACAGTGGCCCGAAATCTCCAAACTATTATGCTCTTGTCAAATTCAACACATACACTCCGTTCTCGATCAGAGAAATATTATGTTGGATCGCATCATAAAAACCCTCAAGGATATCTTCGTTGAGGGTAAGATGCAGATTCAAATTCCAGTGTCAATTGGGGACTTTCCATCACTTATTCTCTTCCTTCATAAGATTGGTCTTTGTAATGATTTGGATAATGACATTCTATGCAAGTTACTTGTAGAAGTTAGTGCTGATGATCTTAAGGAGCATTTGAAGGCCTTCTCTGATGCTCGCAGTGATCATTATATTGATACTCTTGATCCTATTGAACCTCCTTCAGAGTTCTTCTTAGCACACACGTTTCATAGCTCACCAAGAGTGACTTATATGCAGCTGTTCTACATCAAAGATATTTTTGCACACTTTCTTAAGATCCCACGATATTCTTTTTCATGCACTGCATGTAAAATGGAAGATGAGTCAACCATCCTGGTCTGGCAGTTTCCAGTTCATGTGTGCAATTATCTTCAAACAACATATGACAGTAACTGTGTTTTCAAAGAAACTCTCTCTAAAGTTTGTATACAAGATATTAAAATTATTAAAGATGATGCAGCTGTCAGGCAGCGAAAGAGGCGGAGGAATATGGAAGGGTCGTCAACCAGTAATGAATGTGAGACAGGTAGTGCCATCAAGGTGTCAAAGCTGTGTGATAGTGGCTCAAGTCACCAAGGTAAGGGTGTGTATAGTACACATTTGCCTTGTATCCTGGCCCTGAATTTCCCACCACTGAAAAGTATATTCGAATTAGAAAACAAAAGGCTTAGATTTCAGCACTCAGTGAGCTGCACCCCCCCCCCCCTCCCAAAAAACTATCCACTATCTTCCGGCATTTTTAGCGAGTTCTCATTTTAGCCAATTTAGTGACTAAGGCCTAAATCGCTAAATATGCTGCACACTATAATCATAGCCACAACATGCATGATTTGTTAATTTTAAGGGAAAAAATTAGTACCCCCCAAATCCATAGTCCCATGTAGCTGACCCTATACCAACCACAAGGGAAGGAAAGGGTCTGGTGACATGTAATACTTGGACTTGTGCACTAGCAGAAGTCTAATTATGACATTAAACAGTAGCGTGCATGAACCATGCATATGGCATGCATCTTCGCAGTCACAGAGCTACTTCGATGATGTCATCAAGTAACATGTCATCACAATTCATTCATTTAGTAGATTTCTTGCTAAAAGTACAAGTCTCAGTATTACATCCTTTCCTTCCCTTGTGGTTGGGCTGTGCCAGACAAACAAATCCTTTGGTTTTGAAACTGCTAAGATTAGTACCCGCTAAAAATACCAAAAGGACCACAGGCTCTAAAAATTTTTCTTCAAGGCAGAGTATGGAGCCTGGTGCCCACAGTTTGTGCATGCACCCAAAAAACCCCATCATTTGGTGGGTCTCAATAATTGTCCGTGACACATGATGCAATATTGTTGAATCAGCATTGCAGCTCTAGTTTATGTACGTATCTTCGCAGATGGTATGTTTTACGCCCTATCTCAGCTGCCACCTTACTGATCAAGGAGCAGCAGCAACCAGTTCTCTCCATTTATCAGGGAACCAACTTGCTTTGGTAAAAGTAGCTAATTGGGTTTCCTTCCTGTTCAACTTGTATCTTCACTCATTGCTCTGATGGTGGACCAGGCTAGAAGTCCGAGGGGGAATGGTGTAGAGGTTATGATCATCTCCTCTGGCTTTAGAAGCGCCAGTCTTGTCTTCTCTTCTCCAGAAGCTCATTGCAATAGCTTTTCATGTCAGTATCTTGTAGCACATGCTTGTATGTCTGTGACGTTATGCACCGTCATGAAGTGTAATATGCGAGAATTTCATGTGAAAATTTTGGTGCTTGCATGAACAGTCAGGTTCCAGGTTCTTTTTCCTGCCCCCACATAATTTGCCTGGGTATGAGGCTGATCCATATTATAGCTCTCTTGATGCTTGGCATACATTACTAGCCTTGATTATTATGTTCTAAGTGTTCTTAACTAGAACAAGCCCTTCCACTGAAGTCAGTAAAGGGTTGACGTGCCACAGTTCAGTTTGTACTACCTGGCTGCTACAATTTGGCTTCTTTCGCTGTTCATATGTACCTTACTCTCTGGTTTCTTAGACAAAAGACAGGCTAGCCTAGCTAGCCAAGTAGTTGCTTGGCAATGTTTTAGTCGTTCACATACTTTTTAGTGTCTTCTGACTTTCACTATAATGATAGTTCTGCACATTTTGATGTGTAATTGAAGTTAGGCTGTCAACCACATATACAGTTAACAATCCATGTTGAGTAATTACTCAGACTGCACATTTCTATGTGTAGAGCTACTTATCGCTTCCGCCTGATAATAATGTTAGGCAAGTGTAATTAAAAAATCATTATCTTGATTCAGAATCTTCACCTTCAACTACTGCAAATTTATCATCAATTACTGTCACAGAAAGTGACAACTTTATTAAAAATCTAAAAGCCACTTATATGGATACCAATTTCTTTAAAAGAAGTGCTGGTCCACTCTTTGGAAGAAGCATACATTTTATTAACCTTGCTCTTATCAAGAAGCAAGGAGCAAGTGATGATGACAAACTGAGAGATAAATTCTTACGAGATTCTCTCCATGGCTTAGTGGAAGATATTATGAAAAAGAAGGTACAAATTGCTAAGCATGAAATATTCAGTTATGGCAGTGATTCAAGGAAGTTAGTTCTGGTTGAAGGATCACCAGGAGTTGGTAAAACTATGCTTGCAATGAAACTCTGTCAAGATTGGGCTAAAGGTGAGATTCTTTCAGAATACAATATGGTCATTCTGGTAACTCTTCGTCGATTCCGAAACAGAAATTCACTGCAACTGAAAGATTTAATCAGTATATATAGTGAAGGTGAATTTGCAGAGAATATGGCACAAAAATTACTGAAATCCGGAGGTGCCAAAACTCTAATTATTCTTGAAGGGTGGGATGAGTTGCCCCCTGTGCTTCGAGAAGAAATGTCTTTCTTTTCTGATCTAATCCTTGCCAACAAGCTCCCCAAAGCTTCGATAATGGTAACATCACGACCAACAGTTAGTGGTACACTGTATGATTACATGGACGAGAGGCACATTGAAGTGCTGGGATTCAAACCTAAACAGATTACTGAATATATTCAGTGCCATTGCTCCCAAGAAAAAGCCGATTTGATATGTACACATTTGCAGAGATTTCCAAACCTTAAAGCTCTAGCTCACATTCCTCTCACCCTCTCCATCATATGCAAAGTTATAAGAGATGAAGACGTTTTACCTTCTACTCTCACAGAATTATACAACAAATATATTTGCCAAAAGGTTTACCAGGCTGTGAAGAAAAAAGAAAGCGAGTTAACAGGGCTGAATTCTATCGAAGAATTAAAGGACGAAGAGATGAAAATAATAATCAAAAAGCTTTGTGAAGTAGCTCTTGATGGTTTGGTGGACAAGTGCTATGTATTCAATTCAGAAGATTTGAGATGTACTGTGCATGGCTCATTCGATGGATATGGCCTATTAAATGTCATACAAAGTCCAGCAAATGCTGGTTGTAAACTTTTATACCAATTCATTCATTTATCAATCCAGGAATTCCTTGCTGCCTATCATATCCAGGAGTTACCCAACCAAGAGCGACTTGAGCTTTTGAAAAACCACAGAGAAGACAAGCAATTTCAAAATGTGTGGAAATTTTTGGCTGGAATTACCAAACTTAAAAATAGAGAATTTCAAGATACCATAATTTATAACACTAACCAGTCTAACAAGTCTCAACTTTTCTTGATACATTGTCTCTATGAAGCACACAACAGTGAGATATGTAGCATTGCTGCAAGGAAGTTGCAATGGACACTGAATCTGAACAATATGAGTCTGAACACAACAGACTGTCTGTGTGCAGCATACACTGTAACTAGTGCCGGTGGAACATGGACAATTGACCTTCGAGCCTGCAACATAGGTGAAGATGGACTGGAAATTTTTAAGCAGCATTTGGTAAAAAGTGATGATCATGAAAGTACAGATTTCAGTATCAAGAAGTTCAAGTAAGTATTGAATTAAGTGGTAGGTATGTAGATAAAGAATATGATTTAACTCTCTTTCAGTTTGATCCACAATCATATCACAGTTGATGCATGTCGTCATCTTGCAGATATTTTGAGGCACAATGTACATATTGCTGAATTACAGTGAGTATAATAATAATTATGCTATACACATACAAAACATTTCATACAGCTATAAGTCTTCACTGGGCCAAGCTAAGCTCCATTAATTAGCCCTCAGCACAAGGGTTATAGTACTCAGTCATCTATGTATCTGTTACATCTGCTACTGGGCCAGCACCATTGGAATGCAGTGTTTAATTTGCTTCTGATAAAGGCTTTATCCCTTCTGCAGCCAGTAGCAATTAGAATGCTTCAACTTCAGCCTCAATGATACTCTCCAGTATTTAAATTTTAAGTTAAAGGCTTTATTCCAGAAAGAAGGCAATATTAATTTTGTAGCTTCTACGCAACCATGTACTCATCATGGAATGCATGTGGCTCAATAATTAGTTCTAGCTCTAGCTCATCAGTGATCTCCAGTATTTAGCTAGTAATGCAGACCTGTGCCTCATGTGTCACCTCGGTTGGTTTGCTGTTGTTGTTTTGTTGTTATTTTTCAAGGGAAAACTGCATAGCTACTAAGTAGATTATGCTGCACAACTGCCCTTATTGCAAGCAGAAGAGAAGAACCTTGCTCAGCAGACAGAAAAGAAAAATAATATAGCTAATTTGTGCAGATATAGAACTGCATAATTGATTTTGACGTGATAGGCACGTCAACGTTGAATATCACTATATAATGAAATAAAATAGTGTCCCACCAGCCTCACTATTACATGCTTCTTTGATTTCATGATAAAGGGTCATAATGCATGCAGCTATTGAGATTATAGCCATTCATAATGATGTGCAGTGAACCAATGCGATCACAGGAAAGATTGTGCTTTAACAATACTCCCCCCTCTCCTTTTCAGCCTGGCTTCCAATAAATTTGGTGATGAAGGTGTTAAGGAATTATGTGATGTTCTTTCTAAGAATAAAACTATCAGTGTTCTTCAGTAAGTTGAATTACATATTCTTAAGATCAAGAAAATTGTGTTCCTTAAACTTTTCGATAGTAAGTTAGAGGAGCAGATCAATTTAGTAGCCACACACCTACAAATTCTGAGTCCTGTCCCTCAGTATGGTGACCTGAAACTATGGTTTAACAATGAAATATTTTATGATGATTCAATAGATTTTCACGATGTGGACTAACCAGTTTGTCAGGAAGATCTTTGGCTGGAATGCTAAGAGAAAATACTGCTATGAAGGAATTATTGTGAGTTCCTGAATATTATTTTTTGGCATTTGGTTTGTGTGAGTGGTGTGATTGAAATCGTAATCATCAAGTCTATATATATCACTAACTGATCACTGGTTCTTCCTCTTGGTGGTATTCAGAAGTATGATTGCATTCCAAGCACACTTAAGCTACGCAGGTGTGAAAACCCATTCTTACCTCCCAAGTCTTAACACACCAATGCAATATATGCAACTCATGAAAGATGTTGGGACATGAAATATCTTTCTTATATATCTTGGTACACACAGCAACCAAATAATGAGATCTTAAAAGATTAAGGGGGTGAAGTAGGGATAGTTTGGTGGTTTGGGTATGATTATAAAAATTAGGAGGATCGAGTAAGGAGGTAACTTCTTGTTCATGAACTTACATGCAGTGTCAGTTTTGAGAAACTTGGTGATGATGGGGTAATTCCTCTGGCTGAAGTCGTTGCTGAGAACAAGACATTGAGTGAAATTACGTGAGATACCTTCACAGTGTCCATACTTTACTTATGTACGTACGTACATGCCCACATTAGATTATCAGATACTCAAATCACTATAAAAAGTCTGAAGGAGTTCCAGAAATCACTAAACGTGAACAATACATTCAAAGTTATTAGGTAAGAAATTCCCAAGAGGCACTGTATATAATCAGAGAGCACAATAGCGCTGATGACCTATGACCTTCATAGGACTAATACAAAATGGAGTTGGATTTTCTCAGAAAAAAGTAAGTTGTAGCTGCTATGACTGCTTACCCTGTCTTTTATGCACATTCTTGAACTCAACATGGAGGAACAATAATAGTGCACTTTTTCATGATTATTATTCTTCAGATTCTTAATCATCTTCATAATGGCACGATCTGGAGAAAAATTGGGCCGTGCTTGGGCCATGTTCTATATAATATGAATCTGCTCCATTTTACTCAGACCAGGTCCATGTCCTATCGGTTTAGCCTCTAGTTCACTCAGAAAAAAGCAGCTATCTTAGTACAGTAGACCATAGATTGTATAGACTACATAACCGGGATTGGAAACGCTGCCCGGCCACTCCTTATTGCGCATGCCTGCATTAAAAGACAATAATTATTAAATTTGGGTATTAAGTGTGCAGCCACTGATCCTGGTGATTTCTTTCAGGTTCTCTTCACCTCTGCACCTTGTTCTCTGCCCAAACTATGAGTGAAGATGTTAGAGCCTCCCTATCAGTCGATCGTCCCTGAGGAATATAATATTAAAAACTAGAGAGTAGCTACCCGCAGAAACTCTGCGCACGCCCACACCTGAAAAAACTCTACACACGAATGTGTGTGTGTCCACTCACTGGCAGTGAGTGGCTTGCAATCTGGGTTTGTAATCAGGAGACCATGAGATCAAGTCCTACCAGTGACATATGTGAAAGGTACAAGTTATGCATGTCAAGTTTCTGCAAGGGCATTATCATGTCAGATTCAGTTGTTCTACCGATTGTAATGTGCAAATTAACTTTAAGCGAAATTTAATTGTTTGATTTTAACTTGTACCCGTATCGAACTTCGCGCGATATAGCGCGTAATAATGCGTTAATTCGCTGTCAAAATCGACGCGTAGTAACGTCATCTGATGTAAAAAGTTGCGGATTACATGTTATTATGGCCACGTAAATTCGCGTAAGAGCGCCCTTTAGCGCACATTAACGCGCAGTGCACGCTACGCTTGAATGGCGCATTTTCGCAAAGTTTAGTCCAATAATTTGGTGAAAGAAATATTTTTAGCACTCATGGTAAAGAGATTAGCCAAGGCCATATCAACAAAAATTAAATCCACCAAAAAAATGTAAAGCCACTGCGCGTACGCGTACAGATTTCCGCGATTTCACACGTTTTTGTGTTGATGCATTGCGCGTATTCTGTAGTGCGATAAAAGGAGTTTAACGGAGTTGATACGTGTAATAACGCGATTATCGTTAGATTGTGCGCTATTTCGCGCTAAGTTCTACACGGGTACCCTTCACATTATGGTGTTTATTCTTCCTTTTCACATTCATTAATCTGTAGTGAGTTTGACTATCCATCTAACACCATGCCACCAGTCCACATAGGTACCTGGAATCAAATCAAACTCTCAGCTGTGGGACTTCAGGTGCCCATACCATATACTGAGAAGAGATAGTCAGTTTGAGACAGCTGACCATCTGCCTTTATTGTCCTATATGTGACACGCTATATGAAAACCAGGAATGTTACTCAATAAAGCCACTCCAAATTAATTTCCTGTTTCCCCCGCTACTTAATACCACATCCTGCATGCGGGCGGCGGTAAAATTTCATGACAGGAAGTACTGTAAAAACATAAATATTAAAAGATTATCATGTTTTCTTGGAAGTATCTTTGTTCTTGCAATCTGCACATTGTGGATAAAATGGATCAGAAGATGACCATGGTTCTACATCATCATCAGACGCACAGTAAATGCACACAGGATCATAGTTAGCAGAGAAGAATAACTTCATTGCATGCAGTGCATTTTCTTCACATAAACTAAATCTTGAAGATCAGCAGGTAAGTTAGCTTCTTTGAAGTCTGTTCCACAGGAAAATGAATAGAAACTAAATGAGCTTGATAATCTCCTTTGGCTTCAATTTTTGAGTAGTGTAAAGCAGCCACATCTTCTTTGGAATAGCAGACTCAATACAAGCTTGGGAGGACATCAATACATCTCTGGCATTTTGCTGAAAAGGCAGTTGAAGTGCTGGTTGACTTGCAGAAATATAGAATTTCACAAATTGTCCAAAACCTGATATTACTGCAGATATCTTCATTCCTATTAATTTTGGATTAAAATTTAGTTGGATGGGCTACATTTATAGAATACCATTTATGTGTATTTAATTAAATTCTTCATCAGTATTGTTAACGAAATATTTTATCTCTGAAAAAAACCCGCTGTACGGTATAGATCTTTGATGGATTGTCACAACAGTGACGTTGCAAAAGTTAAAGCATATAGCCCACAATCGCAGTTAGTCAATAATGGGTCAAAAATGGCGGGGGGGGGGGGGGGGGGGGGGCAGGGGCAGTGCCCCTCCATGGGGCCCTGCCCCCTATTCCTACTCCACTGATCTTTTCCTCCAGCAGCCGGCGCGGCCACAGCTAGCTAAAATATAGTCTCGCGGGTCGATCCTTTACCAAAATACACGTATCTCCCGCCGCGCTGATATCGTCAGTCACTATACCTGGGGGTCACTATACCTGGGGGTCACTATACCCTCCAACACCGTCCAAACATTGAACTTCCTGTTATGACACAATACTCCGTAAATTGTTACGTGTGCCCGTATAACGCGACAGCATCATTTCAATCTTTGCACCAGCTTGAGAGAGGAAGAAGGCCATGTAAGTTTCACTTCACTGCATTGTTATCTTTGAGTGCCTTGGTTATCTAGGGTGTGTAAGGTATGGGGCCAATCCTGGATCATAACCTGGTAAGCTTTGGGCAGATAGATGTATGAAAAGCCTTAGTGTTCCTAGTAGTTAAAAATACTAGTGAATTTCATGATCATATCTCTGTTTTAAAGCTTATTTAGTTGATACATGTGATAAAGGAAACAGTCTGGGATGGGATATATACACTGCTGGGATCAGTGAGTGAAAATTTCATTGCCAGCTGGACCTGGGGTTGAAGGAGTCTTCCAGCATCTCCAGATGTGGCCTGAGAAGTTGGATGGCTACTACCATAGCTTATACCTAGCTAGATATTTCAGTAGCTATGTCTACACTAGTCTGGCGCAGCCAGCCCCAAACACTTCCGGAACTCCAGCGTAAGGATCTGGTAACACACAATACTTCGACTTTTTCCAGGCCTAAATTTTTTAGTTACGAAATATGACGTTTTAGTGTCGTAAAATGACGTTGTTTTGTTTAATTGTCATAGCAACACATCTCGCACGAAGAAAATGGCCTCCCGATCCTGTAATAATTATGGTTGTTATAGCTACCACGCGTCATTAAACGTCATAATGCATCAGTTAATGATATTCATCATTTTAGCAGGATTTCTGCTAAACGGGAACAAGTCGAAGTATTGTATACCAGACCCTTGCGCTGGAGTTCTGGAAGTGCCTGGGGCTGGTTATGCCAGTCTGTGTCTACACATCAATATAATTTCTGGGGAATTTCCCTTTTTTCCGCACACTACGTATGCATGCCCTCCGTAATTCAATATTAATCTATGGGCACGTGACGTAGGTCAAAATAATTGTTTGTTTGAGTGGGTGACTTGAACTCGAGCGCTTACCCACTTCAAAACTTTCCCTCCTCTTCAAATTTTGTATAGAGGCAGTCAAAGGACCGAAGATACTGTGGAGGTAAAAAAAGATTTTTTTCCTTTGTACGCGCATATCCATAAATTGATTAGGCCAATCCAAATAAAATTTCCTGTTTCCTGTCACTGCCCGCATCTTCCTTCCTGCATGCACCACTTGAAAAATTCATTTTCAATTATTTCTCACATGATCAGTTATTGTGGTGCAAAAAAACAACAAACAATCATGTTATTTAGCGTTAGTGTTTATGACACTTGCTGTTCATGCACTGTCACTCCCTTGACTATACACAAGCTGGAAGGCGAGAGACTTTCTCTGCGCGAGTTTTACAATCAATTTCTTCGTGTCCATACTGGTTATGAGTTAACAGGTGTGACGTACCCACATTCGACTTCATCCTTGCATAATCTCATCTATTCAGCTCTTATTCCAACTCTTTTTTGATCAGTTAACTGTAGGACTCATCCCTACATCACCTTCATTTATTAGAATATTTCTTTACTTGTATAGTTATATTTTGATCATAGGCTGGATCGAAATGAATTGACAGCACCAGGAGCTAGAATTGTGGCCAATATGATAATAGAGAACAGTAGCCTTGTTACAATTGAGTGAGTTAGTGAGTTACAATATACAGAGGATGATAATTTAATGCTTATGAAATCAGTTTGTCCAAGAATCCCATTGGTGATGAAGGCTTTGGGGTCATCATGGATGCTCTAATAGCCAAGCCAAGTGGTTCACTTGAAAATATTGGGTAAGCTACAGTATCATATATATTATGTACTACTGTATATACTCGTTTGTTATTAGGTGCACCTCTCTTATAAGCACATGTGGCACTGCTACCCTTTGTTAAGCTCACCTTGCTTATAGCTCTTTTTCTGCTTCTTCTGGCTTATTTTCATTTTCTTACTACTTTAGTTTATTTCTGTATGCTTCTTTACAGCCTTATCATGCACATGGCATACTCCCACCAAACAAATCTCACTGTTAGTAGTAGTTTGCTTCCTATAGAAGTATAAGCACATATTATGTCTACAAGCAAGTATGGTATTGGGTACAGTGATATCCTGTCCTTTCTTGTAGATTTTCTGGTTGTGGAATAACATCAAAAGGGTTGCCTAAGCTGGTCAAGTGTTTTCAAGTAACAAAGACATTCAAGAAAATTCAGTAATAATATTAGTCATCTACGTTCGTATTTACAGTCATGTATATAACTTTTCCTTGTTTTAGATTAGGGTATAATAAACTGGGTGATGAAGGGGCGAAGTACATTATTGAAGCAGTGACTAAGAATGAGTCACAATCTATTATTAGTATACGGTGAGTCAGTAGAAACACACACCATTATATTACAGAACTACAGTATGTCATACACACTCTAACAGGCCATCACTGAAGTGGTCAAGAATTGACCAGTTACTGCTCCTAGAGCAAACTAACATCAAAGTACTAACTAGCTAGAAACACATACCTAAAGCCTAAAGCAGCTAACTGAGCCATGAGGTCCAAGAATGATTTCATGATTCTTTACTGAGCTGTTTTTATGAATCTGCAAAAGGTGCTAAAGCGCCATATGGCAGCAATTCAGTGAAAATCTCTCTCTCTCTCTCTCTCTCTCTCTCTCTCTCTGCAGGCTTGTAGATACAGGAATGTCAAGAGCTGCTGAGAAAAAATTGGAGGAGCTTCACATGTCTGTCAGTCATAGTGAGCTTGACATCAATTTCAAGAGCATTGGTTATTTTAATTACAAATATTCACAAGACAAGAAGACTAGTATGATCACCTGTTAATAATTTTATTTTATTATTGTTGCAAGAGCTGTCTCTATGAAGTTTCTAGATACCAGAGTTTCATTCTGTGCACTTTAACCTATCACATTTATTATTTTTTCAAGGGCAGTAGAAAAATGATATTGGTAGAGAAAAAATTGAATAGGCAAAATGAACAGTCATGCCTGCGCAAGGGGCAGAGTTTCAAACTAGCTAGAGAGAAGTTAGTTTCTTGCTCCCCGGTGCTAAGAAGTAATACACTGATAAGATGTCAATATTGCATGCATTCCAATGATACATGATTATTAAACATTGCTTGCTTCCTTAACATTTGGAAAAATTTATTTGCTAAAAACAAACAATAATAATATGCCTGAAAATTCACCTATTATGCTAGCATTATGCCTGATGCTCGGGAGTACCCATCATGCCTAAAATTATTCCAGCATAATAGGCTACAAACACATCATCTATCATCATACAGTACATTTATATTATAATATACTATCTATGTATGCATGCTCCAAAACAATTCAGCCCTTCGGCCTTTGTAAAGAGGTTGGCCCTATTTCGGAGGTTTCACATTCTTACCACTTTCAGTAATCCTTTATAATCAATAAAAATAATTATAGTCATAGCTATTCATATGATGGGAGTCTGGCCACATTTGGAGTCACATTACTGTGAGGTTTCAGCTAGCTATATCTACATATAGTACAACTAGTATGCTCTCACTAACATAGGTGTAGGAAGGAGTTTGGAAGTGGGGGGGGGGGGGGGGGGGGGGGGGGGGCAAGTGTAATACTGTGAGACTGTAACAAGTGTGCATGCACCTTGCAAAACTAGGTACGTATTTACCATGCTCACTGTTGAAACACTTGTCATAATAATTATTATTAAAAGAACCAAAATAAAATTTCCAATCACTGTTTAAGGATATAAATTCTTTAGCTATTTCAACTTGAGCGTCAGCACATTATTAAACTTCGGCTCACTCATAGGCGTAGGAAAGGGGGGGGGGCATTGCCCCCTCACATTCCACATTCACTTTTCCAGCTGCTACTGTACTAATGCATTTGGATACATGGGACTGCATGCGTCCAATAATTATTATTTGATTTTTACTTGGGATTATCATATATGTCTTACAAAAAGAGAAAATGAACACATCATAGCTAGCTAACATCTATAATTCAGCACAGTTGGATAGTCCTGCTACTAAGAACAATTGATACATTATAGCTAATAACTATTATGGAGTATGTGTTATTGGGCCTTCTTTGCTGCTTTGATTTCCTCTCTGCCCCTCTTGGCAAGTATGTAATAGAGGAGGGAGGGACAGTAGTGAGAGAGGTAAGGCAGCATGAGCCATGGCTGAGGTGATACCCACACCTTAGAAGGATAAATAGGACATTTAAGGTACATACCAATATTTTTGGTAAGGGTCATCACCATTGCTGGGACTAGATATAGGTAAGGATCATCAAAATGGCTTGAAGCACTTCCTTATTGTCTATTAAATGACTGAATTTCTGTCTAGCGAATTACGAAGAGAAGTTTTGGGAGTATTGTATTATTATTATAACTGAGCTCACCTCTCGTTGTTGATTGGAGACCGCAATCAGTGTTAGCTCAACACACCTATGTATGATACACACAATACGATACTAGCAAGTGAAGCAACATACGATACCAACTAATTTTGTGCTTCAACTCCTTAGGTTTAGTTAACATAATTATTGCTGTCAGTATATGTAGGAAGCTGGCACCTTAGGACAAAAAATGCTGTAGAAAGCAATCAAGGCATTGGAATGACAGCAGAATCTCAATTTGCATGAATACGGGAGGGGGTCTTGCTTCACTTGCCAATGAGATGATTACGTAAAATTCTATGTTTGTAGTAATACTATTGTCAAAAAACCTGCACTTACTGTCGTGATCTAACCTATACATAGTGTGATTCCAGTGAAAGCAGTGATGAAAGCAAGTGATTAGTGGAAGCAATGATTCCAGTGAAATCAGCGAGATTTCTAGTGAATACATATTATTATATTGGAGTTTCAGTGAAGGATTACTTGTTTCACTCTGATCGAGTTATAGTTTCGTGGATATGCCATTAAGAGATAGTGGAGTTCACTCGTACCATGGATGAGTAGTTATAAAAAAGCCCCAGTGATCACAATCATAATGCTTTCTCTGGAATCATGCATTGCTTTCACTGTGAATTATATATACTGGGATCTCTGATTTAATTGGAATCACTGCATATCAGGTCCACCACCCACTCTTTCTCCTGATCGAGTCCCGTCTTTAATTATAGCTACTTCTTATGATAAAAGTATAATCTCAGAATACTGATAAGGTGCAAGAGTTCTTCTCAATAGAAAACAATTACATTGATTCCAAAAATCAAGGTTTAAAATGACAAAAATACCAGTGGTGATGGTTCCCATTCATGCATTGTATAAATAAAAATCTCTCTGGAACCAAATCATTGCTAATTTTAACAGTTTCTGCGATGTTTGGGCTATGATGCTAGCCAGGCTGCCTAGCTATAGGGAAAAGAATGCAAAATTGATCGAGCATCATCCATTTCATAAAGTTAAGGCTTTAGAAATATCAAAGCATCAAAGCACATCTGGTACAGCTGGAATGTGTGAGTAATGGCTACGTATGTGATGCCATGACAAAGCAGGAAGTTCTGGTGGTTGCAGCAGTGCTGTAGCTAGCTGAGTGTCTGAATTGATAAATCATAATTAAGGGAAGTTCTACAAACAGAACTAGCTATATATAGGTATTGCAGCTAAGTACATTGATAGTGGCATGTTAGTATTTAGTACATGCAATGGTTCACATGGACAATGTTGACGTACCAGTAGTAACTGATTATAGTGATGGCATGTTATTAATATTATAATAATTATGTACATGGATTCCTGCCATCCTACTTAGCTATTATTATTGTCCACTGCTCACAGACATAATTATGCAACCACCATTGACTGACATACATAAACTCAACAGTAAAATTCTAACTATAAGAAGTTGAAGCATAAACGAGTTTATAACTGATATATGAAGAAGTGCATGAAGGATCCATGCAGTGCTATGTGTGTGTATTACATATTGACTATTACATGCGTAATAACTATAACTATACTATATTTATAGTAAGCATGAGGACAAGGTCACATGTACACTAGGCACTGAACACTAATGCATAATCAATTGTACCGACCCACTAAATTACAACACCATTATATATATCACCCATTTAGCACATCAATAACAGTGTAATAATACAGCCTTGTGAAGTATTCTCATCTCAAGTACATGTATAGTAAGATATTCAACTGAGTGTGCAATGTATCTGTTAGCTGGCTTCCCCATGCAGACTCTCCCCTCCTATGCTTATAGCTACGTAAAATTAATATAATTATATATACTGTCAATGCATAATATATAAGTATCATGTAGCTCAAAACAACACCTAGATAGCTATTATAGCAATCTTCTGTATGAAATGGAGTTTGCTGAAACTTCCTTGACCTGTATTTCATATAGCTAGCTATCTCCTTAGTTACACTTAACAAGCCATACCTTCATTAGTATATCATGCACTTACATCGATAGTTAATTTAACTCATTTTTTATCTTAGTTTAAGATTTTTGAAGGGGTGTGGCTGTGGTTATATTCTGCTCTGACACTTTATATAAAAGGACACTGTTAGCCAAATTATAGCTACACTGGAACTTATAATTTGCAGTTAAAAGAAGCGCTACGTGCAAAAAAAAAATCAAGAATTCTACAACTCTCCGGCATGGAGCTTCATGTATGTTTGATTCTTCTTGTTCTGGCCTCCATTTCAATGGCAGATCCAGATGTAAGTGTAATGCAATTAATTTTAGCTATGAAGTGATCCAATTTGAGCTAGGAAAGGGACTAGCTATGTTAGGCTATAAGCTACATTATCTTACATATTTTATAAAAATTTTCAGCCATACTCGAGGGATCTTTTCTTAACTCCACAAAATCTTGCATATCACGCTTTCAAGCTGGATTCTAAGATTTCAATCAGCAGTGATGTCATTCACGTTCCTGCTGGGTCAGCCAATGCATTACTCATGGTTGTCCCTCTAACTGGACTATCTAAAGTGACGATTGACACTACAATAAGAGTCACAATTGGGTTAATACCAAAAAACGTGGATAGTGACCCCCGATTTGGTCTTACTGATGGCACTGCATACAATGAAATTTTCTTGGATGATAAATTAAACTATCCAACAGCTGCCCCTTGCTTTCTCGACAATGCAGTCCAGAAAAACACCTTAATTCCTGCTAATACTCCTCCATTTTCAGAAGTGACTCTGACCTTCCAGCCTTATCGGAGGTATGGAACCTGTCACACAGCACAGAATGGAGGATACGTGAATGTCGGGACCTTCAAATCACAGCTGGACATCAATAAGGACCTCAGTCTCACTCTAAGGAGGCACAGCGCAGCAGAGGTTTATGACTTCTACTATTTCTATGTGGAGATCATAAACTAAGAGCAATGGACTGTTATAACTGAAATTCAATGACACTAATTGAACTCAAATTAATAATGACCTACAGAATTGATTGTATAATGTTCATGTGTAGAGCAATTAACTAGCTATCATATAATTTTCTCATACGAAAAATGTTTTTATAACGAAAAAAAAACAACGAATTATGGTAGCTTCTACAGCACTTGTTTATAGTGCATATAGTTGTGTGCATATTACTTAGCTTTTCAGCCATTTCAATGGAGTGTTAATTTTTTACATGCACATGCAGGCACTAACGACTGGGGAGATTCAAAATGAGAATGTGGAGTGTATGCTTCTTGTCAATTAGCTGACAGACACTGCTCGCTCAATGTCAGTCAATGATATTATAACACATGCCAGATGAAAATGTAGACTATTGTACTCAATTCTTCCAGTGATCTTTATCCACAAATAGGCATCAGGATAATTTTTATGCTTTTGAGCAATTCCCCCAAAAGTTACTGATTTTGCTTGCCATTAGCTATGCTCTACTGAAAAATCAAGGTTTTTCTTTTTACACACACTTACTCAGCCTAAAGATTGTTCAGCCAATCATGTTGTAGCTAGCTATAATGCACTGATAAGATGTTAAGGCAACATATTTTTACCAGCCCAGGATTGTCATGATGGTACAACATTGTATTCATGTCTGTACAGAACCATATCTGGCCTGTATCTTAAAATTATAGGGTGAATTCATAGCTTTATTAAACAATTTAATGATGGGAGTCTGCATGGCCACATTTGGAGCCCCATTAATGCGAGATGTGCTATATCTACACCAAATTTCCAGACCATGGCCACTAGTACGTACATACCATGCTCTCATTAGTGAGCCAAAGTTTAATAACGTGTCGACATCCAATAATTATCATTTGATTTCTACTTGTGGATTGTCACAGCTTACAAAAAGAGAAAATGAACACATCATAGCCAACACCTATAGCTAATTCAGTACAGTTGAATATAGTCCTGCTACTAAGAAAAATTGATACATTATAGCTAATAATGTGTTATTGGGCCTTCTTTGCTGCTTCGATTTCCTCTCTGCCCCTCTTGGCAAGTATGTAATTGAGGAGGGAGGGATAGTAGTGAGAGAGGTAAGGCAGCATGAGCCATGGCTGAGGTGATACCCACACCTTAGAAGGATAAATAGATATTTGCCATAAGGGTAACCACAGAGAAAGTAATATTTTTGGTAAGGGTCATCACCATTGCTGGCACTAGATAGGTAAGGATCATCAGTATTAAAAGATGCACTTCCTTATTGTCTATTAAATGGCCATCTAGCGAATTACGAAGAGGGAATAATTATAACTGAGCTCACCTCTCGTTGTTGGTTGGAGACCGCGATCAGTGTTAGCTCAACACACCTATGTATGATAAACACAATAATTATGATACTAGGGTAGCTATATGTTTGTATAAGTAACAATTTGGCAAGAGAAGCAATATATGATACCAACTAATTTTGTGCTTCAACTCCTTAGGCTTAGCTAACATATTGTTGTCAGCATGTAGGAAGCTATTCACCTAGCACCTGAGGACCAAATGCTGTAGAAAGCAATCAAATTCATGCTAAGTGTTATGGGCATTGGAATGATTTGCATAAAATTAATAGGGGAGAGGGGTCTCGCTTCACTTGCCAATGAGATGATTACGTAAAATTCTATGTTTGTAGGGACAATTAAAAAGTTAGTTTACCATGGACCTACGTACTCTTCTAAGAGACTGCTAGTCCAATCAAAACAGATAATCATTAATAAGGGACTATAATACTAATAACTGGGAGATCTAACTACCTTTCCACTGTCATTCCACTGGCAATGAGAGAGTCTGATGTTCCAAACTTGGTTCCATCTGCCTTCAGGGCGTTCACTCCTGCCATGGTTATGACTGGTCCGGGAATGACATTCGTCACATGCACATTGTAACTTTGTGTCTACAAAAGTACAATTATTAATACAAATAACTGGTAAAGGGTCAACAAACAATACTAATGATTGGTAAAGGGTCAATCCATTCATAAACTTATAAGCATCCCAACTGCATCATTTTTTCTCTTCAAAAGTTTATATCCGATCTAGATATTAATACACAACCACTGAGGGCCTTACATGTACCTACAGCACCTAGATATTAATAAACAACCACTGAGAGGCCTTATAGCTTACATTTCAGATACTGAGCTGGAGATCATTGATCAGCTGGAGGTGAACTACACTGTCTACATTTTCATTTGAAACAGCTCCATTCCACACTTACAGAAATTATGAGTAGGTAATGGTTGACAAACATACAGTAGCACAGGGTTGTGTAGCTTCATTCTGGAGTAAACCTCATTCTGTTTGGTTAATTTTGTTTGGTTAAAGAGGGACCTTATCTCATCCTCCCACGAATGCTAATAATTATGCTATACGGTACGTATCATGACCTCACCTCATTCCTGACACAGTCCATGAGTCCGATAATGGCAAACTTTGCTGATGAGTATGAGGACCGATTGCTAGGGCCTGCCTTTCCCCAGATGGACGAAACGTTAATCACATGACCAAAACCTTCCTTAATCATTCCTGCATCAGAGTGATTATGGATACTTAAAAAGTTGAAATAAAATCCTATGAAATCACAAAATTCAAAAGAAATATGTTTTCGTGGTCATGTTCAACGAACAATAGTGTAAAAGCTAAGCTGTAAAAGCTGTACAATGAAAATGTAAACATGAATTTTTTTTTATCACACGAAAATAAATTCCCTATTTATGAATGATTGAATTTCAGTGCTCACACTAACAGTCAGTCACACGACATTTTCTTCACTTGTCCGGTCATTTTCTGCCTTTGTCCGACTAATTTTTCTATTATAGCTATACTCTTAAAATTGCTATTAGATAATCATGTCCGGACAATACTAGAGTGTTACTGTGAGCCCTGGAATTTACAATGGATGGTAGCAATTCACTTGTCAGGGCATCCTGGGATCTAAAAAATTTGGTGTTTGAGGTTCCACTGTATTATTCCACTGTATTATTATCTGTACCTGGTAAGGTGTCGTGCGTAAGTATCCATGGAGCAAAGAAGTCCAGCTCCATCACCTTACGATGGACCTGCTCCTGGAGATCTACGAACAGGGCTCGTGTAGAGACACCTGCAAATAGAATACATTGTAATTTGCTTATTCAACTTGGAACAGAGGAGTGACTGATAGTCATGGCAGAGTCTCCCCCTGTACTTTCACACAGGATAGGGTGCTTTAATGAATTAATCCCATAGACCCAGTTTGAAGTTTCTCTATCCAAACAGGGTCAGCCCTGCATTTACTAATATTAGGGGGGGGGGGGGCGGGAACTCTACATAGAAGTATTGTATAATTATTAAAATGAACTCTAGCACACTAGCATTTTAGTCATGGGGAAAATAATCTAATTTATTCATTACTTGTCCTCCAATCTCACCTGCATTGTTGACTAAAATGTCAATCTTTCCAAAAAGACCCTTGGCTTTCTTCGTAGCTGCTCTTGTTGCTTCAGGATCGGAGAGATCAATCGGAAGAACCCTAAAGAAATTATTTTTAAATATTATTAATGGTCATAAAAACAAATTTTGGTTTTTATTTTGTGTTCAAAATGATAATTTAGTTACATATATTTTTTCAGTCCAAATATAGCTATGACAGTCCCACGTAGATACATTGATTCTTGGCCACTTTTCCAAACTTTAGCTGTCCATAACTCATGACTACTAGTTGCCCTAGGTCTTTGAATTTGGTATATAGAACACATGACAGAAATTTGGGACAATTGTAATTTTCATAAAAGCGTATTTGAGAAATTTCATTCAATTATGCTACTTAAAAAAAAAGGACATTCGATTTCTACCCGGGACTGTCATATAGAGTTGCTCAACTCAGACATAAACCACTTCAATGCAGTTGTTACTAAGAATAGCAGTCCATAAATAGAACAGATTCTAACCGATGGAACTACCAGATTAACACATAATGGAGTGTCATAACTTTACCTTGCATTTTCTGGATGAGCAAGACCCTCCTTCACCTTCTCTAGCTTCTCCTCATTTCGGGATGATAGAATTAGCTTTGATCCCATCTTAGACAGCTGGCGACACATCTCCTCACCAACTGCAAAAAAAAAAATAATAATAAAAAAAAAAAAAAATATATATATATATATATATATATATATATATATATATATATATATATATATAGTTCAAAGCACAGTATGGATCTATAATCCAGTTTCTATTGTGATATAGAAATGGTGAAAACACACATTCATTAGGTCTTCTTTTTCACAATTATAAAATTTAGAGTGCAGGGTTGTAGGAAGCACAGCAGCCACAGATGCCATAGCCTCACCACTATCTAGCCAGGACAGGAAAAAGTTCATGCACTACTAGCCACGATAGTCATGAAGCTGCAAAGGTCTTAACCACACCCCCAAGGCCTCTCCACTTTAATTTTCTTCCTCAGCTCCACCCCTTCAATAGCTATACTAGTAAGAACGAACGAAAGGAAGGGTTTTTAGATGGGTTTCAGGTTTAATAGTGTACACTAACTTCACTAACTTCCAGAACTAGCTCCAGTGATCCAGACAACCCTGTCCTGGAAGTAGCTAGGGTTCATTTTGCTGGCGAGCACTGTCAGATCACCATCAGCAGTGTAGAGCATCAATGCCTTATACATGACGTAGCCTACAATGGCACAGGCCAGCAAGATCAGCCACATCTTGATTCTACCAACGATCAAGGTGTGAAAATCGCAAGATAGAGACCCTTTACCATATGAGCCTGGCTTCGTGGCGACCTCTTACCAAATATTGAGTTGGTACAGGGTCACCGCGATACCAGACATTCACTGATACTGGAATCATAGATATTAGACACGGATATGCTGGAATGCACAATCCAGTTCAGGAATCAGGACTAATCACGGTTTAGCACACAGAGTTCACCAATCTATTTAATTAACTATAGTTTTCCCTAGCTGATATTTGCATATTCCCATATTACAGCTTAGCTATACTCGTAGTTTTAACACTAGCTACTTTGTACAAGGTAATTTTCATGTGCCTGGATCAATTTTCGTTGAACATGGACACCATAGCTTGAAAATAGAATAAAATTATTATTTTATAATCATAGCTGCAAAAACAGTAGCTAATTAACTACGGTAGCTAGCTACTTCAAGACAATCAAAATTAATACATAGTTGAGATAATTATTATGTAGCTATAGTTAAATTATCACAGTCCATTGCATTCAGCTAGTTAGCTAAATAATCTCCACATGAAAATAGTAAAAGTCATAGGTCTCTGTTGCATGGTGTCTCCTTGCAACAAGACTGAGACCCTTAGTAATGTCCAGCTGTGCATTGAAGGTCCCGACATTCACATACCCTCCATTCTGTGCTGTGTGACAAGTTCCATACTTCCGATAAGGCTGGAAGGTCAGAGTCACTTCTGTAAAAGGAGGTGTATTAGCAGGAACTAACGTATTTTGCTGGACTCCATTTGAGAGATAGCATGGGGGACAATTTCGATAGTTCAATTTATCGTGCAAGATAATTTCATTGACTTCAGTGCCATCAGTAAAACCAAAAGCAGGGTCACTATCCGTATTTTTTGGCTTTAATCCAATTGTGACTCTTATTGCAGTGTCAATCGTCAAATCACCTGGTCCTGCGAGAGGAACTGTCAGAAATCTTGAATTGAATGCCCCAGCTGGAACATGCACGAGTTTATTGTTAATTGAAATTTTAGGATCCACCATGGAAGCATGATATCGAAGATTACTTGGAGTCAAAAAAAGATTCCTTGATTTTTGTTGAAAGTCAGGGTGGAGGGGAAAAAATTAATAGCTAGCTACAGTTAGACACAACCAGCTATAGCTAGCTAGCTCTATAATATATCCCACCTAATACATTTACTCCCATAGAGAAAAGTGCTCTTACTGTCATAAATTCCCTCCCTTAGGGTAAAGTGCGTTATGACTCATAACGCACAGTCATAACGCATTGTTCCCCAGGCTATGAATAACAACAGTTTTAGGTTTTCTGAAGCTGACTGTTGGAAGAAGATAATAATGAAGATAATCTATGAGATAATGATCAGATAACATTGTCATTACCTAGCTATTACTAAAGAGTTTATTTCTGTCTCTGTATTATGTTGGTAGTTTATAGCTGACTGTTGGAAGAAGATGATTATGAAGTTAACGATCAGTCTATAACATTGTCATTAACTATTACTAAAGAATCTATTTCTGTCTCTGGGTAGTTTATAGCTGATTGTTGAAAAATGAAGAAGTCATCTGGTGCTGGGTCACAAGGAAACTTCTTTTTTTTTTTTTTTGCAATTTTCCACAAGAAGAAATTATTTCTATGGCCCATTGGTATTTGGCGTCATACCTTCCGCTAGCTTCGCTGTCGCTAGCAAACACAAAACGTGGGTGGAGGAACTCGTTAATAGCTGGGTGTGGTGGGCATGGGAGGAGCCTCGTAGTTCGTAGTCTTGCTTGAGAGCACGAGGCTAGAGTTGGCGTCTGAACAACGGCACATCACAGGACAGGGACAAGCCATGGCAGGAGTTTTCGTTTTGTTTCGTAACTAAGGGGTAGCTACGCTCTAGCTACAGACCGACCAATGAAATCGTGCGCCCTGGGGATATATAACAGTTAGAACACGGTAGTCCTGGTGATTATGGCCAAATAAACAACCTTATCCTCGGGCTGCGCCCTCGGATTCGGTTGTTTATTGGCCATAATCACCAGACTACCGTGTTCTAACTATTACATAACTAGGACCTAGGTAGCTCATAATGATTATCTATCATTATAATCTATAATGTTTAGTCCCTTTTCTTTTCTATATTATTCAGACTTATAGTTATAACTTCATTATACACTTACAACTGGCAGTGCCACTGAAGTGGAGACCAGAACAAGAAACACCAAACACGCATGAAGTTCCATTATTAATATTCGTCAGTTGCATAAAATTCTGTAGATGTTTTTTTAATGTGTAGCCAGCTAGCTAGCTATAGTTGCTGCTTTTATAGCAAATTATACATTCCAGTGTCCCGACTGTGCATGCATGCAACTTGGCTAGTAGCTAGCTAGTCCTAGTGTCTGGACTTTCATGTTCTAGGTGTGTATCTTCAAAGAGTTTACAAATCCACTGACATGTAGCTAGCTAGCTAGATAGCTACCACAGCTAGCTAGCTGTGCTGTGAAAATATTCAGTAGCTATAAAAATTAACTAGTGTTTGTATGATAATAGCTAGCATTTGTACAATAATAATTATTATTATAAAGACATTAGCTAGCTACTAGCAATTAGCCATGACACTGATTTGCTACAATGCTAGCTAATACTGTAATAGCGTGAGTGACACCATGACACTTAGCTAGCTATCACTTCAAAGACTTTTCTGGAAAGGATAATTGCTATAACAAAGGAGTCATTATTACATAGGTAATGCTCACACTAAATAGCTAGCTATAGCTACATGCAGGTATCAATTTTAAAAGTGTCATAATTGCCAGTAATTTTTCATGGAATGTTTTTTGTCCTACAATACTTAAATTGCAGTCAGTCTATGTGTAAATTTCTTGTTTAGCTATGAAGTTGAAGAGAAGAGTATATATAGCTGTAACAGTGTTGTATTGTTGTGAACTAATTAATAGAAGAGGAATAGCTACTGTTAGCTAGCTAGCTACATGTAGCTAAAATATGTGCTCTAACTTTCTCAATTCTTGACCAATTTAAAATACCAGCACAGAGCCGATTGGTTTTCAAAAATTAATTAAGAATTGCTATATTGAGTGATTAAAGGATTAAGTGATTACAAATAGACATTGGCAAAATGTTACTGTAACTACAGCTATAGCTATAGGAAGATGAAATAGGAGTGAGAGTATAACGCCAAGTCAGAAATTCTTTTGTTAGCTAATCAGAACAATCAAGGGAACAGTTATACAGCTAGACAAAAGGGAAGGTACTGTAGCTATTTAAAAAAATTAATGTGTTAACAGCAGGGAGGGAGGGAGAAAGGAAGGTGCTTCTCATGTGCAAGGGTGATGGATTGACTTGGCCCCTCCCCCACCTCCATGCTTAGTAGTATAACAGGTGGTTAGCAGAATATAGTATTAGAATGTGGTCACATGATCACATCTCCTTTTGCACTCTGTATGTCATGTGACTCATGTCTGCATTGCGAAGTAGTAGGCAGAAATATAGTATCCAAAGCTGCCATACCTCAACTGCATCACACATATTCACTGATGCATGTTATAGATTCCTGTATCTAAATTGGTATGGTTGTTGCCAGCATTCAATCTTCACAGATGTGATATTGTTGATATAGTTACGTAGAGAGCTATGGAGGAAGCCAAGGAGTGCTAACATTTCCAGTATTAGCTACATTCCAGTATTCTATTCCAGTATTTCATTCCCAATCAGACATCCCTATTCCAGCTACCAGATAGATAATATAGCTATGATATGTAGCTACACCATGAGAAACCCTTTCCTCTCATTTAACTGCACCACATGATAAACACATTTTCACCCACCCTCCCCTAGCAACCAGATAACACCACATGCACGTACAGGAAGCATACCCACTATCCCCTCCCTTCCCTTTACTCCCCGCAGCTGCAGCTAGCTAGCTCAAAATGATATATCATGGGAAACACATTTCCAAATCACAAAGGCAGTTAGCTAATTAGCTAGATGGTTACAATTATATTGAAGTAGCCACATGATTTTTATTCAGCTTTCTTCTTCATTGCTTCCACAGCAGCTCGACCCCACTTGGCAAGGTAGTAATTAAGGAGGGTGGGACAGTAGTGAGACAGGTAAGGTATCATCAAGTATGGTTGAGGTGACACCCACACCTTTTCAAAAATAAACACATGGAAGTGAACAGCTGCTAGTCCTACATATAGGGGCATCAAACATTGCAAGTAAAGTAGCTAGCTATAGCTATGTGACAGTCCCAAGTACAAATCAGATATTAGACAAAATTCACTTTTTAAACTTTGGTTCACTATGACTCATGGCCATACTATTAGTCTTATCAAAACACATGATGAACAAATTCATCAAAGCATATTTTAGAAATAGCAAATTCTGATAATCGATTTCTACCTGGGACTGTCACATGTGCATGCTCTGCCTCATGATGCTTTAGCTATAAAATGCAGCTGTCCAATTGTTGCTCACCTCCTGTTGTTTATTGGATACTCCAATGAGAGTGACTTCCACACACCTGTGCATACATCATATACATTCAGAGAAATACTCACAAGTGCAATAATATTATGTGACAGTTCCAGGAAGAAATTGAATACTATCCCATTTTTAAGTAGTCTAATCGAATGGACAATTTCTCAAAAGTATGGAGAAGTGGCCAAGAATCAATGCACATAATATTTGATTTCTACCTGGGACTGTCATATATAGCTATAATCGTATGAAGTAAAAGCCAGCTGTCATTATTGAGATTTTATACTTTAATGCTGCATGGCTACTACAACAATATCAGGAACGAATAATTATAAGTCTACACGCACAAAGGGATAATGTGTCAGTGCTATAGCGTGTTATTTTTGAGGGGTGATATTTTCGTGGATTGCAGTAGTCCAGATAGTTGGTGGGAAAAGAAGCAAAGTCAATAGACTGCGCCCCGTCAGATCAAGCGCATGCGTGTGTGCGCACAATCGATAGTTAGCTCTTTAGAAGTAGATTGAGGCTATGGTTTGAGGCTATCTTAAAATTTGGGCTGCTGCACTAGGCAAATGACTACTATGTTAGCGAGAACCTGATAACTGTCATGACATTTTTTGCTGTGGCTGTGCTGAAATCTGAAGCTTCTTGTAGGCCATGTTCCAAGAAAGACAGAAGTTGATGGCATGGTCTAGGCTAGAGGGTCATTAGGATCAGGTAGGTTGTCCTTCAAAGTAGCAAAACAGGGCCATTACTCGGACTGTACTAGCAGTCAAGTACTACACTATCCTGGCATAGCCAACCCTTTACCTTATTTCCCTAGTATACATCTCTAACGACAGCCATGCATGTGCACATTTGAGCTTATTTATGGGCATAAAATTTGTGGTTTTTTTTCAGCTATGAAAACCACAAAAATACTAGGGCAATGTTCAACATTCAGTTAACAGCGAGCGAGCAAGCAAATATTCTTTAGTGCTACAACTCTTTAGAAGATTTTGCTGTTGAGTTTAGCTATATGTAACAAAGCACTTAGATAAGCCTGTACAGGCGGACTGCAACTGTACAATTTTTCACGTTTTTAATTTCCCACCGGAAGTGGGCATGTCAGGCTGTGCCACCGAAAAAGATGGCACTGAATCAGCAGTAGACTTCAGCTAGTAGCTGCTAGAATTTTGAGCAATAGCTAGCAAAAATGTATTGACATCACTGCTACGTATAAGATCAATCTACCTTTATTTTGCTATTTGAGTTCAAGAAATCAGAAGGCAGGTATGAAGTCAATAAGACCGCCACGTGGAGTTCCAGCTTTCGGTGTGTTTTGAAGGTTCAACAGAGAACTGTAAGTCAGACACGGCTGGTTCCTAGCTTATTGTATAGATCATTATTCGGTGCATCATTTGATATGTATATCAACTACCATAGGATGCCAAAACGGAAGAGTGCCACTTTTTCAGACGGCTGATTTAAATGAAAAGGTACAGTGATACAAGTATACGAGTGGCTAGCAAGCATAGAAATAATTTATAGTGTGCAGAGAATTGTGTACATGCATGTTGAGGTGCTATTGGTTAAAAGTAATTGTTAGGGCATCAGAGAGAGAGAGTGATTCAATTTTTGGTGTGTGTGTGTGTGTGACACGATTGGTTGAGAGTTATAGAGTGACGAGAGAACAGATTGGTGACTACTGATGGTAGTTGAGAGTGAGACGATAGCGTTTAAGCTATCTTATTTCAATTTGTCTACTTCAGTATGTATGATGTGAATCAGATCATAAGCACCTTCATCTGGTGGTCTGTTAGGGTTCAATCTAGCACTGCTCACAGACTAGGTAGCACGAGAAATTTAGCAGTTTATAGCTGATAATAACCTACAACCCTACATGCACTACAAGTGTGTGGTCGAAAAGCTAGGTATATACCCCAAGAACGATATTCTGAAAAGTTTATCACTGGTGCATGAGCGAAAATTTTACCCTACCATCTCTTACTTCTAGGTATAACTCAGTGTAAATTGAGAAAGACCGCAGCAACATGAGGAAGAAGGAGTGTCCTATACTGCTGTAGCTTATTGGCAACATACATGGCAGTTGTAAGGACCTCTCTGGCAAGTTCTAAAGTAGTGTTGTCTTTGGCTATCTCTCTTCATAAAGTCATATTATTTTTCAAATCAGGTTTATCCTGCTGATGCTATTGTTTCCGGGATAATACTGTGGACTGTGGATATACTACTGCTGTTCAGCTGTTAGGCTATAGAGATGTGAGAGTACTGAGGCTGCTTCTATCCACACACACAGCAGGGTGTACATGATGGTTTCGTGAAGTGACCTTGGGCCACTCTTTGCTGGAAGTCATGTCTATTTTTCTGATGTTTTATACACACTAATGTTACTACTAAAAACTGGTAATGGTTATTTTGTTAACAATGATGTGTTAGTACAAAAAAACTGGTAATGGTTGATTATTTACATACCTTTATAATGTTGAAATTGCTTCATAGAAAACGACGCAGTCTACATCGCTGCCTGGTCAGACAAAACCAGAAAGTTGTCCGAATGTCCACCAGAACAAGCTCTAGGAACTAAGCAGCTTCACTCAACCGCTAGTGCGCCAAAACGGAAGAGTGCCACTTTTTGGCAGCTGCACTCTAAACTAGGTTTTGGAAGTTTTGTGGAGTGTAGCAAGCGATCAGTAGGTGCTGTGTTTTTAGAACATCGCTTTCTTGCTACTGCTGTGCTTTCTTTTATGCTAGCACTATTTGCAAGGATGAACAAGCTTCAGCTTTTGCGGTAGAGCTAAGAGTTTGCAGGGGGTACAAACTAAGAAAATTTCATTTCTTGTGGTGTGCGTTAATTGGGGGGGAAATTAAACTGCACGTTTAATTGAGTTTCAGGGACAGTTGCGGTCTGGGCTGTAGAAAACAATTTAGTTCGATTACATGCACATCAAGCATGTTGCAGGGCGCTACTATTGCACGACACTTACTTACCGTAGGACACTTACCATACGTATACATTTTGGAGTGTAGACATATATATATCTACAATTTCAATGAGTCATGACCTGAGAGTCAGCTCGCTCGCTGCAATTATACGGTAACCCTTTAGCTAAGTGTGAATTGGACTTTATTAGTAAGCTGTTGCTATACTGCCATTTTTGGTGGTGTGCTTTGAAAATAGCCTGGGGTGTGTTTTGCTGTTCTGACTGCTCAGATTATTTTAGAAATGCCACAAACTTGCTGTGTCTTTGGTTGCACTAAGAGAATGAAAACTTAAGGAAGAACATAGAGGATGGCTATTGATGTTAAAACTGCCTTCTACACTGGATAACATATTTTATGCATTGCTTTATCACATTCTTATAATTAAGAATCACATCAATCTTTTCTAGATGATACTCTCCAGTGTTTAAACTAGAAACATTCAGTTAACAGCGAGCGAGCAAGGAAATATTCTTTAGTGCTACAACTCTTTAGAAGATTTTGCTGTTGAGTTTAGCTATATGTAACAAAGCACTTAGATAAGCCTGTAGAGCTTCTACAACTACTACTATAGCAATGTGCTAAGAGTCATGTTAGTGGTGGTTCCAACCAGGAAGCTCCACCCGCATAAAAAGCTGTAAATATTTACCATAAGCACTTAGATAAGCCAAGCCCTTAGATAAGACAAGCGCCTCAATGACAAAAGGCTATAGAGAACAATTTAGTTCGATTACATGCACATCATGCACACGCAGGGTGCTACTATTGCACGACACATACCATACATGAAAAATGGGTCCTGGTACTATGTTTTGGTATTCCGAAAATGAAATTCAATTTTTGACCAATCAGAGCGCACCAAATAGTCACGTTTTGATGACGTAATGCATAGTATAAAAGTGCGAGCGGCATTTTTTGCAAAACAGCTGTTCCAGTCAAGGTGAGCAGAGTCTTTGTAATTCTTTGTTTTTCTTGAGCGCACAGGTTCATTTCATGGATACTGGTTCTACTGGAAACGTTACTTCTGCCAAGTGGAAGAAGAAGAAGGCACTTTCAGCCAGGGGTCGAGCTCTGGCTGCGAAGAGGGCGAGGAGATCTTTGCCAGAGGAAGAAGACTCGACTTTCAACGCTTCACTGGGGCCTCTTGCAGAAGCCCCTGGTCTTCCTGAGCCTGCATCTATTTCCAATGATGCAGATTTTACCACTTTTATGTCTCTTGTAGGCGAGGATGATGATAGCGACCTCGAGAGCGAGGATGAAGATGCAGACTTCACTGAAGAGAAAGCAGAGGAGATTCTCACGGATTTTCTCAAGACTATGCCTCGCTGCTACCGCAAGTAAGAGCTGACAGATCGTACTTGCAGCTGGTTCTGCAAGCTAGCTAAAATAGCTAGCTATTGTGGCTAGCTAACCAGTTTTGTTTTGTTAGCCAAAGCTCTACTCGATCCATACCCAAAATATGAAAGACTAAGGCCACACAAAGTTATTTATTAGTTTCTCAAGCACCGCCCGCTTCAGTTTCTCCAAAAATTGTATTTTGAATTTTATTAATTAACAATTTTGTGGTTTAATAATAATCTATTACGCATGCGCAATAGCTACACAATTACAAAGGCATGCATTGTTCATTGACTCCTCACCACGCGCGCGCCGCTGCTTGGTCAGCTGTTTTCGGTTGGTGTGAAGTGCTGCGAATAGCTATGCTGGTGTCAACTCTTATCCTGCTGCAGTTCTCCAACAAAACTAGCGTAGCCAGGGAGTGGCGAGTAGTTACAATACCCAGTGAAGATACTGAAGTGGACATCGGCACCTTTTTCCAGCGCATCATTGATCATGTGTACGATCCTTTAGAGCCATTTCACCCTACTCCTAGGGACAGGAACTCTCCTCTACGAGCTTCAGTTGGCACTACCCAGAAAGGTGATTTTCAGGAGATCCCCCTCATTGCTTCACTTGCAGAGGTGGCAAGGACCTTTGGCATCTACCTGAAGTTTTTTATTATTCTTGAAGATCAAACTGATGACAGTTCCACAATCAGAAGTAGTAGAAATACCTTTGAGGTAAAACAAAAAACTTAATAACTGACCTACTTACCTAGGTACCAATTTTCTTTCAGGTCCTAATGGCATCTAGCAGGAACCACTCTTGCTTGCCAACCCCTCCTTCAGATCGAGCCATGGAGCGGAGCAAAAAATTTGCATTGAAAGATGACATTTTGAAATGGCTACAAAGCAAACAGCTCGGCTGGTCACCAGATGAAGCAAATTCTGTTGGCAATCAATTTGTTACAGCCTTGACAGACATTTTGTGGTATATAGATGGACATGTCCCTACTTTCTTAGCCCGTGCTTGCCCCATCCCAGAAGAATTCCAGCAGTTCTCAGGGTACAATGATCCTATGAGAAGCAAGCACAGAAAAAGAGAAACTGATAATTTGAGTACTCCAGTGCTGAGCTCCCACTCCACCGTTCTGAATGGATTCCTTTTACATCCCTGGCTGAACTCTGCTTGCTGGAAACATATGAAGACTTCGCTCACTACTCTGGCTGATTCTTTACACAAGTATGCCAACTATCTTCATCACAAGAGTCAGGAAGTACAAGAAAATCACATGATGTCTACACCCATTCGTTCCAGAAGTCAAGCAGAGAGCTTTCTGTTTATCAAGAAGTCTATTTGGGTTAAACCAGAATTAGCTGCTCGTTATGGATCTTTACAGAGTGTTTTAAACAGCGAAGATTTGTTTGTGCCGATTTTTCTCAATGATTATGCACCTAGAAATCAAAGGTAACTTGCTGAGTTTGTTCTGTGAGTATGTGCATGTGTTAATAATATCTGTGTACAGAGGATTGCAAGTTGGTTGTCTAAAGCAAAAGAGCTAATCCAAACTTTTCATTCATCTAATTGGCCTATCATAACCATACTCTGCATTTGCAACCTGACAACCAACTTGCATGTGTGTGTAAGTTTGGGCTATGTGTGGGCAGGTAGGGGGTCACAAGGAAATATGCAGTGAGCGAAACGGTTTCTATTACATTTCAGACAGCGACGCTACTACATTGATACCTTGAAGACTGGAGAATGCCTCACATGTGATTGTGTGCTGTATGACCATGCCACTGGAAACTGCATGGGGACTATTCATTTCGTCTGGAAGGCTCCTAGTTCTCCCGACCCTACTGTGCTCGTGTCAGGCAATGCAGCCTGCATCAGGAAAATTGAGCCTTCTCTTCCGGTATACCACACCAGGGCCATGAAAAGGCATTTCTTTGATCAAGTCTCCTACCTCAGATGTGGAAAACCTAGTGCACTGAGAGGCATCTACAGGCTATTGACAGGTGTGTGTGTGTGTGTGTGTGTGTGTGTGTGGTTAGAGGGGTTGGACTTTCACTTCTTTTGTGATCACACAGGTGACATGTCAAGTAGTGAGAACTTGTGTGAAGCTCAAGTGGATGAGAGAATTGATGCCATCATCAACACTCAAGATCCTTCCATAGTTGATGACCTTCGCCATCACAACAGAGGTCACCCAACAAAGTATGAGGATTTCTGGGAGCAGTGTAAGAGGTTTCTGGAGGATGAAACAGCTGCAGATGATAGAAGGCACGATCAGCGTACCCATTTAGCCAAAGCTATTTCAGTTCGTGATTTGCTTGAACAGGTCACTCAGAGGTGCCCAGAAGGTTGTCCAATTCCCAGCAAGCAATGGCTCAGGTTACAATTCTGGCCCAAAAATCAAACAAATAAGGCTGCCTTGCAATACACTGGGAGACTGGATGTTAAGTTCATGATCCAAGTCCGTCAGCTTCGCAAAAGCCATGAAGATTCACACTACTGTGCTGCAATGTTCAAGTACTTGAGGGAATTTGTGGTTCGATTTCATCAACATGCTGCTCTTCTTTGCTTAGATGATAAACATCATTGTAAAGTTGGAGAGCCAGGGCTTCCAGTAGCCGCCGTGGAGCGAGGCAAGAGTGTAGTTGTAACTACAAGTGGAAAGCGATTTTCAGTTGCCGATCATGACTTTACGAAATTTTCCATTATTCCTAGTGTGGTTTTGTTGTGTGATGTTCCTGATGACGCAGAAAAGTCTTTCTATCATGGCCAAGTGTACGTTGGAATCAAGGACTCGGCTTTGGAGCCTTCTAGTGCACTCAGACATAGCACCGAATTGTCCAAAATCTTGCTTCAGAATCAGATATCCTCTCCTATTTAGTTCTGTTTACAGATGGGGGACCAGACCATAATAACACGTTCTTGAGTGTGAAGTTGGGTTTCATTGCTCTGTTCCTTCAGCTCGATTTGGACATGTTGGAAGCAGTTAGGACAGCACCCTACCAGTCTTGGAAAAACCCCTGCGAACGTGTTCACTCCATCTTGAACTTGGGGCTACAAGCTACTGGACTGATGCGAACAGCCATGGAGCTAAGATTTGAATCAGCTATATCAAAATGTAGCTCCGTCAAGGATGTCAGAGACGCAGTCAAAGAGACACCAGGCCTGGAAGAAGCTTTGAAGGATTCTGTGGAGCCCGTCAAAACACTGTTGCATTCTGTTTTCAGCCGCCTGAACTTGAAGGATAAACCCATTTCAAGCTATATGTCTGCATCTCAGCATGAAATAGATGCATTCTTCAGTATTCTGCAAGATATTGAGCCAGAAATCACTCAAAGTGATCGGAAAGCAAATGTCTTAGCCAAACGTCCAGCCTTATCAGCTTTCATGAAACACTGCTGCTATGAAAGGAAGTACCTTTTTGGAATCAAAAAGTGTGGCAAATTGGATTGTCGAACTTGTAAAGCACCTCGCCTAGCAGAGAATGTCTTCAAAGATTTACACCACATACCTGATCCAGTGCCAGACACTTCTTTAAAGTACAAGTCATTTGATGAGCTCTACAGCACTATTACAACAGAACAGTATCGACCAAGCAAGAGCAAGGCCATAGCATCAACCCATGGAATCCCTTTTAGCCCTAATGCTCAAACTGCCCGAGAGTTGGTCTGTTGCACCGAGTGTTTAAAACCTCGTGTCATCTACTCACAAAGGAAGTTGACTTTTGCTGAAACCAGTGTTTTGTTCAGAAGTTTGGAAAGCTTGCTCTATTCATGTGGTAGTACATTGAAGGGGGTTGAAGTGGAGTGTAGAGATGGTGAAGATTTGTCTCTTTTAACACTATTTGAGCGCCTTTTCGTGCGCCAAAATCTTTCCTGTGATGATCCAGTGGAAGTCCCTTATTATTCCAGTGACAGATTTGAAGATATCTGTGCCCATTGTGGTTGTGTGTGTGCCGAATCTGAGTCTGGTCAATACCCACTCTGCAGCCATTGCAAGCATGAAGGCAAGCATCCAGTGCTAAAAAGAAAAAGGAAGATGGTGCAGAAGTAGTGAAATGTATTTTTTACCTTTTGTGCTAATTACATTCTGTGGTTTTTTATTAATGACTTTGTGGTTACCACGTGAGCCAAAATTGGTTGTGGTTTCAATAAAATATAAACAAAAAATACCGCTTCCCGCTTGCTTTTTCAATGATAATTGCCTGAGAAACTAAGAAGTGACTTTGTGTGGCCTAATACCAAATATTTTTTTTTGTTATACAAATTTTATTAAGAGTGCTGTGTTTCAGGAAGCTTATGCTTATGTAGATTTATGTAGATTTAAAAAATAATTTTATTTTTTACAAAAATCAAACAGAAAAAAAGTTATTGATAAAAGTAGTTCGGGAAGCTTATGCTGTCCTGCACTGTATGCCTGGGAGTGTAGATATATATATATATATATATATATATATATATATATATATATATATATATATACAATTTCAATGAGTCATGACCTGAGAGTCAGCTCGCTCACTGTAATTAAGCGATAAAGGCTTTATTCCGGAAAGAAGAGCAGCTCCGTAGTACGGTGTATATAGCCTACACATTCTATGCTGACCATTACCTAATCTATAGAGGCTGCATGAGACTAGAAGGTGAGCTTAGTCAGGTATAGAGAACAGCATGCTCATTGGGTGATTGATACTAAGCATTCTTAGTATGGGCTAAAGGTTAGCACTTTCCATGGACAATTAATTTTAAGTGCAAATCGCACTTCGTTAGTAAACCTAGCAACTCCATTTTGGTGGTCAGCCTTCTATCAGAGAGTGCGGTAGCACTCTCTATGTAGGGATGACTCAGACGGCCGCGCGCGCCGCCTATAGACTAATAGAAAAGTGAAATTCCAGTTTCCCCACTTAGACCTAACAAAAGCTACTGTGAATGATTATCCAGCCTACTAGAGCCTACTACAATGTGCAGACCAAGTTTCAGGACCAGGGAGCTTACCGTTTCAGAAATACGGCAAGCAGGTAAATCGCTATATTCTTCTTCTTCTCTATTATTATTATTATTATTATCAGAGAGTGCGGTAGCACTCTCTATGTAGGGATGACTCGGACGGCCGCGCGCGCCGCCTATAGACTAATACAAAAGTGAAATTCCAGTTCCCCCACTTAGACCTAACAAAAGCTACTGTGAATGATTATCCAGCCTACTAGAGCCTACTACAATGTGCAGACCAAGTTTCAGGACCAGGGAGCTTACCGTTTCAGAAATACGGCAAGCAGGTAAATCGCTATATTCTTCTTCTTCTCTATTATTATTATTATTATTCTTCTTCTTATTATTCTTCTTAGACAACCATATCTCTCGAACCACTCAAGCTACAGCTATGATTTCTGGACAAATCCACTCCAAATTCTACGAACTACGATCTTTTCTACTCGTTGGTCCTCGAAAGAGTCGATGAAAAAGGAGACACTATGGAGCACAGCACTCGACTAATTCAATTAGGAAGCCATCTTTTCTATAATACGCATGCGCATGTATTTGAATATCCAATTATTCGAAATCATAATATTACTCAGCTGTCTCTAGCTAGCTAGCTAGCTCTAGCTGATGATAGACTACTGTATCGATTCGGGGATTTAGATTCACCACGGTAGACTCTATTTCAGCATCTTCGACCTCCAAGTATGGCTCAACAACACAACACCTTGACTCGATAAATGATTGGGCTGGTATGCTATTGGAGAACTTCTTTCATCTGTCCCTGCATACACATAGAAGAATGAACTCTAATCATAGCTAAAACCATAAAAGAGAGGAAAAAAGACCAGGAACAAGTAAGGGAAAAAGCATTTCGTGAAATGAAAAAAAGATGTAGGGATGACCACTGCTCAAAAAAGTAAGGAAACAAGAAGGATGGAAATGGGATCAATCTTTGTTCTGTATATCCAGCCAACAATC